>CM060320.1:60607272-60620808 GCA_030674155.1 Stramonita haemastoma | reverse complement strand
CACACACACACACACACAGTTTATAGAGCTGAATGACAAATCAGAGCGGGGCTTAATTTTGCCTTCAACACACAGAAAAAAAAGTGAAAACAAAAAGTTTCAACCTGCGACGGCATTTTCCACATAATAATTATAGAGTTAGGCATAACAAACGAGTGTGTCTCTGTAACATATTGTCATGAATGAATTTTTGATTCTTGCACAGAAGCCAGACAATCAAGATTCAAAAGAATACAAATAAAAATGTACACAATGGCCAGAATCTTAAGTGAAAAAAACAACAACATATTTTATTATCTGACATACTAGGATAGGGTGCCCATTATCGTCAACTTTAGACCTTAGAAGATCTACAGTAAGTCACAAGGCTGACGGAAACAACTCCTTTGCCTCCAGAACTCTGAAACCACTTTCTATCTCACTTTTTCTTCTTAAGAAACAAAATGAAAATAGCAAAGAACCCCCAAACCAAAAACCCCCCCCCCAAAAAAACAACAACAACACAACCCACAAAAACAAACAAAAAACCCAACAACAAACAACAAGAACCACCTCCCCAACCCCCCCCCCCAAAAAAAAACAAAAAAACAAACCCAAAACAAAAACCCACCAAAAAACCACCAAACAACAGCCAAAACCCCCTACACTTTCATAACCCTACTATTCAGCATAATTACTTTGAAATCTATATTCCACAAAGTTGATCATTGCAAAACTGAATGACTGTATAATTATTCCCTCTGGAACATTACCGATGATATCAACAATACAACTTTCCACATTTACCGAGCTGCGTCAGGGGGCTGCAAAGTAGCAAACAGTTCCTTCAGTGGAAACAGAAACGGTGTCCTCTCAGAAAAATCATAACACACTGTCATTAGGTACAACTCCATCTCACTTTATTTCAGTCAATATGTTTTTTTGTTCTCCGACTAGAGCTCTGAGGTCTACCAATAGTGAGATTTTGTGTATACCACCGTTTTTTTTCCCCACCATTAACGTACCACATTCCACTGGGGAAGTTGATTTTAACCAGACAAATAAACCCCATCATGCAAGCGTTCTTGTCAGAACATTTTCTTTTGTTAGCGGCTCTGAGACGGAGTTGGTAGCTCACGAAAGAGATTGTGTGTGGCGTTTGTATTTCTGACATTTTAAATGCTGGTTCCTACCATATATGAATAATGCATTACTTTCAGTACTTTGCAACTGTTAGCTGATGAAGAAAACATAAAACAAAACCAACCAAAAAAAACCCCCAAACCCTCAATCTTGAACCCCCCTTCCCCAAATCAAAGAAAACAACCCTTCACTCCAGAATCTGTTGTTTGATGTGTGAAGCTATCCGCCATGGTTCTTTCGAAAATCGTTGCTGTTTCCATTGTCATCATTACAATATTACAAATATAACAGCCACACTCACAACATCAACAACAAAGAGAAACAAAACTCAACACCAAACTAACAGCTAAATGCATACCTCAGACTTTAAAGATATATGGCTGAGTAAGCTTAACATGGTATAACCCAATTCTGAAAATACCCACTGGATATAAACTATCGAAATAGTTTTATTCTTCTACTTGAATTTTAACCCAACAAAGTCACACAGGACTATAACAAAATACTATTTTCCATATGAATGATTATTATGTCAAAAGGTCAATAATAAAATAAGATCACAACAGCAACAACCAATCAACAACAGCGATATTTCATCAGTTGATACAAAATTTAAGTACAATAATCACATTGCCAGATAACTGTGCACAGCATAATTAACATACACAACCCATATGATTACAATGTATACTTTTTATATCACATCTTGATGCAACATTGAAAACAATGATACTGACAACATTTTTTTGTTTTCTTTCAAAAATGATTAGAACAATCAATTGAATTTTTACAGCAATATTTGAGCATTCAACATTAACTACAAAAATGTGTACAACGATTACAGTATTCATACATATGCATATCATGCTAGCATGCATGTGTGAATACATACAAATAATGAATTCATATAAAAACAATGATGCACCCTGTAACCTCAGCAATGCTAAATATTCTAGATAAATATTTCAGGTTCTTTTCTGGTTATTCTAAAGCATGCATGAGTTTTATATTTTGACTTTTTACCTACAGGTATGAACTCTTAACTTTACTAACGATCCAGAGAAAAATCAAAATTTGAAAAAGGCGAAAATTTTCTCGTTGTTTGAAGAAGTTTTTCAAGGTGCAGGTGATACAAGTCTTAGTTGATTACCCAAAATGGAAAACTAAACATGTCAGTAGTTCCCAAATGGAAACCCAACATTTCAGTAAATCATAAAGTGAAAATCTAACATTTCCCAAAATGAAAACCTAACATTTCAGGAATACTCAAGGTGAAAACCAAATTTTCAAAAATACCCGTTAACCAAAACGTATTAAAAAACGTAGTATTTTAAGAATTCCAAATGTGGAAACCTAGCTTTTCTCCAAAATGAAAACATAACATTTCATGAATTTCCAAAGTGCATCTAACTCTTTAGAAATTTTCAAAAGGAAAACCAAACATTTGAGTGATTTTTCAAAACGGAAATCTAACATTTTCAGGAATTTTCTAAGTGAAACCCTAACATTTAAAAAAAAATTCAAAAGTATATTCCTAAGGTACTGGTTTGTCAAGTCTTCAGGGGTGCCCCCACGGTCGCCAGACTAAGCGATAGATAATAGATAGATAGATAGATATTCCTAGCTCTTGAGCCATTCTGCAAAAACGAAGAGAACAGGGATCAAAACCAGACCATTTGGCATTGTCATGGCAGAGGGAAGCATCACAAAAACTCCACAGAAGGCAGCAAGAAGAACAACAGGCACAACAATGTTTGTTTTCTAAAAAATACAGACAAGACAAGAGGGAACTTGTAAGGCACACAGAAAAACAAAACAGTAGAAAAGATGGCTATCGTCCTGCAAGTCCTTCACAGACCCATGTTCACACCAAAAGAATGCTTGCTCTCTTTTATACTTGTCCTAATGCCCTTCTTCTCCCCTCCCCGAAAAATGAACAACAACAACACCACACACAACACAAGACAAACACACAACAAAACTCACACACACACACACACACACACACAACACAACACACATTTCCCTTTGTCAATTTCCAGGCTGCCACTACAAGGACTGCTACAGTTTAGAGGCCTCATAATTCTCTGTGCTCAATATTTCGTGCCAACAGAGATGAAAGATTTCAGGGTACACGAATTATGCTGTTGAAAGTACACAGCAAATACGTGAGAAAGACGACAAGTTAAGAAGTGCATTTTCTGGGTCCTAAGTAGATAGAAGGCTGTGACAGCTGACAACAGCAGCATAGCAGGCACCCAAAACGTAAGTTGTTACTGGATCACTACAGTAGGTTCTTGGGTCTTCGTCCTTCTTTACAGAGTTTTGAGTAAGCAAACTGTGGGAATAATACCAACATGGGGCAGTTTAAAAAAAAAGATAATAATCAGACTACTGGCAAAATTTACTTTTGACAAATAAAATTTATTATGCATGCATGCACACACAGCCTTCAGTTTTCCCCTATTCATTCAACAGCTCTTTAGCTGTCTATCCATTCCATTGCAGCCCCTGGTGTTACATAGTTAGAAACTGACCCCATTCATCTGGTGCCAGCCATAGGCTTGCAACAGAATCCAAATGCATGCATAGTACTGTGCTTCAAGAATTGTACTGAACTATCATTAGGGTGGCCCGCGGGGCCAAAGTGCGATGACTTGGGTTACCACAGTCCTTAAATCGGATATCTCACTGGGACTTATAACATAACTTCAACAATACAACACTCAACTGGGCTGGGCCCTGCACTTTTGACTGAGTGGTCGTAGGGGGAGCGAGGCATCAGAGACCGAAGCTTTTCTAGGGACAGCATATTGATTGGGCGGCGCCCATCTCCTCCCTTCACTGCTTTACCCTTCCCCGACTCTAAAGAGGGTAGGTACCCATTTAAAGCTGGGTGAACTGGGGGGACTGTACTTGAAGCCAAGGCGCACAAACGGTCACCCATCCAACTGTAACCACGCCTCGACGCTGCTTAACTAGACTTGGGGAAAGCCAGAGCACTGACCACTTAGCTATCCCCGGCCCCCCGTATTAAAAAAAATACCAGTTTAAAAACTAAGTACCACTGCAACAGTTTCAATAATTGTGGACTTCTTTCTCCGCTTTCACAAAATAAGGCGAATAACAACAGTGTTCAGCATAGTGTGAATAGCTGACAGAATTCTGTGCAATAAAACTCAGTTTTGTAACAGCCAGGGAATCACAACCAACACAACGAAACAGAGGGTTATGATTCTGGGCTGGCTATAGGTTATGAACACAGAAATAGTAGATCGATATTCCACTGAGATTCCACAAATGCGCTAAAAAATTTTTTTATAAAACTATATACTCTGTGCTTTTGCACATCTGAAGAGCGGTAATAAACAATCTGATAGTCAGATCTGGCCCGTGGGTATGAACACATAGAAAATAAATATTAGAAAAATAGTACACTTCTTACCACAAAAATAAAAACACCATGCTCTCTTCCTTCTTTGTCCACTGTCAGTCCTCCAACCCCCCTTTCAGGATATCTTGACATTTGACAGAATTAATTAAAACAAACACAAAAAGATCAGTTCCTTTTACAAAAGATTTTTCAGGTAACAAAGACATTACATTAGTTATCAAAGCTATACCTTGAAGAATCAATAATTATTGATTTTTTTTTACCAAAAAGCAGGAAGGTTAACCTAAAAAATCAAAACTATAAGCACAACTTTTCAAAAGTTAAAAAAAAAAACCAAAAAACCCCAAAGAAACCCCCCCTTCCCCCCCAAAAAGCCCACCCGATAACAGTGATCAGAATCTAGCTAATGTGGAATATTATTTTGTTAAACAGGGAAAAACCTCAAACTTTGAACTAAAACTTTTAATGAGCAGCATTACCTGCAATGGAAAAAATATAAAAATAAAACAGACTTCCAAAAAACTAGACAAAACAGGGGGGCTACTAATTATATCACAAACAACAATAAGAAATGGTACACAATAAATTGAACAGGCAGTAAAAAAGGGACAATAAGTGATGCCCTTTGGGTATTATGGGGAGAAAAAAGGAGAAAATGCCAATCATTAATTATTAAAGCTGCAATATCTGGGACCTATCACTCTCCGTTTTTGTTGTTTGACCCTTTTAATAAGTAACCAGCATCTATAAATTTCATTTATTGCAGAAAAGATTTGGAAGAGGTGGGTTTTTGTGTGTGTTTGTGTGGGGTGTCGGTGCGTTGCGGCGGGGGCGTCGTGCGTTCGTGCGGTGTGTGTGGTGTGTTTAAAATTTTCTTATGTATTTCAAAGACCTTTCAACATGAAATTTTGCTCTGAAAAATCTTTTCAAAAGCAAAAAATTATGCCTTACTTAACTAAAAAAAAACAACAACAACAACAAAAAAACTGAAGTGGTCAAAACATTTGAACATTTTTTACAATTATTTTATCAGACAATCAAATAGGCCTACCTTTTGGTTTAAACAAGAACTCTAAAACAACAAAATAAAAGGTTAGTAAAAAGATGAAAGGTGTAGGGCACATTCCTCTACTCTGGGTTACACCCAAAATGAATTATGACCCAGCAACCCGACTCTGGAACCAACAGCAAAGGAAAAAAGTCTCCATGTAATATCAAGGACAATGTGACCTTTTCTGAACCACTTTCATTTACCAAGAAACAAAAAGCAACAACTTTTTTTTCTTTATATAAAACCCCCCCTTTTTAAATAAAATCCCTCTCCCTAGTTTTTAAAAAACGCTCACTAAAAATTGCTCCCACTTTTAAAACTAACCCATTTAAAGCTTTAAAAAAAGGGGGAAAACTTTTTTTTTAAAAAAAGGGGGGAAAAAAAAAAAATTAAATTTTTTCCCAAAAAAAAAAACCGATCGCTTTGGAAAGGCGAGGTATCCAAAAACCCCAGCTTCTCCAGGGGGCCACGTTTTGAGGGGGGGTGCCCATCCTCCCCCTCACTACCTTACCTTGTCCCCTAAAAAGGGCAGGTACCCCATTTTGTAGCGGGGGAACTAGGGGGCTGCAAAATGAACTTCACCCACCGAAAAAAAAAACCACATTCCCCAAACCCCCCTTAACTTAGGCCCCTTTTTGGGGGGCCCCCTGCTCTGACCACTTTAGCATCCCCCCCTATAAACTTTTAAAAAATCATGGGGAAAAAAGGGGGGGGTAGGTGAAGAATATCTAAAAAAAAAAAAAACCCGGCGTTGAGGTTAAAAGCTTTTGAAGAAGGCCCCTTTTTTTTAAAAAATTAAAACATTCCCCGGTTTTAAAAAAGAAAGTTACAATATCCCCAATTTTTAAAAGGAAATCTCGGAAAAATATGTACAAGGCCTGTAATTTTTTTTCCCTTTTGGTTTTTTTTTTTTTTTCCGCCTTTTTCTGCGGGTAACGTTTCGAAACCAAACCAAAAAATTTAGAATTTTCAGAAGGTCATCTGGAAGCAGTAAGTAGGAAAAATGTTATTGACCCAACACAAGAAGAACTTTTACAAAGGGGGGTAGGATTTTACAATTTAAAAGAAAAAAAGAAAACGGCCAATGAAAACCCTTTTTCCAAATTTTTTAAAAAATTTGGGGGCATTTCTTTAAAAGGGCCAGATTAAAATTTTTTAATTTTTGGGACCGGGGGCCCTTTCTGCCAGCAACAAACCATTGCCCTAACCCCCCGAAAGGGGGAAAAAATGCAAACCCCCAAAAAAGAACTTTACCAAAACTTTTCTACTTTTTTTTCCTTTTGAATTTTCCCCCCGGGGGAAAAAAACCCCCCCCTTTTTTTGCATGAACACAAATAAGTGGGGTGTGTACAATTTTAAAAAAATTTTCTGTCGTTAAAGATGCGGTTTTGGGGGCCCCCCCATTTTTTTTTCAGAGAAAAAAAAAGGGGAAAAAAATTTTTCCCTCCCCCCCCTTTGTCCCTTTGGGGAAAAAAATGATCTAAAACTACAAAATTAATAGTTCCCTATCGCTGAAACTCCCCCCATGTAATTGTGGGGGGTGAAAGAGACACCCGCTGAAAAAAATTTTGTGTGGTGTCCACACTTAACAACAGCTGGGTAAAGCACTACCTTCAAACTTCCTTTTAAAATGATAAATTTTTGTCAGTTTCCCTTTTAAAAAAAAAGAGTAAGCAAATTTTCCCAAAAAAAAATTAAAAGGGGAAATTTTTAAATTTTAAATTTTCGCCCTAAATTTAAATTTTGGGGGAACCCCCCTCTTTTTTAAAAAAAAAAATAAAAAGTTTTCCCAAAAGCAAAGTTCACCTTTTTTTTGTAGGCTACTGTAACACTAAAAAAAAGGGTTGTTTTTTGTTTTTTTGGGGAAACTTTGTTCTGTTGCATTTTTTTTTCCCCATTGAGGGGGGGTTTTTTTTTATATTGTTATTCCCCCCCCCTGTAAATTTCCCCCCCCCTGTTGAAAAAATGCCCCATACATCACCCCGGGTTTTTTTTTTTAGGGGTCTGTTTTTGACCCCCCAAAAAAGATAATTTTCCCCCTTTATAATTTTATACTTAAAAAAACAATTTTTTATGGGCTTTGTTTTTATGTTGTTGTTTTTTTAAAACGCCCCATTTTTCTGCTGAACATTTTATTATAATTTTTAAAACCCCCCGCCTCACCCCATCCTGTCAAATCCCCCCTCCCCCGGCCCCCCACCTTAAATTTCCCCCGGCAACTTTTCACAGCACTCTTTTTTGTTTCCCCCATATCCCCCAAAAAAATTTTAAAAAAAAACAAAAACGCCGCTTAACTGTAACATTTTAAAATTTTTTCAACCCCCCCCCCAAAAATTCCCCCCCGTGTTACCGAAACTCTGCGATGTTGGGGGGGTGCAACAGGCAATTGGGGAATTTAAAATTTTTTGGGGCAGACACATGAACATCCAACGTAGGGGTAAGCAAAAAAAAACGACAATTTTGGGGAACCGTGGTTTCAGGCTCCCCATTATTTTTTTTTCAAACCAATATAAAAAATTACACACCGTACGAGGGCTTTTGGGGGGGTGGATTTTGAACAAAGCACATCGAGTCCTTCCAAAAACTTTTTTGGGGATTACGTTTTAAAAAAAAACCCAATTTTTAATTTTAAAAAAAATGAAGTTTTCTCCTTTAAAAAAATTAAAACAATTTTTTCTCATTCAAGAGCCAAAAACTTTTAAAAAGGGGCAGTTAAAAAAAAACACACCAAAAATGTCTGTTAAAAAAACTTTTCTTAAACCCTTGGGGGTCAACCCCAAAAAAAAACAACGCAAAAACAAAAGAAACGCAGTTTTGATAGGGGGGCTTTTTCCCCCCCCAAAATTTCTATTATCTTTTTATATTTTTGATAACCCCAAAATTCCCACCCACTAAAATTTTTTTGGTTTTTATAAATTTCTTTAAAACCCCCAAAATAAAAATTTTCTTTTAAAAACCCCCAAATTTTTCAGAACCAAAAAAATTTTTTTACCCCCCCTCAAAACAAAAAAAAAAAGTTTAAAAAAAATTTTTCCTAAAAAAAAAACCCAAAAAATTTTTTTTTTCCACAAAAACTTTTACAAAATAAAAGCAAAAGCAATCAAAAAGGGGGCCTTTTTCACATACACCAAAACCCCCCCAAAAAAACCCCCCAAAAAACCCGATTGAGAAAAAAAACCCCAAAACACAACACCGAAAAAAAAACAACATCCAAAAACCCCTTAGTTAAAAAACGACGCCCCAAAGAAAGGAAAATAATTTTTTTTTTATCAAAAACCCCCCCTTTCAGTAAAAAATTGCGGGGGAAAATTTTGATACTTCCCCCTTTTTTTCAGTCCAAAGCCCCCCGGGGGGAAAAAGGGGGGAAATCCCTTCCCCCCCTCAGGGCACTGGAAAAATAACCCCCCCCCCCCCCCCCCCCCGCCCCCCCCCCCCCCCCTTTAACTTTTACAAAAAATCACCAAAAAACCTTTTGGGAAACCCCGGTTTTCCCGCCCTGGGGGCTCCCCGATCCCGTGGAGGATAGATACCTGGCTCCTGGGGCTGGCTTGGGGTGGCAAAACCCCCCCCCGGCCCGCTGGCTGGCTTCAGTGTTCCCCAACCCGGGGCCCCCCGGGGGGGGTTTTTCCCCCTTTTTTCGTCATTTTGGGGGTTCTCTTTTCCCCCCCCCGCCGTTTTCCCCCCGGGGGTGGGGGAGCTGGGGGTTTTTGGGCCTTGTCTTTGCTGGGGCGCCGCTGGGCCCCCTTTGAACGTAGATTGGGGACACGTAGGGGCCTCTGGCCGGGGGGGTTTTTCTCACGGGCCCTTCCCACTGGGGGGCCAAAATTTTTCCCCCCGACCCTTTCCTTTACTGGGGCCGTTCTCCACGGGGGTCCCCTTCCCACTGGGGCCCTTCCCCCCCCGGGCCATTTTTCCCCCGGGCCGTTTTCCACCGGTTTTTCCCCCTTTTCCCCCCCGGGTTTCCCTTTTCCGAGTTGGGCCCGGGGTTTTTTTGATGGTTTCCGGTACGGGCCGTTGGTGAGGGGGGGGGGTGGGTTTGGGGGTTGTTGTCCCCCCCCTCTGGGTGTCTCCCCCCTCCGCCGCCTTTTTTTCCTTTTTGGGCCCCCGGGGTCGAAGTCGTCCTGGGGCTTTCCCCCGGGGGTTTTCCCAGGGGTAGGCCCCGGGGAAAGTCTGGGGGGGGGGGGGGGGGGGGGGGGGGGGGGGCCCCCCCCCCCGGGGGGGGGGGGGGGGTGCTGGGAGGATCTGCACACGTTTTAAAACCCCCACAGCTTTTCAGTCGGTTTCCCCCACTTGCAGCCCTCTCCGTTAAAATCCTGTTTTTTTTTTTTTGTAAGAGTAGGCCATTTTTTTTGCCGGTGGGAACAAATTTAAATTTACAAAACTGTTTACAACACGGGGGAACCCCCGGGCGTAAAAAAAAAACCCCAATTCTTAATTTTATTATCCCAATATAAGAGAATAAAACGATAAATTTTTAAACAAATCAGCTGCTAATTAAATTTCCCCTTTTCCCCCCCCACCCCCCCGTGGGGGCCCCCCCGGGGCAAAAATTTTTTGCCCGGGGCGACCAACATGGGAATTTTTGGGATTTTCTTTGGGGTTTTTTTCTTTCCTTTTTTTTTATCGAGGGTAATGGAATAACACTCGTTGCTTTTTTTTTTTTTTTTTTTTTTTCATCCAGTCCTCGTGTTGGGATGCAGTTTTAAAAAAAGTCATCTGTTCCCACGGCACCAATGGTAAAAGGAAGGTTTTCCCCCTTTTTAAAAAGCACACTTGAAATACCCCACTGAGTGATGTTGGATTTGTTCACTGGGTTTTAAACCCACAACCCCATTAACAAAACCAGATTTTTTTGAAGAAAATTTTTAATTTTTTTTCCAAAAAACCCCCCCCCCTCCAACCCCCCCCCCAAAACCCCCCCACCCCTTTTGGGGAAATTTTTTTAAAAAAATTTAAAAAACCCCCAGAACATTTTCGATATGGGGTGTGAAAAAAATTTTTAAACAACATAAGCTGTTCATTCCCCAAAAAAATCACCCCAAATGAAAAATTTAAGATGCCCAACCCCCAACCCCAAAAATAGCATGCGCAATTTACAGGCCACACGTGGCTAACAAACAAACACCTTCCCCCCCGCCCCCCAAAACCCCCCAACGGTTTAGATACCTTTTAATGTCAGTCTCTAAAAAAGGAAAACCTGCCCGGGGGCGGAATACCGTCACAAAAAACAACAAACTAATTTTGCCTACCCTGCCTATTAAAACCCAAGACAACACCTAAAAAAAACCCCAAAAAAAAAAAAACAAAAAAAAAAAAAAAACCCAAAAAATCTTAAAACCGGGGAAAAAAACCAGTTTTTCCCAAAACAAAAAACCAAAAATTTAGACATGTACAAAAACTCCCTTGTCCCTTAAAAAACCTGACAACCTAAACCCCAAAAATTCCCCCAAATCCACCCCGACTGATACCCAAAACCTCCACCTTTTCCCCCTTTTTTGCCTTTTTTCGGATCTTTTCCTTTTCCATTTTTCCCTGGCACCTCATCCCTTTTTGCTTGGCTACAGGGCATCCACCTGTGGCACACACACACCAGGCCTTTTATCACTGGGGCACCTTACCCCAAAATATGCTCAAAAATTTTGATTGTACAAAAAAACCTTATTCCTTAAAATGTCACCCTTTCCCCTCAATTTTCTCTTTTGCAAAGGGGGCAGTACAACAAAACGATGCCCCCTTTATTTTCCCCGGAAAATTGCTCATAGGGGTTTTTAAACTTACAATAAAACTGATGTCCTTCATTTTCGGGGCCCTTTGGGGGCAATAGCTCACAAATTTTAAACTTTTAAAAAAATAATACTGATGTCCTTCACTTTCAGAAAATATCCTCATAGCGTAGATCAGTTTCAATAATGCCCCTTAAATTTCCTTCATTTTCCCCGCCCCAAAAAGCCTTTTGCGTAAATCTTTTCAAAAAACCCCCAAAAGCCCTTTCATTTTTAGTCAAAAATTTTTTTAAACGTAAATCATAACAATAATTTCTGTCCTTTCACTTTCTTTTAAAAGCCCCATAGCGTAACAGACAATAAAAAAAAATTCCTTCACTTTTTTTCAAAACCCCCAAAACGTAGATCTTTTCAATAAAACTGAGTCCTTCACTTTCAGACAATTTTTTTTAAAAAACGTTAGATCAGGAACAAAAAAAAACCCGATGCCCTTTCCCCCTTTCTTTTAATATTCTCCAGAGTTATCGGGTACAAAAAAACGAAGTCCTTCACTTTCAGTCAAAAAGGGGCCCCAAAAAAAGCGTGATCAGTAAAAAAAAAACTAAAGCCCTTTCATTTTTGTCAATTTTGCCATACCTAGATCAGAACAACAAAACGATGCCCCCTTTACTTAAATTTTAATTTTTCTCAAAAAATTTGGGGTCGGGGAAAAAACAAAACTTATTTCCTTCACTGTCAGCCTTCAGCACTAAAGGGCCCCCCAAATTTTTATCAGTGCAGTAAAACTGATGCCTTCACTTTCCCGACTTTCCCAAAAATGCTCGTAGAGTTGATAAAGGGCCCCAAAAATTTTCTAAATTTTTCCTTTTTCTTTTTTTTTCTAAACAAAATTTTTAAACCCAATTTTTTTTAAAAAAAAAAAAAAAAAAAAAAAGAAACATTTTTTAAAACCCCCTAGTTTTGTAATGTGTATGGGTTTTGGGAATTTTAAAAAGAAATCTATTACACCCAAAAAGAATCAAAACTGCCCCCTTTGGCGAGACAAAACCCCCCCCTTTTTGAATTTTTTAAACCCTTTCCCCCTTTTTTGGGGGCCCTTTTTTTTTTTTAAAAACCCCCTCCTCCTCCCCCTTTTCCCCCGAAATCATGCAAAAAAGACTGGCCTGTCTACAAATAAAACCCAGCCCCTTTTCTTGCGTTTGCTTGGGGGTGTATTAAACCCCTTGGGGTGCAAAAGATGCCCACTCACAAATTCACCTCTTAAAAACCCAAAAAACCAAATTTTTTTGCTTAAAAAAACTAACAGGGGTTAAATAAAAAACGTAAAAAAAATAAAAAAACTTGAAACAAGATTAGTAAAGATGATGAAAACAAAACTACAAATAAAAAAATTTTAAAAAAGCCCAAATCAAAAAACTGAGATAAAATAAGGTTTTAAAAAGTTTCCCCCCCATGCGGGGAAATGTGTTGACTATTTTTCCCCTTTTTTCCTTTTTAAAACGTCGAACTCCCCCACAGCAAAAAGGGTTTTTTCCCCGCAAATGCAAAAAAAGCTTTGGGGGCCGGGGGGGCCCTGAACCCTGGGAAAAAAGGAAAAAAAAACCCCGCATGAGACTTCGGCGTGGAAATAAACGTGTATGTTTTTATGTCTTTTTTACAAAAAAAAATGCAGAAGAAGGGACCAGGGGAAGGGGGGGAAAAAAGACAAAAAAAAAGGGGGTGACAGGAAAAAAAGGAAAAAAAAACAAAAAACAGAAAAAAAAGAAGTTAGAAAAAAAAGGGGGAATTTTCCCCCCAAAGATAAAATTTTTGACTTGGGGAATGCTATCTAAAATTTTTAAAACCCATATTAATTTTTTTAATTATCCCCCCCAAAATCACATCAAAAAAACATCATTAAAAAATTTTTAAATTAAATTTTTTAAATTTTTATTATTATTATTATTATTATATAATCATTATTTTTATTTATTTAAATAAAATTTTTTGTTTTGTAAAATTAGTATTAGTATTATTTTCAAAACATCCCCCCCCAAAAACATCAAAAAATTTTTTTTAAAAAAAAAAAAATAAAAAATAATAAAAATAATAATAATAATAAAAATAATAAAAAAAAAAAAAATAATAAAAAATTTTTTAAAAAAAACTATTAAAATTATCATCAAAATCAAAAACATTATCATTATCCTCAAACAACATCATCATCAAACAAAAAAAACAAGGGGGGGGCCCGACATCCCCCAAGG
>CM060320.1:60599772-60602272 GCA_030674155.1 Stramonita haemastoma | reverse complement strand
AAAAACACACACCCAACACATAAAAATATAAAATATTTTTTAAAATTTTTATAAAAAAAAAATTTTTAAAAAATAAAATAATTTTTAGGTTGGGGACCCAACCCCCTGTTTTCCCCTTTTCATAATAATGGCCAAACGTTTTTCCGGTTTAACCGATGACAATATTTTAACAAAACTGGGGTACACACGGGGGCCGGTTAAAAAAAAAAGCCCAAAAGATTGCTTATTCTTTTTTTCCCCCGGGTACCCAAAAATTAAAAAAATTTAAAAAAAAAAAAAAAAAACACATCAGAACATAAACCCAAACTATACACACAAATGGGCCTACTTCAAGTCCCAAAACACACACCCACACCACCCACAACCCACACACACACACCCCACCCCACCCAAATATATATATAAAAATTTAATAAAATATAAATATATATTAAATTTAAGCACAAAAAGAGCCGGGACTTTAAGGGGTTTAAACCCCCTCCAAAAAAAAAAATACAACCCAAAACCGGGACCTGTCCCCCCCTTTCCCTGTCAAACCCCACACCCCATTTAAAATCACCCACACACACACCCAGACACCCCACCCACACAAACAAAACACACAAACCCCCAAAACAAACAAACAAGAAAAATCAAATAACTAAAAATCAAGGTAGAAACTCTTTTGAAAAAACTAAATTAACATACTACAAAGACTTTAGGTTTTTTCCGGGGACTAAAATGCGACACAATAAGAAAAATATCAAAGGTTACAGCCCCAAAAATCTTAAAAACCAGTCCCAAAAAAGGGCCCACCCGGTTTTTTAAAAGCTTTTAAAAAAAACCCACAATGGAAAAAGACATGACTGGTTTTGAATCTTCCCACCACAAATACAGTTCAACAAAGAAGAAAACTGAAAAATAAGCGGGAAAAAGTTCTTTTTTTAAACCTGCTCGCTTTTGCAGTTTCCTTTTCCCACTTTCCCCGGCCCCGCTCCTGCTTGGGCCTTGTGTTTTCTTGGCCGCTGTTTTTTATGGCTCACGGATTGAGGTTTCCAAGGGCCCTTCTTCGGGTTTACCACCTTCCCGTCCCTGGATTTTCCTGCAGCCCCCCTTTTTGGGCAGTCCCTGGGTTGGAGTCCCCGCCCCCTCGAAAGGGCGGGCATACACCACCCCGTTTGGGGAAAGCTTCGGATTTCCCGCCCACCTGGTAGTGGTTCCCCCTTTTCCATCGTCCCCCCAGCGTTTCGCCGGCTTTTAAGGGGCCCTTTTCGCGCAGGGCCCGCCCACCCAAAACCCTTTTTCCGGAAATAAATTTTTTTTTTTTAAAGCAAAGGAGGTTTTAAAAAAACACAGGGGAGTTTTTTTTTTTTTTATTTTTATTCCCTTTTATAAATAAATATAAATTTTAAATATATATTTTATATATAGATAAAATTTTAGATAGATAGATAGATAGAAAATAGATAGATGTATCCAGAAAATGGTTTAAAGCACTCCAGATTTTTTACCTTTCCCGTTTCCCCGTTTTTAAGGGAGTTTTTTGTAAAAAGCCAAACAATTTCCCAAAACCCACAAAGAAAGGGCCCACCTTACGAAAAGGGGAACAGGATTTTAAAAAGTTTTCGCCAAAAAGTTCTGCGTGCGTTCGAACAAGGGGGCCTCGGGTTTTTAGTCCCCGGGGCCCCTTTTCTATCTAGACACCCCCACTCCTAAAAATGATGGGAACGCTTGCCGAGTCTTTCCCACTGGGGTCCTCAAAGGCCGGGGCCCTTTCCCGGCACAAAAATTTTTTTCTTACTATTGGGTGGGGAAAGGCTGCTGGGAAAAGCTAGGCTTTTGGGTTTTGTAAAGGTGATTTTGGAGTGAGGGAATGTCCCGTGGTAGCAAAAACGTGGAAAGTCACAGAAAATAATATGCAAGTCCCGCAAAAAAACCTAATTTTTCAAACATTTAAACAATTTAAACAAAATCACTAAAATCTCCACCATCCAAAAAAATTTTTTTCCCTTTTCCCCCTTTTTCCCCCAAAGGTTGTTAAACCCACAACCCTTTTAACTACTCTCAGCTGCAAAACCAATCCCCCCATCCTAATCTACTGGGCCAACCAAGCCCGGATCTGAAAAACTTGGACTTTTAGTGAAAAGAAAGGGGCCCCAACAAATGTTAAAAGGGCCCACTACTGGGGCCCCTTTACCCGAGTTTTTGGGGGGATTAGTGTGGGTAGCCCCCCCCCCCCCCCCCCCCCTCTCCCCTCTCTCCTTTTTCTCTCCCTCTCTTCTTTTTTTCTTTATGTTATCCCCGAAAAGGGGCGGGGGCTGGATTTAAAAAAACACACGATGGGTTATATATTAAACCCCGAATAAAAGAATTCGCCTTTTCTCTCTCTCTCTCCCCTCTCTCTTTTCCCACTTTTTCTCTCCCCTCTCCTTTTCTCTCCTTTCATTAAACAAGGGCCCCGGGTTAAAAAAAAAAAAAGTATGTTTAAAACTTACTCTGAAAACCCCTTGGGACAAAAAAA
>CM060320.1:60597383-60599672 GCA_030674155.1 Stramonita haemastoma | reverse complement strand
ATCAGAGTGGCTTTTTTCTAGAGAATTTTGCCAGGGTCAACCTCCTTGTTGCCGTGGGTTCTTTTACGTGCGCTAAAAAGTGATGCGTAACACACAGGACCTCGGTTTATCGTCTCATCCGAAAGACTGGCGCCCAGACCATCAGTCAGGGTCTAATGGATGGGGAAACACTTTTGGTCTCAAACGGGGTACGAACCACCGCACACTCCGACCCAGACTTTTTGCTTTTTAGGCAAGGTGCGTTACCACCTAGACCACCGATCCACGATTGGGGATGTATGCTGGGTATGTTCGTGTTTATGTAACACAGCGAACGCGGACATAAATTACAGGAGCTTCGATATGCATATTTGATCTTCTGCATGTACATTTTTCTTACACGAAGGGAATTAAGGCTCTGGCAGGTCTGCGCTTAAAGTCGACCTAGGAGATGGTAAAAATCCCCACCATTAATTCACCAGACGCCACCGAGATTCAAACCCACGACTTCATGGACCGATGGAATTGAATTTGAAAGGTCTTAACCACTGAGCTGCAGTGTCCATTGAATTGAATTAAATTGGATTGGATTGGATTGAATATCACTGCACTATCAGTCACGGTAAATTTCTCTGCTTGAAATTATGGCTGCTCTCCCTGGGGGAGAGAGCGTCGCCACACGTGCAGTGCTACCCATACTTTATTTTCATTTTCTGGTTTGCAAGTGTGTGTGTGTTTGTGTGTGTGTGCGTGCATGCGTACGTGTGTGTGTGTGTGTGTCCAAGAGAGACAGACAGACAGACGCAGAGAGAGAGAGAGATAAAGAGAGAGAGAGATAAAGAGAGAGAGAGAGAGATATATATATATATATAAGAGAGAGAGAGAGAGAGAGAGAGAGAGAGAGAGAGAGAGAGAGAGAGAGAGAGAGAGAGAGAGAGAGAGAGAGAGAGGAGAGAGAGAGAGAGAGAGAGAGAGTGTGTGTGTGTGTGTCTTTTATATCGAGGATGATGGAATAAGCACTAATATACTTTTTTAACATCCAGTCCCCGTGTGTATGGCGTTTTGTCAAGATTGTCATATGCTCCTACCGGCACAAAATGGCCTACTCTTACGAAAAGCGGACATGATTTAACGTGGGCGAGAGAGACAGACAGACAGACAGACAGACACAGAGATGTGAGAAACAGAAAGAGAGACAGAGACAGAGAGAGACAGAGAGAAAGAGACAGTGAGAAACAGAGAGAGAGAGAGAGACAGACAGAGACAGAGACGAGAGACAGAGACAGACAGAGAGAGAAAGAGAGAAACAGAGACACAGAGAGAGAGAAAGACAAAGAGACAGAGACAGAGAGAGACAGAGAGACAGAGACAGAGACAGAGCATGAATGAGCGAATGATCTTTAACGTGCAAAGATAGAGATTTTGGGGCCAAGCTTTGCCTTTCTATCTGTCCCTCTCAACATGCATGCATGAAAAAAAGCACTGGAATGGAGAAGGTGAAGGACGGGGAGGGGGAGGGGGGAGCTGAGAACAGAAATAAGCAAAGAAACAAACAAAAAAACCAGACATATACAAACAAAAGAAACTTGTGTATTACTAAACAGAAACAGAAAGATATCGCAGACCTATCAAAATTAATATAAAAATACAAACGTAGCACACGGCAATATCGGTCTATTTTTTTCCTACACACACACACACACACACACACACACACACACACACACACACACACACACACACACACACAAACACACACACACACACACACACACACACACACACACACACACACCAAAACAGAACATGAGTTACAGACCAACACAAAATCATGAAAGACAGAGACAGAAACAGAGACAGAAACTGAGAGACACAGAGAGAGACAAAGACAAGGGACAGACAGAGGCAGAGAGGAAGACAGACAGAGACTGAGACACAGAGAGAGAGACACTAGGGAGAGAAGAGCTCTCGACAAACACTAAAAGGCAAGACAATACAAGCAAACCAAGCCAACAATTACACAAGACAGACAATGCAGACAAGACACCCGCGCCTACCCACCTCGCCCATCGTCCTACAGACAGGCAAAGACCTGACCTGCCATCTTACAGTGAACAGGTCAACCACTGCCCTAGGACAATACTGGTTAGCACCTAAGCCTAGGCCTACTTGATCCTTAAAAAGGCCACGCCCCCCATCAGAAGTCAAGAGGCTGCTAGACTATTACAGTGGCTGCTGCTCTTGTGTTTCAACACGGGGTCGACTCGAAGGCGTCTTCGTACGCGTTGAGAAGTGTGATATAGGCCTCAA
>CM060320.1:60584883-60587383 GCA_030674155.1 Stramonita haemastoma | reverse complement strand
CTACGACCACATAGGTTATGGGACACCTTTACCTTTTTTTATTTTTTACCTCAGGTGATATTGGGTGAACAGTAGTAGGAGAAGGGGGTATCCACAGTTCTTAAGCTGAACACAGCATCCCTGCGGAACACTCGTTAGAGAGTGGGTAGGAAATGAGGTTGTTATCATTTATTAGTGGTTCCTGAATTAGGCACGTCGCCTTCTGGACTTAGGAGGCGGGATAGCCTAGTGGTCAGAACATTGCACTCGCAATTTGACGACCCGGTTTCGATTCCCGTTCGAGGAGATTTTTCCTCTAGAGTTACCATCAGTGCTGACTCCACTCCCCCCAAAAGTCCTTCGGATGAGACTATAAAACGAGGCCCCGTGTGCGAACGCACGCACTACATCTTGCGCACACGTTAAATCCTGTTAAGCTTTTCGTAAGAGTAGGCCATTGCGTCCCGGTGGGAACAGATGACATTTACAAAACTGCATACACGCGGGGACTGAATGTCATAAAGCACATGAGTGCTTATTCCATTATCCTCGATATAAAAGAATTTCTTTTAAATACATACATACATACATACATACATACATACATACATACATACATACATACATACATACATACATACATACATACATACATACATACATACATACATACATACATACATACATGCACATACATACACATACATACACATACATATACATATATATATATATATATATAATATATATATATATATATATATATATATATATATATATATATATATATATATATAATAACTTCAATAACATACAACACTTGCTAGAGACGGGATTCTTCTCTCGATGATTTTTTCTGCTGGCTGGGCCCGCTCTCTTTATCTCGTTGTCTCTGTCCCTGGCTGTTTGTTTGTCTGTCTGTCTGTCTGTCTGTCTGTTTGTCTGTTTGTCTGTCTGTCGTTGTCTCTCTTTTTGTTTCTCTCACTCTTTATCTTTGTTTCATTCTGTCTTTCTGTGTCTTTCTGTCTCTGACTGTGTGTCTATCTGTGTGTGTGTGTGTGTGTGTGTGTGTGGTGTGTGTGTGTGTGTGTGTGTGTGTGTGTGTGTGTGTGTGTGTGTGTCTGTCTGTCTGTCTGTCTGTCTGTCTCTGTCTCTCTGTTTCTCTGTCTCTGTCTCTGTCTGTCTGTCTGTCTCTGTCTCTCTGTTTCTCTGTCTTTGTCTCTGTCTGTCTGTCTGTCTGTCTGTCTGTCTGTCTCTCTCTCTCTCTCTCTCTCTCTCTCTCTCTGTCTCTCTCTCTCTCTCTCTCTCTCTCTCTCTCTCTCTCTCTCTCTCTCTCTCCCCTCTCTCGCTCGCTCTCTCTCTCTCTCTCTCTCTCTCTCTCTCTCTCTCTCTCTCTCTCTCTCTCTCTCTCTCTCTCTCTCTCTCTCTCTCTCTCTCTCTCTCTCTCTCTCTCTCTCTCTCTCTCTCTCTCTCTCCCTCTCTCTCTCTCCCTCTCTCTCCCTCCCTCCCTCCCTCCCCCTCTCTCTCTCTAGTTGGTGATGTTCATCATTGTCTCTCTGTCAGACTCTAGAGTGCAGTGGTCATTCACTTCAACAACAACAACAACAGGCTTTGTTCAGCATGTACCCGAGGCTTCCCCAGCGCTAAGTGAGATCAATGTAGCAGACCTAGTCTGTCTGTCTGTCACCTGCCGCTGAGTGTGTATTATGGCACGTGTGGTGTTAACGAGGCTGTAGAACTTTCCGAGAGGGCTAAGAACCCCAGGCAATGGGGGACAGGATAGCCTAGTGGTCAGAACATTACGCTGGTAATGTGACGACCCGGGTTCGAGTCCGGTCGAGGAGATTTTTCTCCTGGAGTTAACATCAGTGCTGACTCCACTCTCCGCAAAAGTCCTTCGGATGAGGCTGTAAACCGAGGCCCCGTGTGCAAAACGCACGCAGAACATCTTGCGCACACGTTAATTCCTGTTCCGCTTTTCGTAAGAGTAGGCCATCGGTTGCCAGTGGGAACAGATGACATTTACAAAACTGCACATACACGGGGACTGGATGTAAAAAAAAAAAAAAGCACAAGAGTGCTTATTCCATTATCCTCGATATAAAAGAATAAAGAGAAGAAAGAAGGCATCAGAGAGTTAAAACCTGCATCAGTGGTCTGGAGTTAACACGCCTGCCTGCCTAGAAAGCGAAAAGTCCAGGTTTCAAGTGTGTGGTGGTTTGATGCATTGTTTGGGCCCTTAACTTCCCCCCACCCCCTCCTCAAGACCGTCAGTAGGGGTCTGGGTGCTAGTCTTTTGGAGGAGACGAAAAGACCGAGATCCCATGTGAAATATTTATTTAGTGCACGTAAAAGAACTTATGGCAACAAAAGCGTTGTCCCGAGCAAAATTATGTAGAGAAAAGCCACTCTGATATGGAAATGAAACACACATACAGACAGGAAAAGAAAAAATGAAATAAAGAGGAAGAGCAAAACAAAAGTACACAAAAGACAATGATGATGAAAATGAATTAGACAT
>CM060320.1:60567383-60582383 GCA_030674155.1 Stramonita haemastoma | reverse complement strand
GTTATGCCACTTTTTGTTGCCGCTGTCTCTTGTACCACTCCAGACATGGTTCACTACCGGAAAGTACAGGAGTAATTTGCCATCTGTATAGAGGGTGCATAATCCCTGACTGTGTATAACCATGTTCAATTCATTTTCATGATTATTGTCTCTTGCTGCCCAAAACGGTTCTGCAGGGAACCTTGGAAGGGGAAAGACGCAGAGGAAGGCAACCCAAGAACTGGATGGACAACATCAAGGAGTGGACCGGGATGGACAGCGCAACGCTGATCCGCAGGGCAGAGGACCAGTCTGGATGGAGGAGAACAACGTCATCAACATCCTCATGTCTCCTCTATGACCATTCGGTCAGGAGAATGAGGTGAGGAGGAGGTACTTTTGTTCTGTTCTTCCTCATTATACCTGTCATTCATTTATTGCCATGCATGCTTTTTGTTTCTCTATAGCTCAAAGGAGTTAATGGGAATACACTATTGTCTGAAAATGTGAAAGGGGTTCATGTCACACAGAGTACAGAGTCATTCATCATGTAGTGAATTTACATACCTTCCTTTCTCTGTTGGCAGTTTATGATTACTAGTTCTGATTTTTAACATGGACGGGCTGTAGCACAGTGATACCCTGTCTAAGTACGGTTCTAAGGACATCTGGTCCTTATACAAAGGGTAGTTGTTGGCCTTCTGGCAGTCTCGACAGTTTTCTACCCATTTTTGCATATGACTATCTTTAAGTATCTGCTACAAGTTACTTATCAGACACTGACACTGACTGTAGATAATGCCATACAAAGGAAAGTCCATTTTCATCAAGTATCTGTTTAATTTTGCATAGCCAATCATTTTTATGTATTTGAAAAATGAAACATTCTGTCAGTGTTTAAAGCATAATGACTGAGTATTTTTTACTTGGTTCATCAGACAATTTGTGCCAAAATTTTACCATAAGGCTGTAAATGTGTATAAACAAAGGGAAACAACCTGTTTTGCCATACATAAAGCAGTTAGGAGTAGTCTTTTTTAATCGTAAAATATAATTATTTGCAGTATTCCAGATGTAATGATTCAGCTATATCAGTACAACTATTACCCCAGACTTCACAGCCATATGTCAGTACTGGCAACACCAGTGAGTTAAACAAGTCAAGCTGACAGGAGATTGGGAGCTGAAGCTGTCTGCTTCTTCTTAATAGGGCCATCATTGCCCGTCTTGCCTGGTCTTTTAATTGCTTAACAGCTACATTGAATTTTCCATTGAAATCAAACGTCAGTTCCAGATACTTAAATTTACAAACATGTTCCAGCATATTTCCATTTAGTGTAAAGGGATACTGGTAGTTTGTTTTTCTACCACAAAATGTCATTACTTCAGTTTTGGAGCAATTGATTTTTAGTTTCCATTCACTGCAGTAAGCCTCTAATTTATAGTGTGCTTTCTGAAATGTCTCCTCAGAGTCAGCAAATATAACAGTATCATGGTGTATAATATTAGCAACACTTTTAGGTACTCTGAGATTCTTGGTGAGGTAGAAGGGAAACAACTCTATATGACTATTTTTTAGGAGAGAGCAGTTATCCTTCGTAGATTGCAGTTGGTGTGATAATTTTTTTTTATTCTCTCTCCTTGAATGATTGTATTATTCTTGATACTTTCACTATGTTTCTTGTCCCTTTTTCATACAGCCTGATTCATGATGTTGATGCTTTATCCAGTTATTGGCTCATTTTCCTACCAGTTATGCCACTTTTAGTTGTTGCTCTCCCTTTTACCACTTCAGATACCTGGTACACTACCGGACAGTACATGAGTACTGGACCCCCACCAAAGAAGACAGCGCAGCGAGGTGGCAGCAGTGGCAGCAGCAACAGGGACAGTGGCTCCAGTGTGGGTATGAATCCACAGGCTGTTGTTTTTAAAACAACGAGTGCAAGTGGGGGCACCAGCACTGACACAGAGAAAAAGATGATGCTTTTGTCTCCCGAACAGTGGGATCTCATCACCCAGCAGCTGACAAGACTCACAAAATTAGACCAGTTAGATAGCATCACCAGCAAACTGAATGCTCTCGAAGCCAAATTTGCAGACTTTGAAAGTGCTTTACAATTTCAGAACAATGAAATTGAAGAGCTGAAAATGCAGAACCAAACCCTGCGTTCAAAACTGCAAAATTCACAGTTGAAGGCGAAACTCGCCACAGATTACACAGAGCAGCAGCAGAAAAAGGACTCTGTAAGGATTTCTGGCGTTGCTGAGCAGGCAGACGAGGACACAGACAGCATTGTTTTAGAACTCGCCAAACAAGTTCGTGTTGAGCTTGACATTACTGACCTCTCCATCAGTCACCGATCAGGGAAGCAGTATGGTGACAAACCCCGGGCCATTACGGCGAAATTCACCAGGCGCCGGAAGAAAGAGGAGCTTATGAAGGCCGTGAAAACCAGGGCCAAGACCACCCCAGCTATGAAGGGAATCTTTATCAATGATGAACTGACTGATCTGCAGGCTAAGTTGGCGAACTATGCTCGAAAGTGTGACACTGTGCGTAATGTTTCAACAGCAGGTGGCAGAGTGGTGTGCTTCCTGCATGAAAAGGATCGCCAGGGCAAAAACAAAAGACAGACAGTGGACAGCCCAAAAGACCTGACAAAACTGACAAGCGAAAGTGAGCAGCAAATCCTCCAAAAACTACACCTACAATAGGACAGCCCAGAGGAAGAGACCCCTCACCTAAACATTCTAAGCATAAATATATGTGGCCTGCATTCTAAACTAAACACACTCCCTATGTATGTGTTAGCGAATGATATTCTTATCCTCACAGAAACAAAAAGGGATAGTGCTTCTGACAACCTCATAGCTGACTTTTTCAATGATCATGGTTTTAGTTGTTTCTTTAAACACAGAGCAGACTTGAGTTGCACAAGGTCAGGAGGTATTGTGATATGTGTCAAGAAAAACATAAAAAAATAAATGTAAATTCATAAATTCAAAGTCACAGTTTGTAGCGTGGCTATCCCTTGATAAAGACTTTCTTAACACTGACAGGGATATTTTGCTTGGAGGTGTATACCCCCCCCCCCCCCCCCCCCTGAGACCTCAGTATATGCCTCCCGATTCTGTTTTGGAG
Source organism: Stramonita haemastoma (assembly GCA_030674155.1). Taxonomy (NCBI): domain Eukaryota; kingdom Metazoa; phylum Mollusca; class Gastropoda; order Neogastropoda; family Muricidae; genus Stramonita; species Stramonita haemastoma. Next base: position 60,579,259 of record CM060320.1, on the reverse strand, counting down.
ATATTGAACAAGAAATGACAGATATAAACAGTAGAAATGAATTTTATGTATTGCTAATGGGAGACTTTAATGCTCACACAAATAACAAGAAAGAATTTGTTGAAGAAGAAGACAACACAGTTTTTAGATTCCTGAACCATGATATCTTTTTTGAAGACCAAGACCTGGCTCTTGCAGTCACATTAGATAGGCTTGATATCCCCAAATACAGAACGACAGAAGACACTCATCCTGTCAATAATTTTGGGCGTATACTCCTTGACATGTGCAACTCAAACAATCTGTGTATCTTTAATGGTAGATTAGGTGCAGATAGTACATGTGGAAAAATAACAAATGTTAGAGATAAAAGTGTTATTGACTATGTAATTGGTGATATTGAATTAATGCCTAAAATCTCTAGTTTTGAAGTATGTGATTTTGATCCCTTATTGTTAGATATCCACTGTCCATTATATACCAGCTTTGTCATGTGTGAAACCCCTCATGCTGAAGTACACCACATTCCTGTAGCTAGCCCATCTAATGCTTCTGTACAGAAAACAACACAGCAAAAAATTGTATCGTGTAAAGAGAAGGTACATGAAAGTGGTGATGGAACCCTTTGTGTGAATGATGAAGATTTATTGTGGTTGAATAATTTGGCTGACTCAGATTGTAATATCAGTGACATGTATAATGCAATGAAGAAAGTCATTTTTAACACTTGTGATAAATATGGTATGATAAAAGAAACATACCATCAGAAGAATATTCCCAAAGCACATGAAAAAAATAATAAGCCCTGGTTTGACCAGACATGTAGACTTAGCAGAAAAAAATACAATAAAAAGAGAAATGCTTATATGAACAATAGAAATGATGAAAACCTCCAGTTAATGAAAACAGCTTGTAGACAATACAAAGCCACAGTAAGAAGAGCTGAAAAAAGACATAAGAGAGACATGATTCACAGTTTAAAAACAATAAAATCCCATGATCCCCCAAAATACTGGTCTATAATAAATAGAAAAAAACAAAATGCAGTGATAACACCCCCATTAAAGAAACTTGAAGAGCACTTCAAAGATCTCTGCAAAAACAATGTCGATATCCAGCAGAATCAAGCCCAGGATGAAGAAATTGACAGACTGTTAGGAGACTTAACCGAAACAGATGAAGCAAGAACAATACTAAATGCAAACTTCTCAATGGCAGAGCTCCGCGCTGTCATTAAAAAGTTGAGGAATAATAAAGCGCCTGGAATAGATGGAATTATTAATGAGACAATATGCTCTATTTTTGAACAGTTAAACCATTTCTGGTGTATACTGTTCAATAAGATTTTGGAAACAGGAGTATTCCCAGATGAATGGCTAACTGGTGTTATCATCCCTATTTATAAAAACAAAGGAGACAAAAGTGACCCAAACAATTACAGAGGAATCACTTTGTTGTCGTGTAGTGCTAAATTCTTTACCGCTATACTTAATGAAAGGTTGATAACATATACTGAGACTCTAAACAGTCTCTCAGAAAACCAAGCTGGATTTAGACCTAATCATTCCACTACAGATCACATATTTGTTTTAAAATGTTTAAATGATCTCATAAGGAACAGGAAAAAGAAGCTATTCTGTGCTTTTGTGGACTATGAAAAGGCTTTCGACAAACTGTGGCATAATGGTTTGTGGATAAAACTTATATGATCAGGTATTGGTGGTAAAGTTTTTAATGTAATTAGAAATATGTATAAAGGAATTGTCTCTTGTGTTTCTTCAAATGGGTTGGTGTCAGAGGCATTTTCTGTCCACCAAGGTGTCCGACAAGGTGAAAACTTGTCCCCATTACTTTTTGCTCTTTATGTAAATGATTTAGAATCCTACCTGATCCAAAAAGGCTGCACTCCAGTTGACATAGGACTTGATTTTGATGACAGAATCTCAGAGTACCTAAAAGTGTTGTTGATATTATACGCCGATGATACTGTAATATTTGCTGACTCTGAGGAGAAACTTCAGAAAGCGCTCTATGAACTAGAGGCTTACTGCAGTGAATGGAAACTAAAAATCAATTGCTCCAAAACTAAAGTAATGACATTTTGTGGTAGAAAAACAAACAACCAGTATCCCTTTACACTAAATGGAAATATGCTGGAACATGTATGCAAATTTAAATATCTGGGACTGACGTTTAATTTCAATGGAAAATTCAATGTAGCTGTTAAACAATTAAAAGACCAGGCAAGACGGGCAATGATGGCCCTATTAAGAGGAAGCAGACAGCTTCAGCTCCCAATCTCCTGTCAGCTTGACTTGTTTAACTCACTGGTGTTGCCAGTACTGACATATGGCTGTGAAGTCTGGGGTAATAGTTGTACTGATATAGCTGAATCATTACATCTGGAATACTGCAAATATATCTTACGATTAAAAAAGAGTACCCCTTACTGCTTTATATATGGTGAAACAGGCCGCTTCCCTTTGTTTATACACATTTACAGCCGTATGATAAAATTTTGGCACAAATTGTCTGTTGACCCAAGTAAAAAATACTCAGCCATTATGCTTCAGACACTGACAGAATGTTTCAATTTTCAAATACATAAAAATGATTGGCTATGCAAAATTAAACAGATACTAGATGAAAATGGACTATCCTTTGTATGGCATTATCCACAGTCAGTGTCTACAGCATGGCTGATAAATAACCTGTCCCAGAGACTTAAAGATAGTTATATGCAAAAATGGGTAGAAAACTGTCGAGACTGCCAGAAGGCCAACAACTACACTTTGTATAAGCACCAGATATCCTTTGAACCCTACTTAGACAGCCTACCACTGTTGTACAGCCTGTCCATGTTAAAAATCAGAACTAGTAATCATCAACTACCAATAGAGAAAGGAAGATATGTAAATTTACCACATGATGAAAGACTCTGCACTCTGTGTGACATGAACCGCTTAGGTGATGAATATCACTTTGTTATGGAATACCCAGCATTGCAGAACTTACCCAACCAATATTTACCTAGGTATTACACAAACCACCCAAACTTTTATAAATATGAATCACTAATGAAAATGGGCAACAGGAAAAAATTACTGAATTTTGCAAAATTCATTAAACAAGGACAACAAATGTTTTCCTAATTTTTTCTTCTCATATACTCGTGCAACTACATAACCATGTATGTACATATTGTATTGAAACAGTCATAAAATTTTCTAGTCATGTTTCATTGTCTGTTTCATTGTACTCACTACTGAAGTGTGACTTCTCCCTCTCTAGTCTGATTTGTAAACAGGAGAGAGAGAGAGAGAGAGGGGAGAGAGAGAGAGAGAGGAGAGAGAGAGAGAGAGAGAGAGAGAGAGAATAGCTATTGTTATTTTCCTGTGTTCTTGAATGATTGTATTATTCTTAATGTGTATGTGTTCTATTATTATTATAATTTTTATGTTGATGATGATGATGATTATTGTCCTTTGTGCACTTATGTTTTGCTCTATCCTCTTGATAGCCATCATTCATTCCCAGATATGTCTACTCTTTGTTTCTCTGTAACTCAGAGGAGTCAACAGGAATGAAACATTGTGAATTGTAAATGTGTGAACTAGCTTCTTGGTCAGATATAAGGGAAACAACTCGATGTGACTGTCTAGTAGAGTGCAGTTATCCTTTGTAGATTGTTGATGATGTGATAATTTCCCCCCCTCTCCTGGAATGATTGTATTACTTATAATGTTTTGATTCTGTTCCCTGCCCCTTCTTCATATAGCCTGATACGTAATGTTGATGCCTTATCCAGTTATTGTCTCATTTTCCAACCAATTATGGAACTTTTTGTTGTTACTCTCTTTAACCACTTCAGATACCAGTGCATAGGAAAGTACACATGTAATTTGCCATCTATAGATAGCGCATTGGCCATAACAGTATATAACCATGTCTATTTCATTTTCATAAATATTGTCTCTTGTGCACTTTTGTTTTGCTCTTCCTCTTTATACCCGTCATTCATTTATGATATGCATGCTTTTTGTTTCTCTATAGCTCAAAAGAGTTAATGGGAATAAACTATTGTAAATTGTGATTTGTGAACTACCGGACAGTACATGAGTAATTTGCCATCTATATAGAGGGCGCATCAGCCCTAACAGTGTATAACCATGTCTATTTCATTTTCATAAATATTGTCTCTTGTGTACTTTTGTTTTGCTTTTCCTCTTTATACCCGTCATTCATGTATTGCTATGCATGCTTTTTTTTGTTTCTCTATAGCTCAAAAGAGTTAACGGGAATACTCTATTATGAATTGTTTCACAAGTTTCACAATATTTTATTCCCATTCAAGGGGGCAAGGAACATAGTCAAAGCATTACAAATAATACGATCATTCAAAGAGAGGGGGGGAAATTATCACACCATCAACAATCTACGAAGAATAACTGCACTCTACTACAGAGATAGAGTCATATACAGTTGTTTCCCTTATACCTGACTGAGAAGCCAGTTTACACTTTTACAATTCACAATGTTTCACTCCTGGTGACTCCTCTGAGCTACAGAGAAACAAAGAGTAGACATATCTGGGAATGAATGATGGCTATCAAGAGGAAAGCAAAACATAATTTAATTGTGAAGGGCTGTAAGGACGATTACTCCCACGAGAGAAGTGCCGAAACGAAAATACCCATCGCGAACGAAACTGTCTGGTTTGCAGCAGGCCTAGGAAAGGTGTGTGCAGAAGCATTGAGGCAGAGACGAAGGCAGCCGGAATGACGTGGACCGAGCTGAAGAGGATCTCCCAGAACTGAGTCCGTTGGACGGGTGTTGTTGCGGCCCTTTGTTTCCCAGGGAATTCATTCTTTATACCCATTATTTGTTTATTGATATGCATGCTGTTTGTTTCTCTATAGCTAAAAAAAAAAGTTAAAGGGAATAAACTATTGTGAATTGTGAAAAAATATAGGCATAAGTCAAGTAAGTCGGGCTACTCCGACCTTTGGGATGTATACTGGGTAGGCTATGTTAGGGTTTCCGTAACCCAGTGAACGCTCACATAAATTTACAAGATCTTTAACGTGTATGTTTGATCTTCTGCATATGAGTGGAGGAGGAAATTTACAAGATCTTTAACGTGCATGTTTGATCTTCTGCATATGAGTGGAGGAGGCTGGTTGCAGAATCTTCAGTTGTGCCCCCACGGTCCACGGGACTACGGGACAGGTGAAGGTGAAGGTGAAGTGACATATATATATTTATACACCACGGGAATTACGACACTGCCTGGCCTGCATTTGAAAGACAGACAGAGAGAGATGGGGGATCGGAGAGAGACAGGGAGAAAGAGAGACAAACAACAGACAGACAGAGAGACAAACAAACAGACAGAGAGACAGACAGACAGCCAGCCAGCCAGACAGACAGAGACAGACAGACAGTTCGAAAGAGAGAGAGAATGAGACAGACAGACAGACGGACAGACAGGCAGACAGACAGAAACACAGACAGAAAGACAGAAACACAGACAGACAGACAGACAGACAGACAGACAGACAGACAGAGAGAGAGAGAGAGAGAGAGAGAGAGAGAGAGAGAGAGAGAGAGAGAGAGAGAGAGAGATGAGGGGGCTTAGCGTAACAAAATTAACACTGCAATTGTGATAATAAAAAGGTTTATTTTCCGAGCGTAAAATGCAAAGAAACAAACAGTCATAACAACAAATGAATAGATAAGCAAACAAACAATCACTGTGACAACATGTGAATATATAAACAAGCAAACATACTAACAGTGGTGTTAGAATTACAACCACATCTGCTTTATGAATTCCACAGTCTCTGATTGTCCAAATGGTTGAATATTTTTTGTGATTGATTGATTGATTGATCGGTCGATGGATTGATCGGTTGATAGATTGATTGATTGACTTGTTGATTAACTGATGATTTTGTGTTTTTTTCATTCAGACCGGTTTGTGTATTGCTTTTAATCAACACTTATCTATCTATCTATCTATCTATCTATCTATCTATCTATCTATCTATCTATCTATCTATCTATCTATCTATCTATCTATCTATCTATCTATCTATCTATCTATCTACTTTTCCATCTATCTATCTGTCTATCTGTCAATTTATCTATCTGTTTATCTATCTATCTAACTGTTTACCTAGCTATCCATCCACACAACTATCTATCTATCTATCTATCTATCTATCTATCTATCTGTCTATCTATCTATCTATCTATCTATCTATCTATCATCTATCTATCTCTCTATCTATTTATTTATCTATCTATCTATTTACCCATCCACACAATTATCTATCCATCTATGTATCTGGCTGTTTGTCGATCTAACTACATCTGTATCCATCAATCTCTTGAACTATTGATTTATCTATTCATCTAAAAAATAAAAAAAACAATTAAAAAAAAAAAAGGTAAAGGTGTCCCATAACCTAAGTATGTGGTCGTACAGGAGCGAGGCATCAGAGACCTCAACTTCTCTAGGGGCCAGCATATTGAGGGCGGCGCCCATCTCTCCTCTCCCTCGCTGCTTTACCTTCCCTGACCCCTCAAGAGAGCAGGTACCCATTTACAGCTGGGTGAATTTGGGGCGGGGGGGGAGGGACTGTACCGAAACCCAGGCGCGCACAAACAGTCCACCCATCCACCTACTAAGCAAGCTCGATGCTGCTTAATTAAACCTTAGCTTAGGGGAGGGGGAGGGGGGGGGAGAGCGTGCTCTGACCCCTGAGCTATCCCCGTCCCACTATACTAACTAATACTCAGTTGGGTACCCCCATGTCGCCACGATAGGCGTAGAATTCAGAGCCTCCAACGAGCTAGATTTGGCGTCCACAACAGTCTCTTCCGGCCAGGATCCATAGCCGAAGCTGGAGTCAAATCTGCCCCAGAGATCAGTTTCCTGTTGCAGCTGCTGCTGTACCGAAGCTGAGATGCTATCCCAGGTTACTGTGTCTCCTCCACTGCACTTGCTGCTGGTGTACTCTGCTACGATGCTGCTGCTGCTGCTGCTGCTGGTACTGGTGGTTGTGGTGCCAGTGCTGGTGGTGGTGTTGGTTTGTAGGCTGGGGCTGACCACAGTAGATATATAGAGGATAGAAGGGAAGGAGGTGAGAGACCAGGGCATGGTGTGTGACAGTGAAAGAAGAGAGAGAGGAGAGGAGAGAGAGAGGAGAGAGAGAGAGAGAGAGAGAGAGAGAGAGAGAGGAGAGAGAGAAGAGAGAGAGAGAGAGAGAGAGAGAGAGAGAATTTTGTTCGTTTGTTCGGTTTGTTTGTCTGCTTGTTTTCTTGTTTGCTTGCTTGTACAATTCTTGTATTCCGAGGATCGTGGAATAAGTACTCATGTGTTGAGAGAGAGACAGACAGACAGACAGTCAGAGAGTCAGAGAGACAGAGGGAAACAGACAGAGAGACAGAGTGACAGAGACAGAAGCAAAGACAAAGACAGAAATTTTCGGGTATTGAGTAATTTAAGCAGTTTATGTTTTAAAAAACTAATAGCATACACAAATAAACAAACACATATAAACACACACACACACACACAACACAAACATACACACACACCACACACACACACACACACACACACACACACACACACACACACACACGCACACACACACACACACACACACACACACACACACACACACAACACACCACACACGCACGCACGCACGCACGCACGCACGCACGCACGCACGTACGGGGGGCGGATAGCCTAGTGGTCAGAACATTGCGCTCGCAATTTGACGACCCGGGTTCGATTCCGGTCGAGGAGATTTTTCTCCTGGAGTTAACATCAGTGCTGACTCCACTCTCCCCAAAAGTCCTTCGGATGAGACTATAAACCGAAGTCCCGTGTGCGAATGCACGCAGAACATCTTGAGCACACGTTCCGCTTTTCGTAAGAGTAGGCCATCGTGTGCCAGTGGGAACAGATGACATTTACAAAACTGCATACACACGGGGACTGGATGTAAAAAAAAAAAAAGCACAAGAATGCTTATCCCATTATCCTCGATATAAAAGATTTTTTTTTTTTAATAATAATGAAATAAACACACACACACACTCGTTTACCTGGAGTAATAACTGGAGTAGGCGTAGCCAGGTAGCCAGGCGCTAGCACACAGCTCCATGATCTCCTTTTCAGCAGTCCCTGCCTCTGCGGTGGTCAAGCTGGGTGATGAGAGAAAAAAAAGAAAGAAGGAAAGTTGAAGGCAAGGCAAGGCAAGGCAAAACAGGGCAGGGCAGGGCAGGGCAAAGGAGGGCAAGGCAGGGCGGGGCGGGGCAGGGCAACGTAAGGCAAGGCAAGGCAAAGCAGGGCAGGGCAAGGCATGGCAAGGCAAGGCAAGGTAAGGCAAGGCAGGGTAAGGTAGGGTAAGGCAGGTTAAGGCAAGGCAAGGTAGAATAGGGCAGTGTAGGGTAGAGCAAGGCAAGGTAAAGCAAGGTACAGTGCGGTAGGGCAAGGCAAAGCAAAACTGGGCAGGGCAAGGCAGGGCAGGGCAAGGCAAGGCAAGGCAAAGCAGGGCAGGGTAGGGCAAGGTAAGGCATGGCAAGGTAAGGTAGGATAGGATAGGATAGTGTAGGGTACAGCAAGGCAAGGCAAGGTAAAGCAAGGTACGGTGCGGTAGGGCAAGGCAAGGCAAAGCCGGGCAAGGCAAGGCAAGGCAAGGCAGGTAAGTTAGGGCAGGTCAGGGCAAGGCAAGGCAAGGTAAAATAGCGTAGGGTAGGGTAGGATAGAGTAGGGTAGGGTAAGGTAGGGTAGGGTAGGGTAGGGAAGGGTATGGTAGGGAAAGGTAGGATAGAGTAGGGTAGGGTAAGGAAGGGTAGGGTAGGGAAAGGTAGGATAGAGTAGGGTAGGTAGGGTAGGGTAGGGTAGGGTAGGATAGAGTAGGGTAGGTAGGGTAGGGTAGGGTAGGGTAGGATAGAGTAGGGTAGGTAGGGTAGGGTAGGGTAGGGTAGGTAGAGTAGGTAGGTAGGGTAGGGTAGGGTAGGGTAGGATAGAGTAGGGTAGGTAGGGTAGGGTAGGGTAGGATAGAGTAGGGTAGGTAGGGTAGGGTAGGGTAGGGTAGGATAGAGTAGGGTAGGTAGGGTAGGGTAGGGTAGGGTAGGATAGAGTAGGGTAGGTAGGGTAGGGTAGGGTAGGGTAGGATAGAGTAGGGTAGGTAGGGTAGGGTAGGGTAGGGTAGGATAGAGTAGGGTAGGTAGGGTAGGTAGGGTAGGGTAGGATAGAGTAGGGTAGGTAGGGTAGGCTAGGCTAGGGTAGGGTAGGGTAGGGTAAGGTAGAGTAAGGAATAGTAGGGTTGGGTAGGGAAGGACAAAGCAGGGCAAAGCAAGGGAGGGCAGATTTTATTTCAAACTCCAGTACAGTGATATGAACGGATTACATATTGCATATAACAAACTCAAAACATGAGAGTTTTTCGTATGGGACTATAAACCAAGGTCCCGTGTGCAAAATGCACTCAGTACATTTTGCGTACACGTTCCACCTTTGGAAGATTAGGCCACTGTGTGCCGGTGGGAACGGATGACAACATTTACAACCGCATGCACACAGGGATTAGATGTAAAAATGCAAATGAGCGCCTAATCCGTTATCCTCGAAATAAAAGATTGAAGAAAAACAGATGGAGCACCCTTGAATTGTCAAGAAAGCAGTATGGTTAATGTATTAACACGTAACAAGTATAATGGTAAAATGAAAATAAGAGCAACGAATCAGTGAGAATTAAAGACGTTGCTTTTAGGCAGTTATCGCTTTGAGCATAGTCAAAATGCTTTTACTATTATTGTGAAAAAAATGAACTAAATGAAAAAGTTTGGTTTTTTTGTTTTTGTTTTTGTTTTTTCTTTTGTGCAATTAGAAATAAAGTTACTTTTCAAAACATTTTGGCCTTTTAAATAAAAGTTTAGCCCACGTTTTTTCTTTAGTAAAGTTAGGTCAGTTGAAGATAATCACCATTCCTTTTTTTCACAAATATCACATTTTGAACAAAACCTCTCTGTGCACTGGGATGTGTCAATAGATGTGTCATGGTATGTGTCAATAGATGTATTGTGGTAAGTGTCATAATGTGTCATGTGGATGTGTCATGGAATGTGTCAGAGGGTGTGTCATGGGATGTGTCAATACACGTATCATGGGATGTTTCAAGGGATGTGTCAAAAGATGTGTTATGGAATGTGTCAGGGGATGTATCATGGGATGTTTCAATATATGTGTTATGGTATGTGTTAATAGATGTATTATGGGAAGTGTCATGAGATGTGTCCCGGGATGTGTCAGGGGATGTGTCAGGGGATGTGTCAGGGGATGTATCACGGTATGTGTCAATAGATGTGTCATGGAGTGTGTCAGGGGTTGTGTCAATAGATGTGTTAAAAGATTTGTCAATAGATGTGTCAGGGGATGTGTCACGGGGCACTGACCATTGTGAACCGCTTCCATCGTCCTGTTTGGGAAGGCCGGTTTCTGTGGTGCCACCGTAACCGCTGGAACCGCTGGCCTGTGCAGAACTGGCGGCTTTGTACATGGAATCGTACAGCTCAGCCCAGTTCGTTTCCCTGAAGGCCACAAACAACAGTGCTGTGGGATTAATATGCAGATCACTTTTGAATGCAATGAGCAGATTATTGCTCTTGATTCAGTGACCAGACAGACTGCTTTGATTTCAATAAAACAGACTGATTTGATTTCAATAAACAGACTGCGTTGATTTCAGTAAACATACTGCTTTGATTTCAATAAACGCATTGCTTTGATTTCAATAAACAGACTGCTTTGATTTCAATAGACAGACTGCTTTGAATTCAATAAATGCGTTACTTTGATATCAATAAACACGTTGTCCTGGATTCAATAAACACATTATTTGGAATTCGATAACCACATTGCTTTGAATTCAATAAACAGATTGCTTTATATTTTCAATAAACACATTGCTTTGAATTCCATAAACACATTGCTTTGAATTCAATAAACACAGTGCTCTGGATTCAATTAACACATTGCTCTGGATTCAATAAACACATTGCTCTGAATTCAGTAAACACATTGCTCTGGATTCAATAAACACATTGCTCTGGATTCAATAAACATATTGTTTTGAATTCAATAAACAGAGTGCTTTGAATTCAATAAACACATTGCTCTGAATTCAGTAAACACATTCCTCTGGATTCAATAAACAGATTTTTTTGGATTCAATAAACACATTGCTTTGAATTCAATAAACACAGTGCTTTGAATTCAATAAACACATTGCTTTGAATTCAGTAAACACATTGCTTTAAATTCAATAAACACTTTGCTTTGAATTTCATAAACACATTGCTCTGGATTCAATAAACATATTGTTTTGAATTCAATAAACAGAGTGCTTTGAATTCAATAAACACATTGCTCTGAATTCAGTAAACACATTGCTCTGGATTCAATAAACAGATTTTTTTGGATTCAATAAACACATTGCTTTGAATTCAATAAACACAGTGCTTTGAATTCAATAAACACATTGCTTTGATTTCAGTAACACATTGCTTTAAATTCAATAAACACTTTGCTTTGAATTTCATAAACACATTGCTCTGGATTCAATAAACACCTTGCTCTGGATTCAATAAACACATTGCTTTGAATTCAGTAAACACATTGCAATAAGTTCAATAAACACATTGCTCTGGATTCAATAAACACATTGCTCTGGATTAAAACAACAACATTGCTTTGAATTCAATAAACACATTGCTTTGAATTCCATAAACACATTGCTTTGAATTCAGTAAACACATTGCTTTAAGTTCAATAAACACATTGCTCTGGATTGAATAAATAAATTTCTCTGGAT
>CM060320.1:60557383-60562383 GCA_030674155.1 Stramonita haemastoma | reverse complement strand
TAACGGCTTCCAAGTCCATTTATATAGTTTTCAAACAGGAGGCTATTACGCAAAATAAATTAACTTTCGCATCATCATTACTGTTACTAAAAAAAAAAAAATAAAAAAAAGATCCAGCATTCATGTTAATGGATTCCAACTACATGGTGTGTGTCTCTCATATTTTTTTTTAATTTCACATACTAATGGATAGCTTTGAACTGGCGTGAATGGTAACCTTCTTACAAATGGATGGCACTCATTCGATGACATGTGTCGAGGAAGCTAGCTTACCTGTTACAAATCACTTGACACCTACGCGATTGTAACGGGAGGTCCTGCTGCCAGCGTCATTGATCCAGAGTCTTTAGGTCCAGTCTCCTGTGCCAGTCAGTTCTGCTAGCTCGGTGCCTTGATAATTGTTTAGATCCTCGCTAAATGTGTTGGTTTAATTGTCCATTAGCGTTTGACATATTCCGTGCACTTGCGAGCTAACTTGGAGTCATCTGTTTTGTTTGTTTTACCAAGGTAATGGCCAATAACCAGTGAACAGCAATACTCAAACAACCCCATCAGCATGGAATTCTTTGCCCTCAGTGTGAAATAAGAACTCTGACTTTGTAGAAAGGCTCGTTGGTCTCTTTGATTAACATGGTTTTTTTCTGCCTGTTTGATTGAAACGGGCAAAGCATTTGGAGTATGAGTGCTATCTCAGAGCTTGTTAGGTGTTGGTTTGCTGCTTCTATGCCCCACATCTCAAGTTTGTTTGTTTGTTTGTTTGTTTGTTTGTTTGTTCTCTCTCTCTCTCTCTCTCTCTCTCTCTCTCTCTCTCTCTCTCTCTCTCTCTCTCTCTCTCTCTCTCTCTCTCTCTCTCTCTCTCTCTCTCTTTGATTTTATTTTATTTTATTTTATTTTATTTTATTATTTTAGGATAGCCTAGTGGTCAGAACATTACGCTCGCAATTTGACGACCCAGGTTCGAGTCCGGTCGAGGAGATTTTTCTCCTAGAGTTAACATCAGTGCTAACTCCATTCTCCCCAAAAGTCCTTCGGATGAGACTTTAAACCGAGGCCTCGTGTGCGAACGTACGCAGAACACCTTACGTACACGTTAAATCCTGTTCCGCTTTTCGTAAGAATAGGCCATCGTGTGTCGGTGGGAACAGATGACATTTACAAAAATGCATACACATGGGGACTGGATGAAAAAAGCACAAGAGTGCTTATTCCATTATCCTCGATATAAACGAAAACAAATCTCTCTCTCTTCTTCATCTTCCTCTCTCTCTACTCTCTCTCTCTCTCTCCTCTCTCTCTCTCTCTCTCTTCTCTCTCTCTCTCTCTCTCTCTCTCTCTCTCTCTCTCTCTCTCTCTCCTCTCTCTCTCTCTCCCTTCTCTCTCTCTCTCTTCTCTCTTCTCCTCATCTGAATAATTATATCCCTTACAGTTTGAATTGATGTGTTTCCTGTTGGTATTGTGATGAAGTTATATCCATCTTCTGTTCTATATTCTCAGTCGTAATGCATCTGTCTTTCGTGATTTAATTAATCCTAATACAGCTGTCTATTGTCATGTGTAATCTTCGTGATTATTTTATCTCATTATATTATTTTTAGGGTATTTTTATTTTATTTTATCATATCATTATTTGAGTGTAGTAACTACATTGACTATAATCCTCCCATCTTACTCGGGTTTATTCCAATTCACACAATTCACAATAGTTTATTCCCATTAACTCTTTTGAGCTATAGAGAAACAAAAAGCATGCATATCATAAATGAATGACGGGTATAAAGAGGAAGAGCAAAACAAAAGTACACAAGAGACAATATTTATGAAAATGAAATAGACATGGTTATATACTGTTATGGCCAATGCGCTATATATAGATGGCAAATTACATGTGTACTTTCCTATGCACTGGTGTCTGAAGTGGTTAAAGAGAGTAACAACAAAAAGTTCCATAACTGGTTGGAAAATGAGACAATAACTGGATAAGGCATCAACATCAGTATCAGGCTATATGAAGAAGGGGCAAGGAACAGAATCAAAACATTATAAGTAATACAATCATTCCAGGAGAGGGGAAAAAATTATCACATCATCAACAATCTACGAAGGATAACTGCACTCTACTAGACAGTCATATCGAGTTGTTTCCCTTATATCTGACCAAGAAGCTAGTTCACACATTTACAATTCACAGTGTTTGGTTCCTGTGACTCCTCTGAGTTACAGAGAAACAAAGAGTAGACATATCTGCGAATCAATGATGGCTATCAAGAGGATAGAGCAAAACATGTGCACAAAGGACAATAACAATCATCATCATCAACATAAAAATTATAATAAAAGAACACATACACAAGAATAATACAATCCTTCAAGAACACAGGAAAATAACAATGGCTATTCTCTCTCTCTCTCTGTTTACAAATCAGACTAGAGAGGGGAGAAGTCACACTTCAGTAGTGAGTACAATGAAACAGTTAGACAATGAAACATGACTAGAAAATTTTATGACTGTTTCAATACAATATGTACATACATGGTTATGTAGTTGCACGAGTATATGAGAAGAAAAAATTAAGAAAACATTTGTAGTCCTTGTTTAATGAATTTTGCAAAATTCAGTAATTCTTTTCCTGTTGCCCATTTTCATTAGTGATTCATATTTATAAAAGTTTGGGTGGTTTGTGTAATACCTAGGTAAATATTGATTGCGTAAGTTCTGCAATGCTGGGCATTCCATAACAAAGTGATATTCATCACCTAAGCGGTTCATGTCACACAGAGTACAGAGTCTTTCATCATGTGGTAAATTTCATATCTTCCTTTCTCTATTGGTAGTTTATGATTACTATTCTGATTTTTAACATGGACAGGCTGTACAACAGTGGTAGGCTGTCTAAGTAGGGTTCAAAGGATATCTGGTGCTTATACAAAGTGTAGTTGTTGGCCTTCTGGCAGTCTCGACAGTTTTCTACCCATTTTTGCATTTAACTATCTTTAATCTCTGGGACAGGTTATTTATCAGCCATGCTGTAGACACTGACTGTGGATAATGCCATACAAAGGATAGTCCATTTTCATCAAGTATCTGTTTAATTTTGCATAGCCAATCATTTTTATGTATTTGAAAATTGAAACATTCTGTCAGTGTCTGGAGCATAATGGCTGAGTATTTTTTACTTGGGTCAACAGACAATTTGTGCCAAAATTTTATCATACGGCTGTAAATGTGTATAAACAAAGGGAAACGGCCTGTTTCACCATATATAAAGCAGTTAGGGGTACTCTTTTTTAATCGTAAGATATATTTGCAGTATTCCAGATGTAATGATTCAGCTATATCAGTACAACTATTACCCCAGACTTCACAGCCATATGTCAGTACTGGCAACACCAGTGAGTTAAACAAGTCAAGCTGACAGGAGATTGGGAGCTGAAGCTGTCTGCTTCTTCTTAATAGGGCCATCATTGCCCGTCTTGCCTGGTCTTTTAATTGTTTAACAGTTACATTGAATTTTCCATTGAAATTAAACGTCAGTCCCAGATATTTAAATTTCATACATGTTCCAGCATATTTCCATTTAGTGTAAAGGGATACTGGTTGTGTGTTTTTCTACCACAAAATGTCATTACTTTAGTTTTGGAGCAATTGATTTTTAGTTTCCATTCACTGCAGTAAGCCTCTAATTCATAGAGTGCTTTCTGAAGTTTCTCCTCAGAATCAGCAAATATTACAGTATCATCAGCGTATAATATCAACAACACTTTTAGGTACTCTGAGATTCTGTCATCAAAATCAAGTCCTATGTCAACTGGAGTGCAGCCTTTTTGGATCAGGTAGGATTCTAAATCATTTACATAAAGAGCAAAAAGTAATGGGGACAAGTTTTCACCTTGTCGGACACCTTGGTGGACAGAAAATGCCTCTGACACCAACCCCTTTGAAGAAACACAAGAGACAATTCCTTTATACATATTTCTAATTACATTAAAAACTTTGCCACCAATACCTGATCTTATAAGTTTTATCCATAAACCATTATGCCACACTTTGTCGAAAGCCTTTTCATAGTCCACAAAAGCACAGAATAGCTTCTTTTTCCTGTTCCTTATGAGATCATTTAAACATTTCAAAACAAATATGTGATCTGTAGTGGAATGATTAGGTCTAAATCCAGCTTGATTTTCTGAGAGAATGTTTAGAGTCTCAGTATATGTTGACAACCTCTCATTAAGTATAGCGGTAAAGAATTTAGCACTACACGACAACAAAGTGATTCCTCTGTAATTGTTTGGGTCACTTTTGTCTCCTTTGTTTTTATAAATAGGGATGATAACACCAGTTAGCCATTCATCTGAGAATACTCCTGTTTCCAAAATCTTATTGAACAGTATGCACCAGAAATGGTTTAACTGTTCAAAAGTAGAGCATATTGTCTCATTAATAATTCCATCTATTCCAGACGCTTTATTATTCCTTAACTTTTTAATGACAGCGGGAGCTCTGCCATTGAGAAGTTTGCATTTAGTATTGTTCTTGCTTCATCTGTTTCGGTTAAGTCTCCTAACAGTCTGTTAATTTCTTCATCCTGGGCTTGATTCTGCTGGATATCCACATTGTTTTTGCAGAGATCTTTGAAGTGCTCTTCAAGTTTCTTTAATGGGGGTGTTATCACTGCATTTTGTTTTTTTCTATTTATTATATACCAGTATTTTGGGGGATCATGGGATTTCATTGTTTTTAAACTGTCAATCATGTCTCTTTTATGTCTTTTTTCAGCTCTTCTTACTGTGGCTTTGTATTGTCGACAAGCTGTTTTCATTAACAGGAGGTTTTCATCATTTCTATTGTTCATATAAGCATTTCTCTTTTTATTGTATTTTTCTCTGCTAAGTCTACATGTCTGGTCAAACCAGGGCTTATTATTTTTTCATGTGCTTTGGGAATATTCTTCTGATGATAATGTTTCTTTTAGAAGGGAAACAACTCTATATGACTATTATTT
>CM060320.1:60539531-60542031 GCA_030674155.1 Stramonita haemastoma | reverse complement strand
AAGAAAACGTGTAACCACTGGACTATGGACAGGCGAAACAAAACGAAACAAAACAAAAGCAAAAACAAATATCGCACAGACAGTACGAAGGCTGATTCAATTGAAGCAATGGAGCTGACAGATAAAGCGAGAGACAAGAGATTACCTTACAGGTGGGACTCTAACTATCCTAAGGTGTTGCTGCATTAAGAAGTTACAGGTGTTTTAATCTGATCCCAGGGTCATAGCGTTGATCAATTTTGTACGAGTCAGTTAAAGCTCTAGTTAGTGAAAGAAAACTTCGTAAAGAATGTCACCTGCAGTTATTTACTTTTCTTACCCGAAGTTGGAAAGCGGCTACCTAAGTGGAGGTGGGCAAAAAACTGACGCATATGCAAAAATCACACCCTAACCACAGAGCTTTAGCCAAGGGACGAAAACAAAAGTACTTTTCTATCATCGCAGAACTCATGAGGCAAGGTTTTAGAGTCACAACTCAATGGTTCGTTGTTTTTTTTTAATATCATTATAAAGGGCTGCCAACTCGCGCACACGCTTAGAGAGAGAGAGAGAGAGAGAGAGAGAGAGAGAGAGAGAGAGAGAGAGAGAGAGAGAGAGAGAGAGAGAGAGAGAGAGAGAGAGGTGTTGAGGTGTTGTTTGAGTGGATTGTTTTTGCTCTGGAATTAACACACAATCTGCCTTCATTATTTATCCTGCAACTCCTTTAGATACCGAGCAACCATAAAATAGATGAACGTAGGCTATACTTCAGCATTTTGCGTGCAAGCCTATGCCAAAAACACATTCACATTTTTGTTAAAACTTGCTTTTTCTAATTGTATATTTGTAGGAATCCGTCAGTCTCAGAAGAGTATGGAGTAGGCTCTAGGTTCTAGAGCGCAAAGCCTGGGAAAGTAAGTATGGAAGCAAGCCGTTACCCATGCAGCAGACCCCCTCCCCCTCTACCCACGTCGCTGGAATGGTCCATTGGAAAGGCAGTCGCCGATACGAATGGTTCTAGTGCCGTTGCCAGAACGTTACCACGAACGCCTACAGCCCCGATCCGCCCTGGGGACTCCCAACTCCCCGATTTTTCCTCAAGGATGGTGTCTAAATACGACACCTGTGTGCATGCTGGTTTTTATTTTGTTGTCATCCACTCCTACGGGGACTATGGCCTGCTCTTCCGAAAGGCAGAACGGGGTTTTAACGTATGCGCAAGATGTTCTGCGTGCGTTTGCACACGGGGCCTCAGTTTATAATCTCATCCGAATGTGGAAAACACCCAGCATACAATCTACGATGTGAAGAAGAAAGAGTTCATGCAAAGTATCAACTTGTCCGATTTTTTTTCTTATCGTTCTCCAGCTAGAGCTTCGAGGTTCACCGATGGTTGAATGTTTGTGTATGCAATCGTTTTTGCCCTCCATTAAAGGTCATCACATCCCGACTTAGGGGCTCATATCAAAACACGACACAAGTGTGCATGCATTTGTTAAATATATTCGTTGGTCATCTGTTCTTACCGATATGAATGGCGTACTGTACGGAAAAGGCAGAACGGGTCTTAACGTCAACAGGACATCTTGCGCACACGTCAAAAACCCGTTCCCCTTTTCGGAAGTGTAGGCCACTGTGTGCCGGTGGGAACGGATGATAAATGTTACAAAACTGTATACACATGGGGACTGGATGTAAAAAATAAAAAAGCACATAAGTGCTTATTCCATTATCCTGGAGATAAAAAAATAAAATAAGGAAAAGCAACAGCCAAAAAAAAACCCCAGAAAAACAACAACCAACAAACCAAAAACAAACAAAAAACCCCACAAACAAACAAACAAACAAAAAACCATCAACCAACCACCACTGGGCAATTTCAGTCTGGGCCTCAATCAATCAAAACTATTAAGGAGGTCAGTAACAAAACACGAGTTTCTGAATCTAGATCTAATCATCGTACAACGATGATTCAAGACCTGATTTAATGTATCAGACAGACAGCAAGAGACATACAGGATCCGACTAAGACAGACGAACTGACACGCAGACAGGGGGTTAAGATTTTTTTGTGTTTTTGATTTTGTTTGTTTGTTTGTTGTTTTTTTATATAAGATTTTCAGTTTTTCTATTGTGCAACTAGGGACAGGGGGCCGAGTTAAGGAGAAATCCGTTAAGCAGATCAACCGACCCCCAGACACACTCACTGACAAATTTACACACAGAATCACACCAATACCGTCAGTCAAGGAAAGAAAGATACGGGAAGGCGGATGAACAAGAGATAAACAGGCAGAAACACATTGAAAAAACACAGATTTACTCACACACACACACACACACACACACACACACACACACACACACACACACACACACACACACTCAGACAGAGGATGGATAGCCACACACACACATGAGAGAGAGAGAGAGAGAGAGAGAGAGAGAGAGAGAGGAGAGAGAGAGAGAGAGAGAGAGAGAGGAGAGGAGAGAGAGAGAGAGAGAGTTAAAACAAGGGAAG
>CM060320.1:60517070-60537070 GCA_030674155.1 Stramonita haemastoma | reverse complement strand
TTTTTTTTCCAAGCCCCCCTTTTTATCTTTATTTTAATTAATTAATTATTATTATTATTATTATTATTATTATTATTATTATTATTATTATTATTATTAATTTCATTTTATTTTATTTTATTTTTTATTATACTTACCATGGTTATTCGTTTCGTTGGTTTTTATCCACTGCTTCACCTCCCCCCCCTCCCTCCTCTCCCCTACCGCTCCAGTCCCTAATTTGTTTGGTTTTTCGTGTTTTTTTTTCTTTGTTCCCTTTCATGTTTAATCTGTTTTCTTGTCTGTCTTCGTCTTTTCTTTCTTTTAGTGTTTCTTTGTCTTCTCGTTTATTTGTTTTTGTTTTTCGTCGGTTTTTTTTGTCGTTGTTGTTTGAGTTTGTTTGGGCGTTGCCGGCGCTTTTTGTCCTTTTGATTTTTTTTTCAAATAGCCACATTGTTTAAGAAATAATGGTCAATGGTCCTTAGAACCCAACCGTTCTTTTCAGCCCTTTTAATGTACAGAGATTGTATAGAAAAAGCGTCGAAAACTTGACCAGATCTCAACGTTTTCGGGCGCTCGTAACAAAGAGGAAAAAGTACCGGTAGGAATGTCCGCTGTTATGTTCCCGGCTGGCTGTTACCTGTGAGAATGAGAAGTGGCCATTTTGCTTCGGGCCTCATTTTCCAGTGACGGTGAGGTGTGAATGAGTGGTGGGGAGGTTGAAGACATGTTCTTTGTGGAGGTGTTTTGATGGTCAGGGGGTTAATGTTCCTTCACACCTCTTCTAGGTCCTTCCGAAGCCGAGTTTTCCTATCTGTTTTTGTCTGTCTGTCTGTCTGTATCTTTGTCTCTGTCTCGTTGTCTGTCTGTCTCTGTCTCCTATCTGTCCCCCCCCCCCCTTCTGTCTGTCTGTCTGTCTGTCTGTCTGTCTCTCTGTCTGTCTCTCTGTCTCTGTCTCTCTCTCTCTCTGTCTCTGTCTCTCTCTCTCTCTCTCTTATTTTTACTTACGAAATGTTGCTATGTACCTATATTAGAAGTCCTTCAAAAGAAGAGAAGCGATGATGTCATAATTTCACTATAGATTAAAAAAGTGGAAGGTACGCACCAATATCAATTATGCATGTATACCCCTTCAAATGGGGTCATGGCCCTTTCTTGAATAAAAGATTGTCATTGTCATCGTCTTTCTCTTTCTGTCTCTGTCTTTCTCCCCCCCCCCCCCCCTCTGTCTCTAACCCCCCCCCCCTCCCTCTCTTCTATTATCAGTGACTCGCGAATGCTTTGCTGGATGGCTTTTAAAACTTAAACAGCAAGAAGTTTTGTTAATTGATCAGTGTTTTCTGTCTAATTCTACAAAGAAAAAAAGTTACCATAGCTTGCAATATCTATGTTTGTTGCAGCTGTTAAAACCATGCTATGGAATCCATGTCATGATGACTATTTTTGGGTTGTTGTAGAAAGTTTTCACTTTTTAGTTAAAAAATTAGATGTTTTGTGCCAAGTCCTGTTCCCACTGTGGCATGGAAATGGGTTTAAAAAGCTTATCACAATACTGTATGTCCCCCTCTCTATCTCTGTTTGTCTGTCTGTCTTGCAAGGCAGGGCAATGCCAAGTTTATTTTAAAAAAAAACCTCATTATAGAAGTACGTGAAAGTGTCTTAAATTGCATGCATTTAGCTCTAAACAGGAAAGACGGCCTGACCTTTGGCAACAATTGACAAAAACAATCATTGACGTTGACGCGCATGCACACAAGCACAGTGTTCTTGAATACCTTGTGGAAATTTGTTGCTAGAAGTCAACTTTATTTCTGGTTAATAGTTTCTTAGATTATTTTTGTTATTGCGTTGATTCTGCGTTGATTATTCGTTCTTTCTTCTTCTTCTTCTTCTTCTTCTTCTTCTTCTTCTTCTTCTTCTTCTTCTTCTTCTTCTTCTTCTTCTTCTTCTAATCTGATAGAAGTATGGATCAGTGTTTTGTTAGGAAAATCTATTTTTGTGGATTCAGTGTTCAGGATCTAACATTATTTTATTTTCTTGTGCATGGAATGTGCGAACCGACTTTTTTCGTATTGGTACTATTTGGACATTATTGATATTTTTGTAAGGTTTGTTGGTATTTTGTACTAGTTTACTTATTTATCTTCTTTTTTTTTTATATAGCTTTTACTGATGAATGTGATAGACCCTAGGAGCAAATCTTAGGTTTATTAATTGTCGACCTTGTGTTATTTTTCTCTTTTTCTTTTAGTCAACTTAAAAAAAACACACACAAGACTTTGGTTACTGATTAAGCGTTACCCATGGACAGCCTGGTGTCTGGTTTTAAACATATTTCATCAAATAGAGCATATCAACAACAAGCTTGGAACTTACATTGTGCTCAAAAGACATCATTAGTATGACGACTGGTGGACAAAATTTATGTTTGCATGACAATGCTCAGTGATATCACTCTGAATCAGTTTTTCATGAAAAAACAGACTTAATAAGTTCAAACAAACAAAAACAGCACCAAATGAGCAAACCGGCAAAGAATGATAAGTAAGTAAATAAGCACACAGTCAATCGAACATATAATCATACAAACAGCAACAACAACAAAAAATGCACATGAACAAAGAAAGATCCAATCAAAAATCTAAACAAGTAACCACCCAAACAATCAAAGAAGCAAACATTTAACAGTAGATGAACAGACAGACAAACCCTAAACGAGAGAGACACCAAGCAAGGACCTTATGTAAGATATTGAGGCTATTTTAATTTCAGAGTCAGAGTCTTGGTATCATCTTTGTTGTCATTGTTGTTGCATAGCTTTTTTAAATGAAAAAAAAAATCACATTTGATTTTCTGTGATCCAATGTCAGCTCTGACAAAAGACCCTGAGTCCTGCACAGCTGTAAGCACCATGAACGACGATCAGCTTTATCTTCTTTTACATGCATAGCTGCGTTTCCAAGCTGACCCCCCCCCCCCCCCCATACTCTAACTGAAGTAAGACTTTGATGCCCACCTCCAAAGGGGCTAAATGGCACGGTTCAGGCAGATTAAGGCCAACCCCGCCCAAGGTCCCCACCCACCCGTCAGATTTACCCCAGGGTACTCGGGTACCCACCCATCCGGGTATCTACCCAGCCCACCCCGATCACTTGCCATGCCAGAAGACAACAGTGCCCACCCACCCTTCCCTTCTAAGCAGCGCAATGAGACGTGACAGAGTAGGCTAGCAGATACTATAGAGAGAACTTCGCTGACTAACGTTTTTGTTTTAAGTCGGTGACTGAATGAATAATGAATGGAGAGAGAGAGAGAGAGAGAGAGAGGAGAGAGAGAGAGGAGAGAGAGGAGAGAGAGGAGAGAGAGGAACTCATCTACAGGGTTTTGTTTTGTGTGTGCAATAGGACTTTGCGGAGATGAAAATTGAAGGGATGGATTGTTTTTATAGACTCTCTGTCTGTCTCGCTTAATCTTTATTTGTTCCTTTATTTGGAGGGTGGTGGAATAAGCTCTCATGTAAAAAAAAAAAATCCAGATCCTGTGCGGCTTGCGCGCGCGCGCGTGCGTGCGTGCGTGCGTGCGTGCGTGCGTGCGTGCGTGCGTGCGTGCGTGCGTGCGTGCGTGCGTGCGTGTGTGCGCACAACAGGAATTTGCTGATGTGAAAATTGAAGGGATGGATTGCTAGGTAGTGTGTGTGTGTGTGTGTGTGTGTGTGTGTGTGTGTGTGTGTGTGTGTGTGTGTGTGTGTGAGAGAGGAGAGGAGAGAAGAGAGAGAGAGAGAGAGAGAGAGAGAGAGAGAGAGAGAGAGAGAGAGAGATTTTCCTTAGCCATGCATATATTATATAGTTCTTAGTTGTGCGTGCGAATGTGTACATACATCTATCCAGACGTAGCCAAGCGTGGATGTTCGCGTGCTTTTGGTGATTATCTGTGTGTGTGTGTGTGTGTGTGTGTGTGTGTGTGTGTGTGTGTGTGTGTGTGTGTGTGTGTGTGTGTGTGAGTGATATTATGTATTATATATCTTTCAATGTATTATATATATTTCAATATATATATCTCAATATATCTCTCTCTCTCTCTCTATATATATATATATATACGTGTGTGTGTGTGTGTGTGTGTGTGTGTGTGTGTGTGTGTGTGTGTGTGTGTGTGTGTGTGTGTGTGTACTTACGCGTGCATTCATGCAGAAATAATGACCAAACTTTGCCCCCCAGCTAAATGATTCAGTCTCACCACCTGTGGGTCACTTAATACCCGATTAGGCCAAGTGCTATTCACCTCCAGGGGGAAAGGCTGGTGCGCGCGCGCGAGCACAACCACGCACGCACGCACGGACGCACACACACGCACGTACGCACGCACGCACGCACGCATACACACACTCAGACACACACAGACACACACTCAGACACAGACACAGACACACACAGTGACACACTCAGAGGATAATCGTTCATTCACTGGCCCTAATGTTTAAACAAACAACAACCCCAAAACACCAACAACCATACAAAATTAAGATATGTACACACACACATACACCCGCGCGCGCGCGTGCGCACACACACACACACTCTCTCACATACATACCCCCCCCCCCCCCCCCGCGCGCACGCACACACACACACACACACACACACACACACACACACACACACACACACACACAGATGGGTGTCAGTGAACTAATAGCAAACAGGTGAACGTTTCTTCATTCATTAAGCCAGTCCAATCTGTGATGTAGGGGCCGAGACAGACGGACACACACACACACACACACACACACACACACACACACACACACACACACACACACACACACTCACGAGAGAGAGAGAGAGAGAGAGAGAGAGAGAGAGAGAGAGAGAGAGAGAGAGAGAGAGAGAGAGAGAGACAGACAGACAGACAGACAGACAGACAGACAGAGACAGACAGACAGAGATGGAGGGAGAGAGAGAGAGAGAGAGAGAGGAGAGAGAGAGAGAGAGAGAGAGAGAGAGAGAGAGAGAGAGGTATAGGTATAGGTGTCAGTGAACTAAAGACAGGTGAGCCTTTTGTTGATTAAGCCAGTTCAATTTGAGGTGGAGGGACCGAACACACACACACACACACACACACACACACACACACACACACACACACACACACACACACACACACACACACACAGAAGTGCGCGCGTGCTCTTGTATGTACGCACGTTCAGGCACACACATATAAATTATACACATATACACAAGCACTTAAGTACTTACACACACACGCACACTCACACACGTACGTATGCAGGCACACACGCGCGCACAAAGACATACATATATGCATACACACATACATATGGTTTGTTGGTACTGATTTTTAAAGAAAGTGTCAGACCAGTTTATTTTCAAAACTCCGAGGAAATATTGATAATAACTGATGCGCGATAAGATTCACTCTACAATCAGTTGCCAAAAGGTGTAAAACTCCTGGGAGCGAAGGAAAAATACTGAATATTGAATGATTGCTGTGCAGCAGTGACCATCATGTAGTGCACTTGAATCATGGTCTCAGCTGCTTTGACCAAAGACCGTGACACATTGAAACAAAAAACCCCAACCCAACTTGTAGCATTTGCGTTTATTATGAATGTCCTGTGTATTTATTATGAATGTTCTTCGCTTTTATTGTGAATATTTACATTTATACTGAATGGAGGTAAACAGTCCTTCGGGATGACACTGTAAACCGAGGCCCCGTGTGCGAGGCATGCACAATGTCTTGCTCACACCGTAAAAACCAGCTCCATCGTTTGACAGAGTAGGCCATTTCGTGCCGGTAGGAACGGATCACGAGATGAAAATCCACATGCACACAGATGTCCCCGAAGTCGGCATGTGGCTATCTTCATGGTGGTAAAACGGTTGCATGCGCGAAAATCTCATCATTGGTGAAACTCGCCGATCTAGCCGAGGAAACGAAAAAAAATTCTTCACTTTCATTGTGATTATTCTTTACATTTGCACTGAATGCAATTAAACGAGGTGATACATGTGTGTATATATTCAGCGTTAAGATTTGCCGAGCAGCTTTGGCAAATAATCTAGGAGAGGGTGTGATTGTACGGAATGAATAATGCACGGTACGGCCGCGTCGTTTGGGCTGATGCCAAATTACACATTCATTTTTCATGGGAGCTGTTAACGTATTTGTATCGTACTGATTTACTGCACATCAAGTTTCTGTCACCACCCCTGTGTCCCTCCCTCTCCCTCCTCTCCCCCATCTTATGCCTGTGTCAGTGTGTGTGTGTGTGTGTGTGTGTGTGTGTGTGTGTGTGTGTGTGTGTGTGTGTGTGTGTGTGTGTGTGTGAATTTTTTCTTTTTATTTCGAGGATATTGGATTAAGCATTTATGTGCTTTTTTTTTACACCCAGTCCCCGTGTTTATGCAGTTTTTAAAGTTTTGTCATCCGTTCCATCAGTTTGTCATCCGTGTGTGTGTGTGTGTGTGTGTGTGTGTGTGTGTGTGTGTGTGTGTGTGTGTGTGTGTGTGTGTGTGTGTGTGTGTGTGTGTAATGCAATGTATGGAAGGATACATGTATATATATATATATATATATATATATATATATATATATATATATATATATATATATATATGTTATTGTGTACTGTATGTGGGGATAGTAGTCAGAACACTTGCTCTCCCCAAGCTAAGGTTAAGGAGCGCTGAGCATTGTTGCCTCTGGATGGGTGACCGTGCACCTTGGCTTCAATACAGTCCCCCAGTTCACCCATCTGTAAATCATGGGTACATGTCCTCGTTAGGGTCAGGAAAGGTAAGGCAGCGAAGGAGAGGAGATGGGCGCCGCCCTCAATATGCTGGCCCCTGGAGAAGCTGAGGTCTCTGACACTCCGCTCCTCAACGACTGTATAGGTTATGTAAACACCTACCTCTTGTTTGTATACATGCATACGATGTGTGTCTCTTCTTCTCTACGTTCCCTTTCTATACTGGATGGGATGCGCAGTGCCTTGTCTTCTCCTTTGCTTGTCTGTCTACAAGAGGTCTGCTAGCTGGTCTCAGCCAACACAGTGGGACTTTAGAAGAGCTCATATTTTTGTACAGGACGCATGCTGGATACGTATACGATGTTCGTTTTTTTAAGCTTGTAAGTTCCTGGGTTGGAGCTCCGAGGTTCACCAGTGGTGGGATTTTTGCGTATGTATGCGACTGTTTTTTGCCCATCAGGAGGGTAGCTGCAATCCAACTTGGGGAACACACACACACACACACACACACACACAACACACACACACACACACACACACACACACACACACACACACACACACACACTTCACACACACACACACACACACACACACACACACACACACTTCACACACACACACACACACACACACACACACACACACACACACACACACACACACCACACACACACACACACACACACTTAGTGGTTTATGTAACCAGCTATCCCACTACACTCACAATTACAGGCACAAGCAAAATCACAGTGTACACTTTTCCAATTCAGTACCTTTACTAATAGTCTTAACCAGCATGACGCTAGATTACAAATTCAATTCATTCCATGGTAACAGAACAAAACACAATCCTACACAATTCCAATGATACAAAAAGCGAAAAACATAGTTCAAAACAATCAAATCACACACACACACCCAGAGAGAGAGAGAGAGAGAGAGAGAGAGAGAGAGAGAGAGAGAGACAGAGACAGAGACAGAGATGGTACATAATGTGTGTTTCTGTGTGCAGGTGTACCAGGACCTGGGGACGGAGGTGCTGCAGGCAGCCTTTGATGGCTACAACGCCTGTCTCTTTGCCTATGGACAGACCGGCACCGGCAAGACCTACACCATGATGGGATACCCGGTCAGTCTGTCTGTCTGTCTGTGTATTTATCTGCTTTTCTGTCTGGTTTTGTCTCCTTGGTGTGTGTGTGTTTATTTTATTTTTTTTCTTTTATATTATATTCTTTCATATCGAGAATAATGGGATAAGCACTCTTGTACTTTTTTTTTTTTTTACATCCTGTCCCCGTGTGTATGCAGTTTTGTAAATGTCATCTGTTCCCACCGGCACACGATGGCCTATTCTTACGAAAAGCGGAACAGGATTTAACGTGTGCGCAAGATGTTCTGCGTGCACTCGCACACGGGGCCTCGGTTTATAGTCTAATTCGAAGGACTTTTAGGAGAGATGGAGTGAGCACTGATGTTAACTCCAGGAGAAAAATCTCCTCGACCGGAATCGAACTCGGGTCGTCAAATTGCCAGCGCAATGTTCTGACCACTAGGCTATCCCGTCCCGTGTGTGTGTGTGTGTGTGTGTGTGTGTGTGTGTGTGTGTGTGTGTGTGTGTGTGTGTGTGTGTGTGTGTGTGTGTGTGTGACCTGAATCGAAGTGACTGAAAGGGGTACACAATACAATAAAGAGGAAAAAAAAACAATAAAGAAACTTTACGTATGTAGAATTAATTATTGCTCCCTTTTTTGTTTTCTTTTAATTTATTACGTGTCTTGTTTTTAGTTTATGTAAAATGTTGGGGGTGGGTGGAGGGGAGGGGGACTTTTTCTGCACGTTTACTATATATTTTTTCTGTATGTTTGTTTTGTTGGTTTGCGTTCAGTTTCGCATTAGATGGGGGAAATATAAGACATTGAAAGCGTAGAGGGAAGGGAGGAATTCTGACAAATACTGAACGGAAATGGTGCCGGTCCGGTGTATGCCACAGACATGTTTTTGATCTGGTCTGCGTGGTGTATATTTTTTCCATCTGCTGCACACTTTCCTCACCTGAAATCGCACACACACACACACACGCACGCACGCACGCACGCACGCACGCACGCACGCACGCACGCACGCACGCACGCACGCACGCACGCACGCACGCACGCACGCACGCACGCACGCACACACACAAACACACACACACTCTCTACCTCCCTACCTACCTACCTACCTACCTACCTACCTACTTTCCTGCCTACCTACCTACCTACCTACCTACCTACCTACCTACCTACCTACCTACCTACCTACCTACCTACCTACTCACCCACCCACCCACCTACCTACCTACCTACCTACCTACCTACCTACCTACCTACCTACCTACCTACCTACCTACCTACCTACCTACCTACCTACCTACCTTACCTCCCTACCTTAAACCCAAACCATCTTCCCACCCACTAACTAAAGCCAGAAAAAACGAACCGTATCCATCCCATCTGTCAGCAAAATTCAAAGCAAGCAGGCGGGGAAGGTAAAAGGAGTTCCGAAGCTAGGCCTAACTGAAAACTTCTGCCCGAGCGATTGAACTTCGGCTGACCTACGGGCCTTTAGGATCAAAACCATACAGTGCTAAATGCCTTTCCAATTTTGTTTCCTGATGGACTTTCGGTCCTCTACTAGTGAGAGGGGGAGAAGAAGTAAGTATATAGTCTAAGATGTTTAGAAAAAAAAATGGGGATGGATGGTGGAGGGGAGAAAGGAAACAGGGTGGGGAGAGAGAGAGAGAGAGAGAGAGAGAGAGAGAGAGAGAGAGAGAGAGAGAGAGAGAGAGAGAGAGAGAGAGAGAGACAGAGACAGAGAGAGACAGAGAGGGGGGGGGAAGGAGGGGGGGGTTGGAGGTAACATCACGATGCTAAGTCTTGGGGCGGGTGGGGGGGGGGGGGGTTGTGGGGATGGAGAGTAGGGATGGGAGCTATTAGAAAGGTAGAGGAAGAAGTAGGGTGAGCGGAAGTGTAATCAATACAAGATGGCTTCTTAATCTTGCTTACCATTGACTAAAAAAAAAAAAGAAAAAAAGA
The DNA here is from genome assembly GCA_030674155.1 of Stramonita haemastoma. Lineage (NCBI taxonomy): Eukaryota > Metazoa > Mollusca > Gastropoda > Neogastropoda > Muricidae > Stramonita > Stramonita haemastoma. Next base: position 60,527,239 of record CM060320.1, on the reverse strand, counting down.
GAGAAAAGTTTCAACAGCTGTCGGCAGGAACATAGTTTAAATTAACTCGACTTCTGCCTTGATTAATAGAACTTCTGGAGGAGTCAGTCATCGGGGCAGTCCGCTAATGTAAAGCTTTGGCCTCGTGGGGAAATTGAAGTTGGTGGAGATCATTTTGATCTTACACACACACACACACACACACACACACACACACACACACACACACACACACACACACACACACACACACACATTGCACACACCCTTGCACACACCCTTGCACACACACACACAATGCTCAGTATGTGCGTACCCCCTGTTCGTGTCTACACGAGGGAGGAGGGGGCAGTGGCAAGAGCAGACAGACGAAACAGCTGGGTATGGGATCGACGGACAGTAGCCTATAGCCGAGTGGTTAAAACTGTTGCGAGTTCCGACTTCAATCCCATGGTTCTATGAAGTCGAGGGTTTGAATCTGGGCCGCGTGTGGTGAATTAAGGGTGGGGATGATTATTTTTTTTAACGATCTCCCAGATCAGCTTCAAGTCCAGACCTGCCAGTGCCTTAGTTCCTTTCGTGTGAATACGCACATGCAGAAAATATAATATGCACGTTGAAGACCCACGTAATTCATGTCAGCGTTTGGTGGGTTACAGACACACGAACATACCCAGCATACATCCCCGAAGTCAGAGTACGGCTACCTTCACGATGGGCAAAATCGGTCGCATACGCAGAATCACACCATTGAACGTCGAAGCTCTCGCCGTGGGCTGAAAATAAAAAAAGAAGAAAGAAAAAAGAACTGGATGCAGAAAGTCAAAGAATGAACCGGCCTTAACATGGTGCTGTTGCTACCTTTTTCTTGTGGAAAGATAGAATAGGGTTAGGGTAAGGGAGTGCGAGTAGGAACTCGGCAAGTAGACAAAACAACAGCAAACAGAAGAAAAAAAACAAAGTTAAACAAAAATAAAGAACAAAAACAAAAACACACACACAGTAAATCAAGAAAAAAGGGAAAAGAATCGCCCCCCCCAAAACAAAACAAAACAACAAACCCAACAACAAACAACCCACAAAACAAAGCAAACAAAAACAACGACCAAAAAACAACCACGAAACAAAAGCAAAATAAACAAAACCCAAACCAAACAAAATCCAAAGCCAGAACAAAAAAACAACAAAACAAAACCAAATCCAAACAAAACACAAAAAGTAAACTAATCAAAACGAAAAACTCAAAAGTAAAAAGAAATACCTGGAAAACTAGGTGGTCTGGGATCCAATCCGTCATTCACTCTGTGTGTGTGTGTGTGTGTGTGTGTGTGTGTGTGTGTGTGTGTGTGTGTGTGTGTGTGTGTGTGTGCATACATGCACGCGCGTGCGCATGCAACTGTGTATGTGTGCGTGCGCGCGCCCATGCGAACGCGCAGGTGTGTGTGCGTGTACATATCTGTGTGTTTAAAACTTCATGGGTTGTTTTTTTTCTCTGTTTCAGGGTGAAATTGGGCTTACTCCAAGAATTTGCGAGGTGAGTGATGTTTGTTTATGTCTGAAATTCTAATCAATTCTAGATTAATTGGTTGTAATTTTCTTCGTTGGTGTGTGAATGGAGAAGTTTATCGACGGTTTGGCTGGCTGGTGCGTTGGTTTGTCGGTTTACTGACAATTGTGGAAGGTCTTTCTCTGATCTTCTTCCCCTCTCTGTCTCCCTTGTGTTGTGTCCCTGTGTCAACCTGTGTGTGTGTGTGTGTGTGTGTGTGTGTGTGTGTGTGTGTGTGTGTGTGTGTGTGTGTGTGTGTGTGTGTGTGGTGTCTGTCTATCTGTCTGTCTTTCTCTCTCCGTGTCTCTCCCTCTCTCTCTCTCCCTCTCTCTCTCTTTTTCTATCTTTCCTTCCCTACCCGTCGCAGGTATGTGTGTGTGTGCGTGTGTGTGTATGTGCGCGCGCGTGTGCATGTGCGCACGCGTGTGAGAATGGGCGTGTGAGTGCGCGCATGGGTGCGTGCGTACGTGCATGCGCGCGTGCTGTTTTTAAGAACATCAGGATTATTTCGTAAGTTATCAATCATTGGTCGTACTTAGTGTATTTTCTTTTATCTCCGTGCACACACGCATGCACGCATCTCACCACCATCAACCATCTCTCTCTCTCTCTCTCTGTCTGTCTGTCTTGTCTGTCTGTCTGTCTGTCTGTCTGTCTGTCTGTCTGTCTGTCTGTCTCTCTCTCCTTCTCTCTCTCTCTCTCTCTCTCTCTTCTCTCTCTCTCTCTCCTCCCTCCGTCTCCCTCTCTCTCTCCCTCTCCCTCTCACCATACCTCCCCTCCCCCCTCCCCCAATCCACACATCACACACACACCCCCCCACCCAATGCACACATGCACACACCCACTCACACACACCACCGCGTGCACGCACACAGACAGACAGACAGACACACACGCACGCACACACACACACACACACACACACACACACACACACACACACACACACACACACACACACACACACTTCGACCCCCCCCCCTCCCTGCCCCCCCAAACACACCCACCCATCATGACCACCACCCCGATCAACCCCGGGGGTGGCTGTCGCTGTGGAATAGTACAGTAGTAGTAGAACTCAACCACCGATCCTTTTGCCAATAATAAGAACAAGAACGGGGGGTGTGGGGTAGAATTGCAGGACCCAGCGGCAACAATGTTATCGTGATAAAGGCTCTCTCTATGGATCCGGGCTGTTAGTCTGGTGGACCTTACCTTTACCTTACCCCGGGCTGGCCTACTACTGCTAGGCCTGCTAGACTAGGCCTCCTGTTTGTGGCCAAAAAGGCTGGCGCCGCCAGATCTCTTTTCTCACTTTACGGGATTTGCTGGAGTAGAGAGGGTCTACTACAAGCTCTTGGGTGGTAGGTGGGTGGGTGTGTGGGTGGTGCTGGGGGTAGGTAAATTGGGGTGGGGAGGAGAGAGAGAGGGAGAGAGAGAGGGGGGGGGGAGAAGGGGGATGGAGGAGAGGGGACATAAAGGAAAACGAGTTTGGTATTGGTGGGTTAGGTTGAGGTCAAAGTTTAATGGAGGAGGGTTTGCAACAGAGAGAGAGAGAGAGAGAGAGAGAGAGAGAGAGAGAGAGAGAGAGAGAGAGAGAGAGAGAGAGAGAGAGAGAGAGAGGTGGGGGTGGGGGGTGGGGGTGGGGCTAAGGATATGTAAGCGAGTGGAGAAAGGAATGAATGTTGAGGGGGTAGCAGTAGAAATGCTGATGATTGCAGATCACTATTATATATATTGTTTGCTTACGCATACAGAGGAGGAATTCGGTCAGTCAATTTGTCCATTTGTTTAGCTCGTCGAGTCCAGCCACAAAACATTCATTCACACACCTGCCTGCACACGCACAGACACACGCATACACTCACTAATGTGTATATATAATATAATAATTCGAGTTCTTATTCGAGCTGTTTGCGAGTCACCCCGATTGTCAGGTAATGTGGAGAATCAAAAATGTATATCTCCATTGTATAAAAATCGGCGTTTTCTCTGCCCATCAACAGTGTGCTGTTCTGAGTTTCGCGTAGGAGAGACCCTAGTCATACTTTTCAGGGAGATCAGAACAGTCACTATCGGTCAAATCACAGAAAAAAATATATTAATATTGAAGTAACAGAAGCTATAGCCGAGTGGTTAGGACCGATTTTTGTTCCATCGCACCATGAAGTCGTGGGTTCGAATCTCGGGAAGTGTCGGGTGAATTTAAAGGTGGGTATTTTTGCGATCTTCCAGGTCAATTTGAAGTACAGACCTGCCACTGCCTTAATTCCATTTATGTATGTATGATTAAACACATGTAGAAGATCAAATATGCACGTTAAAGATCGATCCCGTAATTCATGTCACGGTTCGATGGGTGACGGAAACGTGAAGATACCCAGCATACATCCCCGAAGTCGGAATGCGGATACCTTCGTGGTGGGCAAAAATGGTCGCATACACAAAATCGCACCATTGGTGAGCCTCAGAGCTTTAGCCAAGGAACAGGAAGGATAAAGGGGGGGGGGGGGGGGAGGATGTCGAGTCACAACGTCAACGTTCTAACCACAAGGCTGTCCAGCCCCCCTCCTTTTATTTTCATTTATTCTTTTTTATTTCGAGGATAATGGAATGTGCTTAAATTTATTATTATTATTATTATTATTATTATTATTATTATTATTATTATTATTATTATTTTTTTTTTTTTTATTATTATTATTTTTTTTAAATTTTTTTTTTTTAAATTTTATTTATTTATTCTTTTTAATTATTATTATTTTTTTTACATCCAATCCCCTTGTGTATGAGGTTTTGTAAATTTTGTCGAACGTTCCCACTAACACACAATAGCCTACTCCTCCAAAAAGCAGAACAAGTTTTAACGTGTGCACAAGATACTCTGCAAGCGTTCGCACACGGGGGCTCGGTTTGTAGTCTCATTGATTCGAAGGATTCTTGAGGGGAGTGGAGTAGGTGTATGCATGTAGTTAGAATTTGAGGGAGAAGTGTGGTAGGCATACATGTTGTACCTTTCTCCCTGCTCCCCTGTAACCCAAGACTACCGTCATGCAGAGAGAGAGAGAGAGAGAGAGAGAGAGAGAAGAGAGAGAGAGAGAGAGAGAGAGAGAGAGAGAGAGAGAAAGATGCTTTGATAGGTGTCTTCTGCTGCTTTTCGTGAGGAAAACTGACATTTCTATGTAACATACTAGGAAAACAGACGTACAGAATGATGAAACACAGATCATCTGGATTTCCACCCGTTTGTTATTTCAGGCCTAAGTGCTTATCTTGCACCTGCGTATACAGACTCGGGTGGATGTGAACACAGTCGCACATGCATGCATGCACACACAAACACGCTCGCGCGCGTGCACGTGCAGACACAGACACTCACAGACAGACACACAGACAGACACAGACACAGACAGACACAGACAGACACAGACAGACAGACAGACAGACAGACAGACAGACAGACGCACACACACACACACACATACACACACACACACACACACACACACACACACACACACACACACACACACACACACACACACACACACACACACTTTCTTCTTAACTCTTAAAAAGGGGGGGAAAAATGTTTCCCATTCTTCCCCACATCCCCACTGAAAGGATAGTTAAGCAGGTAGCGGACACCCTAAATCCTCCTATCCACGGGCTTACCCCGGATAGCTTCACTGACAAGGGAGCGACAGCTGACAGTAAAAAGGACGACAGTTTATGAAGGGATATATTGGTCCCCCTAGCTAGGCTAAAGACTGTACTGGGCAGTGGTGTTAAAGGGTCACAGGGAGGGAAGAAAAGCCTGCATGTTATACATGATCTATTTGTGTTATCACCGGGGGAGATCTGCATGTCGCATTTCTGACAGGGTTAGCAGCAGATAGGCTGATAGGGCCACTCTGCCCACAGTGTGGGAGGAAGAAGGTTGATGGATTATGCACACACACAAAACGCACGCACGCACGTACGCACGCACGCACGCACGCACGCGTACACGTACACACACACACACACACACACACACACACACACACACACACACACACACACACACACACACACACACACACACACACACACCGTTATGAAGAGACATAAAATTGATGGCCACGACATACATAACGTTCTTGGTCTATTTTAGACCCAACCTCTTCGATTTTTAGAAATCTCGCTTCCTTTTTTGTCAAATATAATGAACCAGCCAAATCTTTTGACAGACACTGTCCAAATTTCCTGCATTCACACAAAATTTATAAAAAGTCACGGCAGATTTGTCACTCACTAACTGTGGCTAGGGTCCCTATCAGCTCAAACATCCTGACAGAAGTGTGACCGGTAGATCCCACAGATAACGATCTACACCCTGAAGGTTTGGCCTCCCATGACGATTTGCCACCACCCAGTAGTGTTGGCTGGGTCCAGTACTACCCATTGTAAAGCTGTCATTGCACTTCAGCTTTGAGCTGTCTGTGCGCTGTCACAGATGATAATGTTGGTGGGTCCAATACTACCCATTGTAAAGCTGTCATTGTACTTCAGCTTTGAGCTGTCTGCGCGCTGTCACTGATGGTAATGGTGCTGTGTTGTGGTGAGAGAGGTGTGGATAGAGTTTGTGCTGTCCCGAGCTATGAGATATGATGTCTTTTTAAGCCATAAATTAATACTCTACACGTCTCCTCATCTATTGAGTCCGGGACCTAAGGTTGCAAAAGAGTTGCGCTTTTCTCCCCGTTGTAGTTAACAGTCGGGTCAGAAGTGTTGAAAATGTGATTGTGTGCATATTATCTTGGCATGCACGCGTCCTTAGATTGCCATTTTTCTCCATGAAGAAAAAAAAATCAATTATTAAGTTTTCTTGAATTCTTCTCTTTTTCGTCAAACACTCCAAAATCAAAATATTGTCTGTCATGTCAGTGAAAATGCATGCGCTGCAGTTAAATCTCTGACAAGTCAGGCCCAGCACATCCAACTTCGGCGTGGGAGGGAATTTTTATATCTGAAATTTTTTTTAATAAAAAGAGGCAGGATAATATGGACCAAGAAGGTAGAAAGTAGACAAGAACGAGGTGACAGGAAGAAAAAGAAAGGAACAAAACAGAAACGAAGAGAGGAATAGAAAAGAGGGAATTCCTAGCACAGAATTTTCTTCCAGAAGGAGAGGATGCTATTTGAACTGACGTGCCCTCTGGCATCCCCACGGAAGATCTTTCTTGAATGAAACGCGTGTCTGTTAAAAAGAACATGGCATCACCGTTTCTCTCAGTGACAATACTTCCAACCCTATTCTCTCGTCGCTTGCTCTGAACTAAACCTATATCAGAAGTGTGACTGTAAAGTCCCCAGAGATAACATCTACACCCCTACACCCCTACACCCCTTGAAGGCTTCCCTTCAGGTGACGATTTACCACCGCCTAGTGTTTGTAGGTCCAATAGAACTGTTTGTAAATTGTTCCTCCTTCACTTGTGCGTCGTTTGTTGGTCCCCTGTCAGGGGTAATGGCGCTGTACTGATGGCGACGTTGATAGGATTCAGAGTTTTCCCGCTCTGTTTAGGTGTTTATGGTAATATATATATATGGTCTGTAGGTGTCTTCTTATCTAGTGTATCTTAGGTGTAAGAAGGTTAGGTAACAAGGAAAGTGGTTTTTTTTTATTATAGTTAGATGATTCAGTGAATATGTCAAAAAGTCGGTGGGGAGGGGGAGGGGGCACAGTGCACTAGATTTTTACAGACATAATTCCAGAACTTGAATTTTATTTTCTTAAAAGACAAAAACACACCCCCCCCCCCCAGCAAATTAGTCAAACCAAGCAAGCAGATAAACAACAAACCAACCAACCAGCCAACTACCCACCCACCTAACCACCCACCCACCAACAAAAATGTCCTGGAAAAGCGGTGATCTGGGAATGAATGGAGAACAACATTCTTTACTTTTTCTTTTATGTTACTTTGTTAAGTTCCCCCTGTAGTTGAGTAGCCCTTCCTTTAAAGGACAAATGACCATGCACGGCACCATTAAACGACATACCTTTCACTCTGAATGAGTCTCTCCTCCCCCCCCCCCCCCCCCCCCAAATGCCGTAGCCTTTTTTTTTATTTTTTAGGCGCAATCGTCCCAGAGCGTCGCTTTATCGGGATAGAACCCAAGTGTGACTCTTGGTCCCTGAGATAACATACCATATGCTCACCAGAAAGGCTTCATCTCTAATGGCAATTTACCACTAAGCAGTGTTTGAGCCTAGTTTGAATCTGGTGGGGATGGGGGGGGGGGGGGGGGATTGGGGGCTGAAATGAAATTTTATTTGTGGCCGGAGCGTCTCCTACGTGTATGGATTAACGGGCTCGGGTTTGAGGCTTCGCTGAGGCATTTGTTCAATGAGATGTTTGTCTGTCTGTCTGTCTGTCTGTCTGTCTGTCTGTCTGTCTGTCTGTCTGTCTCTCTCTCTCTCTCTCTCTCTCTCCCCCTCCCAATGGAGTTAATACAACCCATCCTCATGAGAATCCTTTCGGATGAGACCTGTCGAGGTGTAGTGTGCGAACGCATGCGAAACATCTTGCGTACATGTTAAAACCCCATTCGCCTCTTTCGAAAGAGTAAACCCACTAGAGCCAATGACACGGACGACACGAACATACCCAGCATGCATCCTGCTGTTTGGAGGAGGATGGACTCCGCTTAGTCCAACTAGCTCGTGACACACTGTCAGAAGACTTCAGCACCAGTGCCCCCAAACGACTCCTGAAGGAGTTTAATCAGAAAGAAAGAAGTCTGAAAGTCAAGCCCATGTTTGCCGGGCTGGGTATTCCCGTGTGTAAAACTGTCGTGTGGCCCTTTATATATATATATAAAGCTTGGAAAGGTAGGTTCGTTGTCAAACAGATTGGCGTTATCGGGGTAGGGTTAGAGATAGGATTTAGGCTGTTATTCCTCCAATGTGCGTGCCCCCTGTCTAAGCGCAGGATAAGAACAAGGGTGTGAAGAAACGAGGAAAGGGTCTCTCTTTCCCCAATCTCCCTTTTCTCTGTGATTGAGAAATCGGGGTCAATCTTTCGAAAAGTGTGTGTGTGTGTGTGTGTGTGTGTGTGTGTGTGTGTGTGTGTGTGTGTGTGTGTGTGTGTGTGTGTGTGTGTGTGTGTGTGTGTGAGTGTGTGTGTGTGTGAGAGAGAGAGAGTGAGTGAGTGAGTGAGTGAGTGAAATCAATAATTTACTGATTTTGTATGAATTTGTATCATATTGAATGCCACTGTGTGAAATTCGGGTTGCTCTCCCCGAGAAGACTGTCGCCGCTGGAGCAGCGCCACCCATTAAAACAATATTTTCCCGTCTGCATGTGTTTGTTTTCCTATCAGAGCGGGGAAAAAAAACTACCGAAATTTGCCAAGGACACTGTCTTGTTGCCGTGGTGTTGCACATGGGACCTCGGTTTTTTGCCTCATCCGAAAGACTAGCACCCAGAAGCCCACTCACAGTCTAGTAGATAGGGGAAAAGTTTCGGGCACAAACGGGGTATGAACCCGGACTTTTCACTTTCAAGGCAGGTGTGTTATGTTACGATACCTGTAGACCACAGATCCACATCAACTTAAAGGCAAACTACCATATATGGACGTTTACTGCATGCGATATTTCATATAAGTGTGTCTCTACTTACTACAAAGATCTCCTTCCTGATCTCCGTGGCAGTTTGGAATTTGAACCGACAACCCCACGTGCCAGAGCAAGAGTCGAGTCAGCTGTCAGGGTTGACACACAGGTCAGGTGTGGGACCAACAGATGATCCCCACAACGGAGAAGATCACGATCGCTATTTCGCCAACACACATTCCGTTAGCCTATCTTTCGCCTCCAACTCTCTCTCTCTCTCTCTCTCTCTCTCTCTCTCTCTCTCTCTCTCTCTCTCTCTCTCTCTCTTGTCTCTCTCTCTCTCTCTCTCTCTCTCTCTCTCTCTCTCTCTCTCTCTCTCTCTCTCTCTCTCTCTCTCTCTCTCTCTCTCTCTCTCTCTCTCTCTCTCTCTCACATACCCTCACACAAAAATGCATCTGATTAGAGGGCTTGTTGGGCATTGTATACCCACTGTCAATCGATTTGATTGATCACCAAGAGAGTGTAAGTAAAGCCAACATGCCCCTCTCCCTTTCTTTCTCCTGTTCTTCTTCTTCTTCTTCTTCAGTTATTTTTTTTTATCGGAAAAAGGTACATTCTTTTTTTGAGGCCCACCCTAAAACTAAACATATGGTTTACCTACTTCAGTGACGTGGGTACCAAGGCAGACATATTGGCTCCTGTTTTCGTTTGTGTGTGTGTGTGGTGTGTGTGTGTGTGTGTGTGTGTGTGTGTGTGTGTGTGTGTGTGTGTGTGTGTGTGTTCATTCTGCCATGCTGACGTTGTTACGGTTGTTGTGATTGGTCTTTTTCGGTCAGCAGTGATCGTTTTTTTCGGATACTGTTCATTGGTCGTGATTTCACTGATTCAAGAATAAAGTTTGTTCTCTAAGTTTGTATCTTGTTATACTGTATGAGATTTGTTTAAAGTGAAATTTATTTTAGATTTGTCGTTGTTATCAAAGATTTTGCAGGCGACTTCTAAGAGTCGAATAGTCAGACAGAAGAACAAAATTATTGAA
>CM060320.1:60507070-60509570 GCA_030674155.1 Stramonita haemastoma | reverse complement strand
AGCATTCGCTTACCTCAAGTCAAAGTTAAGCAGCGTTGAGCGTGGTTACCGGTTGGATGGGTGACCGTTTGCGCGCCTTGGCTTCAGTATAGTCTCCCAGTTCACCCAGCTGTAAATGGGTACCTGCCCTCTTTAAGAACAAAGAAGGTAAAGGAGCGAGGCAGAGGAGATGGGCGCAGCGCTCAATATGCTGGCTCCTAGAGAAGCTGTGGTCTCTGACACTGCTCTCCAACGACCATACAGGTTATGTGACACCTTTACCACCACCTTTACCCTATTAGCCAGTGCACACCACTGGACACTTCCCAATAGGCTAAAATAGGTAAAGGTGTCCCATAACCTAGTCGGTCGAAGGGTAGCGGGGCATCAGAGACCTCAGCTTCTCTAGGGGCCAGCACATTGAGGGCGGCGCCCATCTCCTCTGCGTCGCTGCTTTACCTTCCCTGACCCTAAAAGAGGGCAGGTACCCATTTACAGCTGGGTGAACTGGGGTGGACTGTGCTGAAGCCAAGGCGCGCAAACGGCCACCCATCCAACTGGTAACCAGGCTCGACGCTGCTTAACTTGACTTGGGGAAAGCGAGCACTCTGACTACTTAGTTATCCCCCCCCCCCTTCAATAGGGTACAAATATGTATTAATGATTGATCTGTGTGTGTGTGTGTGTGCGCGTACATGCGTGCGTGTGCGTACATGCGTGCGTGCGTGCGTGTATGTGCACATGTGTGTGTGCGTACGCACGTGTGTGTGTGTGTATGCGTGCGTGTATCTGTGTGTCTGTGCCTGTGCCTGTGCGCGTGCGTGTGTGTGTGTGTGTGTGTGTGTGTGTGTGTGTGTGTGTGTGTGTTGTGTGTGTGTGTGTGTGTGTGTGTGAGTGAATGTGTGTGTGTGTGCCTGTGCCTCTGTGTGTGTGTGTGTGTGTGTGTGTGTGTGTGTGTGTGTGTGTGTGTGTGTCTGTCTGTCTGTCTGTCTGTCTGTCTGTCTGTCTGTCTGTCTGTCTGTGTGTGTCAGTTACCTGGAGATCTACAACGAGCGGGTGAGGGACCTGCTGAGGGTGACCCAGCAGCCACAGCGCTTCACCCTCAAGGTGCGGGAACACCCCAAAGACGGCCCCTACGTGCAAGGTAAGAGTAAAGACCAGGCAAGCGGACAGAGCAAGTAAAGCCACAAAGTAAACTTTCCCTGTTTAAAAAGAACATCATCTGATTAAGCACCTCAACCCAGGTAGTTAACCAGTCGTTATCCATTCAGCCAACCAGTCAACCTTCAGCCAGCCTGCTATTTGTCCAACCAAAACCAACCAACCAGTTTACCAGTGATCAATCAACCAGCCTGCAAACCATTCAGCCAGCCAACTAACCAATCAACAAATTAACCATCCATCCATCCATCCATCCATCCATCCATCCATCCATCCATCCATCCATCCATCCATCCGACCATCCATCAATCCATCCATCCAACCAACCAACCAACAGGCTGCGTAATCACCAACGAAACTGCGTAACAAGATCAGTTAGTACACAGGCTAGGTTTATTCAGAGCTACTAGCCACAGAAAGAAGTTTCAGTGGAATGGCCATGTATAGTGATGACCTGATCTGGTCAAGAATGGCACTATAGGGGAGAAGGGTGGGGGTGGAAAACAGGAAGTCAGGCTTTGAAAGTAGTTGAAACGGGGCGATAACATCCCAAACTGGACAGTGTCCAGTCTGGCAACACTGCCAGTCCAGGCCGCGTTACAAAGCGCTGACCTCAACCCCTAACTGGCTTAGGCTAAAAGCTATGTCAGTAATTGATGTCAGCTAAGTGCCAAGGCCTAAATTAAGATGTTGTTATACTTTGTCGTATGCAGATTGTCTTAAGCCATTATCAGCTCTCGCCTTCACATTTTGTACTCTCCTTGTTAGGAGAAATGAATATTTTGAAGTCGGAGTTTAGCTGCCCATAGGCGTGGTATTTGAAAACGGTCTCACTCTTGAGACTTCCAGACGTATCCCACCTCAGGAGAGCTCCAGGAAAAAAAAGGGAGACTTAAAATACCCCTTTCCCCACCCACCTCCACAAACAAAACCAGCCAAACAAAAACCTCTTAAAAACAAATACAACACACAAAAAACGCCACCAGTGTTTTTTGCGCATTTTCCATCAAACTTTTCTCATTGTTATTTCTTTTTTCTATCACCCCCACCCCCTTCTCCTCTCCCCTCTCCTCTATTCCCCCCCCCCCCCCTTCCCTATTTTCTTTGACAATAATAATAAATATGGTTTAGGTAGTACATTTTCCAGTGTGGCGATTGTTGCAGACCTGACGCGGCAGCAGGTGAAGGATTACCATGAGATTCAGACCCTGTTGGACAGAGGCAACCAGCTGCGGTAAGTCTGATGAAGTGTGGCATGGTATTCGCCTGCATTGTGTGCAGTGGCGTCTAGCATGGCGTTGTCATGTAGTGTATTGTATTGCGTTAAGACATACAAGGGAGGGAGGGAGGGAGGGAGGGA
>CM060320.1:60494570-60502070 GCA_030674155.1 Stramonita haemastoma | reverse complement strand
TCACTTGAGAGCGATGCTTGACCGAAGCGTTACCCTTAGCACTGATGAAGCTTTATATGCTTGATATGTGTTCGGCTATCCATCTGTCTTTAGCAGTCATGTATGACTATAAAGCGTAGGCCTACAGTTACATCAGATTATTGTGTGAATTGAAACTGGGCCTGCACTCGCAGAGACGGTGCAGGGCCACAGTATAGCACTTGACGTTCTTTTAGAATCTTTTTTTCTGTTTGCTTGTTATTTTTTTTCCAGAAGAAAGTGTCTTCTTCCGCACAGTTTCGCCAGGGACAGCTTTCTTGTTGCTGTGGGTTCTTTTACATACGTTGACTACATGTTGCAAATAGAATCTTGGTATTGTTGTGTCATTCGAAAGACTACAACCCAGATCAATGGTCTAGGCTAGCAGGTTGGCAAGAACACTGATCTTTAGACAAGAATCTGACTCTGTCTATGACGTACTGAGAAATGTGTGACCGTTTGGCCATGGACCCAGTAATGTTTTCACAAGGCCACATACTCACTAGTTTATCCCATAAGCCCTCTCCCTTCTCTGCCTCTCATTCCTCAGTGTGGTTTTTTTTATTTTTTATTTTATTCTTTTATATCGAGGATAATGGGATAAGCACTAGTGTGCTTTTTTAAAAATTATTATTATTCAGACCCCGTGTGTATGCAGTTTTGTAAATATTGTCATCTGCTCCCACCGGCACACAATGGCCTACTCTTACGAAAAGCGGAACAGGATTTAACGTATGCGCAAGGTGTTCTGCGTGCGTTCGCACACGGGGCCTCGGTTTACAATCTCATCCGAAAGACTTTTGGGGAGAGTGGAGTGAGCCCTAATGTTAACTCCAAGGGGAAAATCCCCTCCAACGGGAATCGAACTCGGGTCGTCAAATTGCCAGCGCAATGTTCTGACCACTAGGCTATCCCGTCCCCCCTGTGTGTGTGTGTGTGTGGTGTGTGTGTGTGTGTGTGTGTGTGTGTGTGTGTGTGTGTGTGTGTGTGTGTGTGTGTGTGTGTGTGTATGCACGCACGTGCGTGCGTGCGTGCATGCGTGCGCGTGTTCATTCCAGTTTTTCAGGTAAGTGGGGTGGGGTGGGTCTTTGGGTAGCATGACCAGTGGACATTGCAGCCAGCGGATCAAAGACCTTACAATAACCAGAAATGGGCCGAGGAAAGGGAGGGGGCTTGGTCAGTGTGATTGCTGTTTGCCAAGAATAACTGGAGGGGGCCAGAAATAGATTTTTTTTTTTTACCTTTTCGCGGTCATTATAGGGCGCTGGGATCTACCTGTAACACCTCCCCCCCCCCCCCCCAACACCCGAATAGTTATTTTTTTCTGTCTTTATTTACTTACTCATTTATTCATCTATTTATTTATTTACCCATTAATCCTGTTTTCATAATCAAGTGTCATGCTTGTACACCATAGAATATTGCAATCAGAAATTCATTGCGTTGTGCTCGACACATTTCCCTCATGCACGCATGATTATATGTATGTATTGCTGGCTGGCACGCCTGCATGCGCATACACACATACTGTGGCGCGTGCGCATAGACGCATGCATGCACGCACGCAGAGAGAGAGAGAGAGAGAGAGAGAGAGAGAGAGAGAGAGAGAGAGAGAGAGACAGACAGACAGACAGACAGACAGACAGACAGACAGACAGACAGACAGACAGACAGACAGACAGACAGACAGACAGACAGACAGACAGACAGACAGACAGACATAGACAGTCAGTCAGTCAGTGTGCGAAAAGTATAAGTGCATGACATTCGGGAACCGAAAGGAAGGAAGAGAGAAACTTATGAAGAAAGCCAGGGTGGAGATGGTTAAAAACGGTTTTTTTCTGTCCCCAATAACCGACCCTGGAACCGTCAGGATAGCCATCGCTATTGGCAGGAGTGGGCATGTGATAGATGTGGCCAGTTCACGCGCCTTCCCGCTATGTCAGGGTCGAGAGCCAAACATTACCTGCCACATTATGTCACGGTCCATCATGGGGTTAAAATAATACCATAGGCAGTAAAGGACCCACCTCAAGGGTTGATCTAGACATTAATTAAATAGGCTTAATTCTATCCGTCCTTGTTGGTGTGATTGCTTTAGAGTCCCAGCGGAAGCATCCGATTTAGGGACTGCACTGTTACATCAGTCAACCATCATTGAATGTGATGTTCTGCCCATCGTCTTGTCGATTCCCTTTGTATGTCGAAGTTTGATCGCGGCGCATCCCCTTTGCGCATCCTTGTCTTTCCGACGGAAGAATGAATTTTTTTTTTTTTTTTTTTTTACACACAAAAATGTTCTTTTCTCCGCTTGTAGGGTTTGTGCAGGAGATTATTCATACAGGCATATTTAATTGGAAAGTGGGAAGAAAATGGGGGGGGGGGGGGGGGGGGGGGGGGGGGGAGGGGGTACTGGTCTAGTGTGATCAGCATGTATAGTGGGATTGGATATATTATAAGCAGTATGAATAACGTAAATTAAAAAAAAAAAAGAAAAAAGGGCTAGTAACTAATAAAGTACGAAGAGAGAGAGAGAGAGAGAGAGAGAGAGAGAGAGAGAGGAGAGAGAGAGAGAGAGAGAGAACTTTTATAAGTTATTAAACATGGGTTGCTAACATTCAGTTTTGCAAAATTACAATCGCCATAGGTGGCCAATAGACTACGTAGCGTAAAATTGGCAAGTTTCGCGTATATAGACGTAAGTATCTTAAAGTATCTAGATCAATCGAAGGTGGAAAAAACCTGGTGGGATCTCAAGAGAATCGGCTCTATAGGTCACGACTCGGCAAGCAAGATCCTCGCGCTAACTCTTCCGTCATCCACTTTCTCACGTCATCGTAAATTGACGAAGTCCTCACGGAAACACGAAGCAATACGCTCTTAATAGGCCTATAGGCTAGATCTGTGCGTTCCCGCCTTGTGTCAAGTTTTATGAAGTAGGCCTAGGTCTTTACAAAGGTGGTCATCTCGTTCGTGAAGTACTTTGTTACACGGTTGATGGTTTGGTCAGTGGTTCTTAGACAAATTGGGTCTCGATTTATAACAAACCTTCGGATACAGTTTGATTGTAAGCTCTTTGAAGTTTGGAGCCAACGCGCTTCGCAGAAAAGTTTAATCAACTAGACTCTTCGTCTTATTCATTGTCAGATGAACTGGAGTATTATTGTTGAACGTAACAAGATACGTAATAACTTGCTTCACTAACTGGGCTTGTTGAATCAAGTTCTGTCAAAAACAACAACAAACAACAGCAAAGAAACAAACCCATACAGTCCTCTGTGTGTGTGTGTGTGTGTGTGTGTGGTGTGTGAGAGAGGAGAGAGAGAGAGAGAGAGAGGCGAGAGCGAGAGCGAGCGCCTTGGCAACCCCCCCCCACCCCCCCACCCCAACCAAGCGTGATCTAAAGATGTCTGATACTGAAAGATGTGCATAAGAATACAAGGGAGGGTTGGGGGGGAGGGGGGATCCATTCCACCCCTCATTCTTGATCTACATTGTAGATTCATCTCGAGATATCTTAAAAAAAAAAAAAAAAAAAAGCCCGACGGAAAAGTTTCAGATAAGATTCAAAGAGCGGAACTGAAATGAATAATTATGCAAAGTACCCAGTTTGTTTACGGTACGTTTGAACCGTTTGACCGACCTTCCTGAATTCTGTTGTACGCTTTTCCCCCTTTTAGTGCCACATACCATGTTTGTACGCGTTCTGGCATTCAAGGGTGTAGTGATGTCCGTACGGGCTGGAACACGATACTGCACTAAATAAGCCTGGTCCCTTTCACACCAGGAAGAATGAGATAGGCCTAGTAGTGCGCGTGTGTGTTTTTCTACTGGGTATTGTTGGTGTCAAAAGTTAGGTGAACATTCTGAAGTTGACAAAGATACTGTAGGGATCATGGGCTGGTGGCCCTGGCCTGAAGACCAGCAGATCATCTAGGCTTACAGGCTTACAGCCAATGAAAAATGGAAAGCGATGAAGATGGAACAGGAAAGAACCAGTAACAACAACAAAATCCAGAAGAAGGGGAACAACAAGGAGAGAGAGATTGATTTGATTTATTTTGATTTGATTTATTCTTTTACATCGAGGATAATGGGATAAGCACTCTTGTGATTTTTTACATCCAGTCCCCGTGTGTATGCAGTTTTGTATATGTCATCTGTTCCCACCGGCAGAGAGAGAGAGAGAGAGAGAGAGAGAGAGAGAGAGACGAGAGTGAGAGAGAGGAGTGAGGAGAGAGGAGAGAGAGAGAGAGAGAGAGAATGCATGTTCACTTCATGTCCATCACACTAGGCTAGCAATAGGACAGCAAAGATTCCCACTTCCTACGAGTGTGATTTTAAAGAATGTGTGTGTGTGTGTGTGTGTTGTGTGTGTGTGTGTGTGTGTGTGTGTGTGTGTGTGTGTGTGTGTGTGGGTTGGCGTGTGTGTGGCGCGCGCACGAGCGTGCGTGTGTCATGCATGCGTGTGCGCGCGTGGTGTGCGTGCGTGCGTGCATGTCTTTTCTCTATGAAAAGTAGGTCAAAAGGACAAGGCAAGGTTTGGACAAAATGAGAGGGTCATAATAATTGTCTGGTGGTGGCATTGTGTTGTGGGTGGAAGTGTGGCGGACTGGGTTGTTGTTCGTAGTTGGTACCGACCGTTCTGTCTGTCCTTAACCCGCAATCGATACCTTCTGATGTGAACGAGGACGAAAGTGCTCTCTCTGTCTCTGTGTCTGTGTCTCTGTCTCTCTCTGTCTCTCTCTCTCTTGAAAAACCTAACACAATAAATTTTTGTCATTGTCATTTCTCTCCTCTCTCTCTCTTCTCTTCTCTCTCTCTCTCTCTCTCTCTCTCTCTCTCTCTCTTCTCTCTTTCTCTCTTTCTCTCTCTCTCTCTCTCTCTCTCTCTCTCTCTCTCTCTCTCTCTCTCTCTCTCTCTCTCTCTCTCCCCCCCCCCCCCCATTCAGCTCTCTCTCTCTCTCTCTCTCTCTCTCTCTCTCTCTCTCTCTCTCTCTCTCTCTCTCTCTCCCCCCCCCCCCCCCCTGAGTGAGTGAGTGAGTGAGTGAGTGAGTGTGTGTGAGTGAGTGAGTGAGTGAGTGAGTGAGTGTGTGTGTGTGTGTGTGTGTGTGTGTGTGTGTGTGTGTGTGTGTGTGTGTGTGTGTGTGTGTGTGATTTTGGCCAAAGTACGGTAACACCAGACAGGCATTATCTCGTAGTGTTTAACCAGCACGTGTCGCCTTTCTGCTATTTTGTCTCAGAGATAGTGTTTCACTTTTCTTTTCTGTTCAGACTTGTTTCGTGTTTTTGAGCCTTCGGAAAAAAATTGGGAGGGGGGCTGAGGGGAGGAGGAGAGAGAGAGAGGATGAGAGAGAGAGAGAGAGAGAGAGAGAGGAGAGAGAGAGAAGAGACGAGAGAGAGGAGAGAGAGAAGGGGGGGGGTGTGTGTCAAATTTGATTTGCAAGTGCGTTCTTTACGCATGCACACACAAATCGACTTAACTATGAAGAAAATGGAAAATGAATCCAACGCTGTCAATATTCACTTTCTTTTACTTTTACTATAAGTCCTGTGTGGAATAACTGGTCTTTCGCTTCAGCACATGGCTTAGTATTTTATAGTGATCAAGATTGGATCTATTGGACAACACTTTGTGTGGTACGGATGACATGAAGTATGATCATACCCAGTTTGCAATCTGCCTTCTGCGCAGGGATGGGGCTTCTCCAGGTGTTGGTCACCCAAGATACATTGAATGAAAACTTAAAAAAAAATTATTATTATTATTATTTTTTTTACTTCTTTATTCTTCATTTAGAGCTCCGAGGTTCACCCAACGGTGAGGTTTTTCGTATGCGACTTTTTTTGCTCACCATTAAGGTAGCTGCATTCCGACTTCAGGGATGCTGTCAATACACCATTGTGCATGCGTGTTTTTTTTTGTTTTTTTTTTTAAATGTTTGTCATCCGCTCCAACTGGCACGCAACGACCCACTCTTCCAGTATCCTAGAAAAAATAAGAGAATAAGATAGATGTAGGCAGAACGGGTTTTAAACAAGTGAGCAAGATGTATACGTTCGCACTCGGTACCTCGGTGAGTGGAGCCGGGTACTGATGTTAACTCCAGGGTGAAAATCCGAACGGGTGACTTAGTGGTGGCTCCCCTCCCCCTTTAGAACAAGGACTAAAAGAGTAGGTTAGAAAGACAAAAAAAGGAGGAATTTTGTGCACGAGGGCAAAACAATGAATTAGAATAAAAGGATTTAAATCCAAAATAACTTCCTTGAGCTAGGTTATTATATTCAGGATTGATTGCTCTTAACGTCTGAAGTTAATTACGCCGGAGTGATTGATCACCTGACGATAATTTAATTTGGGGGTAGGCGGTGTTGTCTGGAGGTGAACGAGGGGGAGGGACTTTCACTGCAGGGGGTTTCAGGATCACAGAGAGAGAGAGAGAAAGAGAGAGAGGAGAGAGAGAGGAGAGAGAGAGTGAGAGAGAAAGAGAGGGGAAGGAGAGAGATGAGAGAGAGAGAGAGAGCAATCTGGCCACATTTTGGGGTTGGGAAGGTTTACCAGTGTTCTATGATGGTATCTTTGGCATAACCCTTCGTTATCACTGTATTTTGTTGGTTGTTTTGTTCTCCGGGAATTGTTTACAGCTGTTCGACTCACTATTAAAAAAAAACAACCCGTTTTTGTTTTTTTATTTGACATGTCTGTTTCTGTGACTGTGTCTGTTAAGTGCGTTCTGTTTTCTCACCTTTATCTTATTTTCTCTGATTGTGTCAGATTGCCTTTTTTTGTCTCTCTCTATCTCTGTCTCATTCTCTCTGACCCACTCTCTGTCTCTGTCTCTCTATATCTGTCTCTATCTTTGTCTGTCTGTCTCTCAGTGCCGTTTTGCCTCTCCGTGTCTGCCCCCCGTTTAGCTATCTCTTTCTGTGTCGATGTCTGTCTGTCTGTCTGTCCGTCGGTCCCGTCTGCCTGCCTGTTTTCTGTCTTCTTGTTGTCTGTCTCATCTCTGTGTCTGTCTTTGTCTCTGTTTTCTCTCTCTCTGTTTCTCTCTCTCTCTTCTCTCTCTCTCCCCTCCCCTCTCTCTTCCTCTCTCTTTTCTCTCTCTCTCTCTCTCTCTCTCTCTCTCTCTCTGTTTCTCTCTCTCTCTCTCTCTCTCTCTCTCTCTCTCTCTCTCTCTCTCTCTCTCTCTCTTCTGTTTCTCTCTCTCTCTCTGTCTGTCTGTCTGTCTGTCTGTCTGTCTGTCTGTTCTGTCTGTCTCTCTCTCTCTCTCTCTCTCTCTACTCTCTCTCTCTCTCTCTCTCTCTCTTTTTGTTTCCTCTCTCTCTCTCTCTGTTTCTCTCTCTCTCTCTCTCTGTTTCTCTCTCTCTCTGTCTCTCTCTCTTTTGTCTCTCTCTCTCTGTCTCTCTCTCTCTCTCTGTCTTCTCTCTCTGTGTTTTTCTCTCTCTCTGTTCCTCTCTCGGTTGTTTCTCTGTGTTTCTTTCT
>CM060320.1:60479570-60492070 GCA_030674155.1 Stramonita haemastoma | reverse complement strand
AATTAATGACAAACACTAAGAAGTTTATGATGCACAAACGTGTAGATTAAAGCGGATCGCAGCGATTAAAAAAAGACCCAAGGTTGATTTTTCCCGCGCAGGTTGATAAAGTGGTTTACGAAGAAGTGTTAATCCCCATTCATTAGCATTTGCTGGCAGCTAAGAAAGGCAGGTAGGCAGATATAACAGGTATTTCGCACCAGGGGGTAAGGGGGATGAAGGCTGGATCAAAGAGTCCCATTTTACTGTTGTGGGGAGAACCCTGTTATACGGAAACTGATTAACCAATGACGGCTGGCCAAGCTTCGAATCTTTGGTGGGGTTGTGTCCCTTGTCTCATACGGGTCTTTGTGTGTGTTGTTGTGTGTGTGTGTTGTGTGGTGTGTGTGTGTGTGTGTGTGTGTGTGGTATGTGTGTGTGTGTGTGTGTGTGTGTGTGTGTGTGTGTGTGTGTGTGTTGTTGTGTGGCAAACACTCGTTTTTTTTTTTTGCATTTTTTCTCTTTCTTCCGTGCATACTGTCTTCTCTCTCTCCTCTCTCTCTCTCTTCTCTCTCTCTCTTCTCTCTCTCTCTCTCTCTCTCTCTCTCTACTCTCTCTCTCTCTCTCTTCTCTCTCTCTCTCTCTCTCTCTCTCTCTCCTCTCTCTTCCCCTCCTCTCTCACCCCCTCTCTCTCAATGCCTATCTTTCTCTTATCATTCTGCATGTTTCCTCTCTTTCTCCCTCTATTACTTTTGTCTTGTTTGTCTTCGTCTCTCTGCATCTCCTCTTCCTCTTTGTCTTACTTTTGTCTTTGTTGTTCGTTTGCTGTGGTGTGTCCCACAGTCATTTTTAAAACTTCTCTTTACCTTTTCAGAAACAAAGGGCATATGTTTTTTTGTATTGTTATTACTTTGTATTGTATTACATTATATTGTACCGTATTGTATTTTGTTTTAGGCGATACCTTCTGTTTTATGTGGCTGTCTTTTCATGTCCCTCCCCCCTCCCTTTTTAGTCGCGCGCGTCAGAAGAGTAGGATGAGAGACGGAGGAAGAGAGATCGAGGGAGATAGGAGAGAGAGTGAGAGAGATGAGAGAGGGGGATAGAGGGGAGGAGAGAGAGTGAGAGGGGGGGGGCATTTGACAATACATATGGTGTATTTAGTATTACTGCATGTGATATGTGTAACATGTTTATGACGTGTCGATGCCTGAGTGTCTGTTGGCGCGCGCTCTGTGCATGGATCTGTGACATGCAATGTTATCTGTTATAGGACTTGTGGGGTTTCTTGATTAAATCATAGGAAATGCTATTACACAATGTTGTTCCCTAACGATGAATGACGCCAGAAGTTATTCCCCTCGTCTTGTTTTTTAAATTGTTTTTTAATATAATTTTTTTGTAGAGCTGGAGGGAGGGAGGGAAGGCTGGAGATGAGAGAGAGGAGAGAGAGGAAAAGAGAAGAGGAGAGGGGGAGAGAGAGAGAGAAGGAGAGAGAGAGAGAGAGAGGGGTGTGGTGTGTGTGTAGGTAGGTAGGCAGGCATGGTGATGTTTGCATCCTATGTAGAAACTAGTTTTGATACAGACTTATAGCTTTTACACTAGGAAGTGCACCAGCATGTGTCGGAAAGAAAAGTATTGTTGAGCCTTTCCCAGCCTGTGGATCATCCAGGATAAAAATATGCTCTTCTCTCTCTCTCTCTCTCTCATCTCTCTCTCTCTCTCCTCTCTCTCTCTCTCTTTCTTCTTTCTCTCTTCTCTCTCTCTCACATCTCCTACTTGGTTCACTGTTGAACGTGCATACTGAATGAAAAAATGTTTGAATTGAGATAATCAAGTTCTTTGGATTCGGATCGGCATGACAGTTTTTTGTTTGTTTGTGATTTTTTTCTATATGATAGAATCCGAGGTTAGCGTGGGGGTTAGCACACTAGTGGTTTAGTAGTTTGAATCGCGATTTGAGGCAGGGGATCGAGCCTGGGTTCGGAGCCACCACTGAGACGTTATTCGAGGGGGGTTTTTCCTCATGGTTTATGTTAGTACCGACTCCTCTGCCCGAAAAGTCCTTTAGATGAGACTATAAACCGCAGTGCCCAAGTATATGAACACACGCCAGAACATTCTTGTGCGCATGTTGGAACCCGTTCTGCCTTTTAGAAGAGTAGACCATTCTTTCCGGTGAGAAATGATCTAAAAAACGTAGGGGGGGGCGGCGCGCGGGAAAAAAATCTGTGATTAAAAAAATTTTTTTAAAAAAAAAAAAAAAAAAAAGAAAATTTTTTAAAAAAATATCAGAGATAGTTTTCAGAAAGAAGTTTGAAAATTTTTATTTTTTTTGATTCCTGAAGTCTGGGTTTAAATAGCAACCTTTTTTTTTTCCTTTCTTTTTTGTTTTTCCCCTTTTTTTAGAATTTTGAGGGAAACTCTCTCGTTGCCCGGGGGTTTTTTTTTTTTTCCCTGCGCCAAAATTAAATTTTTGGGAAACACGAGACCGGGGTTTCCCCTTTTCATCCAAAAGGGCCCGGGGGTAAACCACCATCTTGGGGTTTTTAATGGATTTGGGGGGGGGGGGGGGGGGGTTTTTTGGGCCCCCCAAAAAAGGGGGTTTTGAACCCCCAAAAACATTTTTAAAACCCCCCTTTTCGGTTTTTTTGCGGTTTGCGTTACCCTGACCACCGATGCCCAAAAACCCCTTTCCAAAGGGGCCCCCTTTAAATAAAGGCCCCAAACAAAACCCCCGCAGAATATCAAGCGTACACGTTAAAAACCCGCTACGTTTTTGTTTAAAAGTGGGGGCCTTTTTGTGTCGGTGGAACGATGAAAAGAAAAAAAATTTTCATACACCCCGGGGGAAAAAAATTTTTTAAAAAAAAAAAAAGGAAAATGGGGGGTTTTTTTAAAAATAAAAAATTAAAAAAAAAAAATAAAATGCAAATCTTTTTGCAGCGAATTTTCAAAACCCCAAAAAAAAAGCGCCCGCTAAAAGGGGGGGGATCAATGGGGGAAAACAATAAAAAAAGTCAACCCCACACCTTTTGGGGTACGTCATCAAGGCCTTGGGAATGGGGGACTTTAAAATTTTTTAAAACCCCTTTTTTTGGGGGTTTTTTTTTTTTTTTTTTTGGTTTTTTTTTTTTTTCTTTTCAGTCAAAGTAAAGGGGGGTACTGTTTTTTCCCCCCGTAAACCGGCAGGTTTTGTTTAATTTAAAGAAAATTTTTATTTTTCTGTTTTCCCTGATCATCGTATCAACTTTTTTTTTTTAAATTTTTTTTTTTTCAAAAAAAAGTTTGGGAAAGTTTTTTTTGAAAATTTTTCTTAAGGGGTTTTTGTTCTTGTCGCTTCCTGTCCCCTTTTTTTTTTGTGTGTTATGTGATGTGTGCAACTAAAGGTTTTTTTTTGAAAATTTTTTTAAAAAAGGGCGTCATTAAAAGGGAAAAAATTTTAAAAATTTTTTTTAAATTTTTTTTGAATTTAAAAAAAAGGAAAGTTTAAACCCTGAATTTTTAAAAAAAATTTTTTCCCCCCAAATTTTTAGGGTGTGGGGGTTTGTTCTGGAAAAAGTGTTGCCGTGCAGTGTTGTAAATTTTTTCTTTTTGACGGGGCCCCCCCCTGAAAAAAAAGGGGAACCACTCCATAACCCAAAGGGTTTTTTTCCTTTAAAAAAATTTTTTTTTTTCCCCTTTTTTTTTTTGGGGTTTTTCCCCCAAAAAAAATTAAGTGTTGGGGGGTTTTTAAACACAGGTATTTTGGGGGGAAAAAAAGCACACAAATTTTTATAAAAATTAAAAATTTTAAAAAAAAAAACAGAAAACTTGATAAACCCCCAAAAAAAAGCTTTTCGAAAAAAAAACAATTGAAGGAAAATTTTTGGGCAACAGAAAAAAAGGAAAAATTTAAGAAATAAAAGGGCAGGAGTTATTCTTGGGCGAAATTGAAGCTGTTGAGGGGCAAGGGGTTTTTTCCCCCGAAAAGTACCAAAAACATGGGGGTGTGAAAAACATTAAAGTGCGAGAACTTGATAGTTTAAAAATGGAAAAAAATAACAAAAAAAGCAGGGGTTTTTATATTCTCAGGCCTGCCCCCCCTTTCATTTAAGGCAAAAAAAAGACTTTTAAGAGCGTTTTTGGGTTGGGGAAAAACCCCACTCTTGGAGAGGAGCCCCTGGCCCTTATTGTCCAAAAACTGCAGGGTTTCAGACAAGATGGCCATATTGGGGGACCGGGGGGTAAGGGAAAAAAATTCCCCAAAAGGGGGTTTTGGATCAAAGTAGCTTCGCCTTACCCTACACCGCGAGAAACCCCTGGTTTTCTTTTGGGGGGGAGGGGCGATTTCCCCTTTTTTCGGGGCCCTTTGGAAAAATTTCAAAGTTTGGGGTTTAAACAGAGGGGCAATGAAAGAAGACGTTTCAAGAAAGATACAAATCGTTGAGAAAAAATGGAAAAAAAACGTGACAAAAAAAGATCAAATACGTGAGGGTGTGAAAGGGCATACCTGATAATTTTGAGAAAACAGGTTAAATGTCGACAAAAAAGGTGAAGTGACTTATTTGGGGGAGGAAAATTTAAAAAAAAAAAAGGGGAAAAAATGGGGGAAAAAATGAAAATTAAAAAATGACCTTTCAAAACCTGAAAAAAAATTTTTAAAATTCGAGTTTTAAATTTTAAAGGGAATTTTAAAGGGAAAAAAACTAAAAAAAAAATTTAAGCAAAATTTTTTTAAAAAAAAGGTTTTTAACCCCCTTTTGTCTCCAAAGCACTTTTTGGGGAAAGTTTTTAAAAGTCAAAGCCCCCTTTATTCTAAAAGTCTGTTCCCTTTTTTTCGTTGCCCCCTTGGGTTTTTAAAACCAAAAAAATAAAACCTGGGTTTTTTCAACCTTTTAAAAAAAATTTGCTTTATCTGAGCAGGGAAAAAAAACCCTTGTGGCCCTTTGGACTTATCTGCGCCCCTTTGGGCATTTGACCACTCAAATTTTTTTTTCCCCGCTTAAAAAAAATTTTGTTTTTAAAAAATGCCCCCGTGGGGTTTGGTTGTACCTTTTTTGGGGGAATTCCGGACAGTTTCCTAAACAAAATTCAATCAAAACCCTGTGAAATTAAAAGGGGAAACCCCAAAAGGGGTTTTTTTGGGTTCTGGGGGCCTGTTCTTTTTTTTTAAACACTGTCCCCTGCTCCCTTTCATCTATAAAAAAATTCTTAGGTCACTATCTTTTTTTCCCCACAGTTCTAAAATTTTAAAAATAGGGGAACTCAGGGAAAATCTGCCTTCCCTCTTGCAGATTTGTCCTATCTTCAAAAAATTTAAAAAATGGTGATCCAAAAAATTTTACAGTGAATGCCGTTTTAAAAATGAACCCCTTCTAGGGCCAAAGCATGGAAAATATTTCACTTTTTTGGGGTATGTGTGTAAGGGAAAGGGGGGTAAAAAAGAGGGGGAAAATTTTCCCCCCTTTTTTAAAATTTTTTTTAAAAAAATATTTTTGATGAAATTAAAAAACCTTTTTGTGAAAACCCTTTTTAGCATGTGCAAAAATTTTCAAATTTAACAATGGGGAAAAGCAAAAAAACAAATGTTGAGTTTACGGGGGAATTTTTTTTTTTTCCCTATCTTTGTTCTTTTTTTCTTTCTTTTATTAAATTTAAATTAGGTTTTATGGGGGTGTTGTTTTGGTGTTTTATTTAAAAGGATTTTTGATAATTTTTTTATTGTTTTGCTGAACCCGAAAAACCTTTGGTCCTTATAAAAAATTTTCAAATTAATCAAAAAAGAAGCGTAAGCTTGGTCCCAGGCTGTTAAAAAGACCCGTTTGGGACTTGAAAAGGGACAGTTCTGAAAAAGATGCCCAAAAGGAAGGAAAAAAAAAAAGGAGAAAGGGAAAAAGGGGGTGGGAGACAACTCTGAAGGACGGGGCCTAAAACTCCCCCAAATTTTGAGAAAGGGGAAGGATGGGGGGGAAGGGTTTGGGTCGTCTTCGGGGGGGCCCCCCCTTTGGCGCCAGAAAAAGGGGTTTTTATTTGATAGGAGATAGTTTGTGTGTAGTTTTTTAGATAAAAATAGTTTTGTTGATGGGTTGAAGTGATGTTTTTTTGTTTTTTTTTTTTTGTTTTGTAGACTGTGAGTTTACACGAAATTATTTCGGGGTTCTTTTTTTCCTATGAATGCTTTTTTTTTTCTTATTTTTGTTTCGTGTTGTTGTGTTCCCCATCCCCCAAAAACCCCTCTCCCGGGTTTTTTAAAACACTTTTTGTTATTGTTGTGTTTTTGCTCTCAGGGGGGGGGGTGATTTCGTTTTTTTCTTATTTTAATTCTTTTGTTGTTTTTAGTCTGTTTTTTTTGGTTTTGTAAAAAATTGCATGGTACGGAAAAAAATTTTTTTGGGTGTTTTATTCCTGTTTTTTTTTTTGTTTTGTTTTTATGTTTGAAAAAAGCATGGGTGAGGGTTGAAAACCTTTTTTTTCCTTTTTTTTTTTTTGTGATGTTTTTAAAAAAATTTTTTAAAATACAGTGTTTTGCCGTGTGAATGTATGTCCCAGTTGTACATTAAAAGCGGGCCTTTAAATCTTTAAACCTTTTCTTTGCCCCAAATTTTTCCCCCTTTTTTTCCAAATGGGTCAGTTTTTTTTTGGGTTTGTTTGAGGGAAAAAAATGATTTTGTTGTGGTCTGATTTTTAACCAAAAGGGGGGGGATAGAGCAGCGTTTTAATGCATCAAAAAATTTTTCCCCAAAAAAATTTTTTTCCAAATTTGATTTTGTTAGAAAAAAAAGTTTAAAATTTTTTAAAAGCAGGCAAACATATTTTAATCTTTCTTGTTTTTTTTTTTTTCTTTTTTTTTGTTTTTTTTTATTTGTTTTTGTTTGTTTTGTTTTTTTTTTTTTGGGGTTTTTTTCCCGTTGGGGGATTTTTTTTTGGGATGTTGGTTTTTGAGGGAAAAAAAAGGAAATCTTCCCCTTATTTCAATGTACCTTTTTGGGAAAAAAAATTTTGTTTTTTACTTTTGACTTGTCTTTGACATTCACACGACCATCCCAGAAACGACACGAACACATCCCCCTTTTTTCCCATTTTTCAAAAAAACCCCTTCCCAGTATATCCAATAATTTGAAATTGGCAGTTGAAATTTTTTAAAAGGGGCTTGTTAAGCCCCCCTTGGATATTTTTTATAGTTGCTTTTTTTTTAATTTTTTTTTTTTTTTTTTTCCCTTTTTTCCTTTTTCAAGTTTTTTGGGGGGTGGGGGGGTTTTTTTTGTTATTTTTTTTTTTTTTTTTAAAACGTTTTTAAATTAATCTAAAAACACAAAAAGTGAAAAGCGTAAAATTGAAGACAAAAAAAAATTGTTTTTTTTTTTTAAATTTTGTTTGTGTTTTTTTTTTGGTTTTGTTTTGTTTTTGTTGTTTTGTTTTTTTTTTTATTTTTTTTTTTTTTAGAGAGATGGTTTGGGGGGGAAAAGAAGCTTTTTATTGCCCCCCAAAATGTACCTTTGGGGAAAAAATTTTTAAAAATTTTGACTTTGCCCCACACCCCAAAACCACACAAAAAACACACAAAACCACACACACCCCACCCCCCAAACTTTTTTCAATATTTTTTTAAAAAAAATTTTTTTTTACCCAATTTTTAGTTTGATTTACATAATTATTGCCCAAAAAAAGGGGGGAAAATTAATGCCAATAAAGGAAAAAAAAAAAGGGGAAACCCGGGGGACAAAATTTTAAAAGATTTTTTTCCCCCCCTTTATTGAAAAATTTGGGTGAAATATCTAAAAAAAAACATTTAAAATCCCTGTTGAAATTTAAAATCAGGAGAAAATTTTAGAAACAAAAGTCACAAAGTTGATCTCAAAAATTTTTAGTTTAAAAAAACAAGGGGTTTAAAATTTTCCCTTTCAAGGATAAAAAAGTTTTTTTTTAAAAAAAATTTTTTAAATGAAAAGCCTTTCCTAGTTGATTTACGTGGAAGCTTTATAAGAGGGCCGAAAACTTTGTCTTTCGGGAAAAGGTAAATACCCCTAATGGATTTAAACCGAAAAAACACGTGAAGTGTAGGGTGTTTTTACCCAAATGGAAAAAACCAATGTGTAAAAATTTTTTTGGGGCCATTTTCGTTGGGGGGGTTTGGTAATATGTTGTGTGTTTGGACCATCATTGACCTTTTTGTTTTTTTTTATTTTTTTTTTTTTTTTGGTTGGGGGGGGTTGGGCCCCCCCCCCCGGGGAAAATTTTTTTTAAAAACCCCCAGGAAAATTTTCGCCACCGGCCTCGCTAGAAAACAAAAAAAACTCAAAACCTTTCCTTCTCTTTAAAAAAAAGGGGACCTGTCCACCCTTTTTTTTTTAAAAAAGGGAATTTTTAAAATAATAAAAGTGTTGTAGTTTTGGGGTATTTTTTTGTAAACGTGCCCCAATAAAGGGGAAAATAAAATCACGTTTCTTGACCCCTTTCTCGCGGGGGGCCCCCAATTTTGAAAAAAACCCCGAATTTTCGAAAAATTTAAAGGGTATTTTGGGCCCTCCCCTTGCTTTAGATTTTTTTTCAACTTTTCCCTTTTTTTTCAAAATAAAAAATAGTTATGGAAAAGTTTGTTGTAAAATCATTGATCTGTGAAAATATGGTATTTGCCCCTTTCCCCCTTTTTTCCCTCGAAAAAAACCCCCCATTTTTGGGGAAAATTTTAAAAACCCCAAACCTTTTTAAGGGGCAACTTTTTAAAAAAAACCCAAGTTTTTCTCCTTCCGTTTCCCAAAACTTTTAACCTGTCCCTCCCTTAAAAAACCCCCCCGGCCCAAAAAGCAAAAGTTTGTAGGGGGGGTTTTGCGTGCGCCGCGTTTCCTTGCGTGGGGGTGGTTTTTTGGGGGGTGTGTGTTTTGTACATTGGGAATTTGCCCCAAAAAGGGAAATTTTTTGCTGATTGTGTTTTTTGTAGGTCGAATCCCCAAACGCTTTGATTTTTTTTTGCGGGGTTTTAAAAACGTATCCCCAAAATTTCCCCTGTATTTTTATTTTTATTTTTTATTATTATTTTTTATTATTATTAAATTTTTATTTTATTATTTTATGAAAAGCTTTTTTTTTTAATTTAAAAGGGGAAAACTTTCTCCGTTTTTAACACACTCATTTTTAAAAAAATTTTTTTTAGTGTCTCTCTTTTTCCTCTCCCCTTTTCTCCTCTTTTCTCTTCTCTCTCTCTCTCTCTCTCTCTCTATATTTATATATAATATTTCTTGATTTGGGAATTGTTTGGGGAAAATTTTAAAAGGGTTTGGGGCCCGGGTTTTAAAAGGGCCCCTTTTTTTGCCCCTTTAATGTATCCCTTTCATTTGGGGTGCTTTTGGCTGAGCGGGAAAAATGGGATGATCTTAGATGAAAAATTTTAAAAAGGGGGAATTTTTTTTTTTGAAAAGTAGGGGGGTAAAAATTAAAGGGGGGGGTCGGAGGGGGGGACGGGGCCCGGGGGCAGACGGGGCCCCCCCCCCCCGGGGGAGTCCACCTAAACCTCGGACAGTCCTGTTTCAAATTTTACTTTTGGCACCTGGGTTATAAATTTGTTGGTATTTCCCCTTTCCGGGTGGGAATTATTTGGCCCCCCTTCAGTCGGTGCCCGATATGGAATTCGCGCCAGAAGAAGGTCATTTTTTTCACCCGACACCCCCCGGTGGGTGGTCAGTCCAATGGGGGGGGGAAATTTTCTGTCGCATCTGATGCAGATGTTTTGGGTTGTTGGGTGTCTGGAGCACAATTTCCTTCCGCTTGGGTCTCTTTTTTTTTGCTGCGCGGGGGGGAATTTTTTTTCACCACACTTCGCTGATTGGGAGAAAAACTGCGCCATTTGCTTTCGGTCGCCCCCTACCTTCGTGTGTTTATGTCCAGGGCTTTCATGTCACCCCTTGCAGACGTCTTTGTTTGCGCAGGGTTTGGGGGCAAAAAAATGCTTGTTTTGGGGGTGTAGGGGAATGAAGAAAGGGTTTAAAAAGAGAGGTGTTTGGGGGGGGGGGGGTGATGGAGGGGAGGCTTTGGGTTTAAAAAGAAAAAAAGGGGAAGGTAGAGAGAGGTGTTATGGAAGAGGGGTTTGGCGAGGGGATGGGGGAAAGGGGAAGAGATTTCAGTGGCTTTTTTGCTGGTTTATGAAGGGGTTTTTATTTATAGCCAACATTTTTTAAAGGGCACAAAATAAAAAAAAAAAAAACAAATTTAAAGGGGGAAAGGGAAATTAGATTTTTTATTTTTGCTCCCCAATGGATTTCTGGTGATATTGAGAAAAAGTTGTGGTTTCTTTATATTTTGGGTTTTTTAACCCCCTGTAAGTCCCGAACCAGGTTTGCCAGGATTGTAATTCCCCCCCTTCCCCTTGAATCCAAAACCAGGATTTGCGGAAAATTTACACCCCCGGTAGATATCCATCATGCTGTGACCATATAGTTGCTCCCACTTTTTAAACCCTTTAAATCAGGCTAGAAGGAAAACCCCCTTTTGAGTGTTGGAAGTATTTAGCTGTGGTATGTATTAGAAGGAAAAAAAAAGGGGGGGAAGCCATCGCCTGACCTGTTTTGTGATGGAATGCGAAATCTGGGGGCGTTTGTGTTAGAGGCCCAAATTGCAAGAGGGTTTAAAGAATATTTTCGGGAAAAACTGGTTATTTTAAATTTTATATGAAAAACATTGTGAGCAACAACAAGCAAACAGTTATACTTGGGGGTTTAAGTTTTGGTTTTGGTTTTGGGTGAGAAAAAAAAGTGACATTCTATTTTTTTTTTTAAAACCCAAAACAAAATCTTTTTTTTTGTTAATAATAAAATGATGAACTCTTGCGCACATTTTAAAATCCTTTCCCGCTTTTGTAAGAGTAGGCCACGGGGCCCGTGGGAAAGTGAAATTTACAAACTGCATAACAGGGGACTGGATGTAAAAAAAAAAAGCACAAGAGTGCTAATTCCATTACCCTCGTAAAAGGAAAAAATAATTTTAAGTGACTAGCCCACACCTTTTTTTCCCTTGCTTTGCAGCAGAAAAACCCATTCTGGCGTGGAGCACAGACCCCTGGAATCATGAAAAAAAAGCAAAAGATGCTTTTTCCCATTACCCTCGTTATGAAAGTAAAAAAAAACTAAACGACTCAGATGAACCTTTTTTCCCCTGTGCTTTGCAGCGGAGAAATCCATTTGGGTGGAGCACAGACACCATGGGTTCAGACCAGGTGGGCCCGTGGGTCAAAAACGCAGAGTGGCGGCAGCAGAAACAGGAAGCTGCGCCCCCTTTTCATTCCTTACCGGGACTCCGCCCTCACCTGGCTCCTCCAAGGACAGCTTGGGGGCAACTCTAAGACCCTCATGATTGCAAGTGAGTTGTTTCATTCCCCCTTGTTGAGGATTTTTTTTTTTTATAGCTTGGGAGGAACTCTTAAGACCATCATGATTGCAAGTGAGTTTTTCTTTCCCCCTTGTTGAGGATTTTTTTTTTTTTTATAGCTTGGGAGGCAACTCTTAAGACCCTCATGATTGCAAGTGAGTTGTTTTCATCCCCCTTGTTGAGGTTTTTTTTTTTTTTTATAGCTTGGGAGGCAACTCTTAAGACCATCATGATTGCAAGTGAGTTGTTTCATTCCCTTGTTGAGGATTTTTTTTTTTTTTTTCCTGTTTATTTCAGTTTGTTTTTGTTGTTTGCAATTCACCTCCACCTCTAATTTTCAAGTAAAATGTTTTTTTTTTAGTATGAATAAATGACTTTTGTAGATTTTTTTTTTTTGTTTTTGTTATATTCCTTGGCTAGAGTTCTGAGGTTGACCAATGGGTGAGTTTTTGGGGGTATAAGGGACTATTTTTGCTTGCCATGAAAGTGGCCGCATTTTGATTTTTTTCAGGGATGTATGCGGGTTGTTGGTGTTTTCATGACTCTCCCAAACTTTTACGTGCATATTTGATTTTATGCATGTGTATATTTGTGAAAGGAACCTTAGGCACTGGCAGGTCTACACTTTAAGTTGACTGGGAGATCATAAAAAAATCACCCCCCCTTTAATTCACCAGAGTTTCAAATCCACGACTCCTAGGACCCAATGAGATTGAGGTGGAACGGTTTAACCACTCAGCTTTTGTGTCCCTCAGAATATTAATTTCTTGTAGTATGTGAACAACTCTTTTCAAGCATAGTTTTTATTAAGCAGTGTTTTGTTCCCCGAACAACCTGGCACCGCCCCTTTTTTCACTTCAGCAATAGTGTTTTATATTTTATGATTTTAACTTTAAAAAAGTTGTCCATGTACTGTATGAAGGATTGTGGTTTAAGGGGACATGGAGAGATGCATGTGTGTTGTGGTGCAGGCGATCACGCCAGCCAACCCGTACTACAGTGAGACCATCAGCACCCTGAGGTATGCCCAGCAGGCCAAGAGAATCGTCAACCACCCAGGATCAATGAGGTAGATGAACACTCTTCTTTTTTTTGTTTTTTTTTCCATTTCATTGGCCCGGGTTTGAACCAATGACTTCAGGTTGGGGGGGTACCCTTTAAATCAAAGGGGTTGCAAGGGG
>CM060320.1:60471187-60473687 GCA_030674155.1 Stramonita haemastoma | reverse complement strand
GTTCTGATCTCCGTTTGAGCTTGTCCACATTACGACAGTAATTACTTTAGGACATAACACTCCACGGTGCTGACAACAATAATATTATTATGTAGACTACAGCTCTCTGTCTCTGTCTCTGTCTGTCTGTCTGTCTGTCTGTCTGTCTGTCTGTCTCTGTCTCTCTCTCTGTCTGTCTGTGTCTGTCTGTCTGTCTGTCTGTCTGTCTGTCTGTCTGTCTGTCTGTCTCTCTCTCTCTCTCTCTCTCTCTCTCTCTCTCTCTCTCTCTCTCTCTCTCTCTCTCTCTCTCTGTGTCTCTCTGTGTCTCTCTGTGTGTCTCTCTGTGTCTCTCTGTGTCTCTCTGTCCCTGTCCCTGTCTCTGTCTCTGTCTCTGTCTCTGTCTCTCCTCTCTCTCTCTCTCTCTCTCTCTCTCTCTCTCTCTCTCTCTCTCTCTCTCTCTCTCTCTCTCTCTCTCTCTCTCTCTCTCTCTCTCTCTCTCTCTGCGACCACTAGTCTAGTCAAAATTAGTCAATGATAAAAGTGCCGAGAAAAGAATTAATTGCAATAGTAATGCTTTTACGATAATTGGATAGACAAGTAGCTAACTATTAACATATCCAAACAGTAGGGCGATGTAAGTATCGGAAGGTCACTTTTAAAAAAGATTTTATGACGTCATTAAATTTGGATTTTACCATATTTTTTAAACACTTTGTAATATAGTCTTGTGGCATATCGTTGGAAAGCTTTCGACATACTGATTACGAACTCGATAATACATTCACCATTAAACGCAAGATAAAGCACAAATCAATGAAAATATACTGCACATATGCTAAATTAAGCATTTGCAGCCCATAAGCATGCAAAATTATGTATGCTTTCCTGCATTTTACCAGGATTAAACCAAAGTTTACGACCACTGTACAGTCCCCACAGCTGAGTAAAGTGCTAGTCTCTCCTTGAAGGTCAGAACTTCACAATGAGTATGAAATAAAACAGTGCAGGTACAGGCAAACAGCATCAGAGTTAGTTAAAATAATCACTGTGACAAGTCACTTCAGTCGGCATAATCAGAACATAGTTCCCAACGAAGAATCAGTACACATCTGATAGTTATGGAAAGCTCAGTTCATCTACATAGATAAACAAAACATTCGTTTTAAGTCACACATCACCTTAAGGTTAAAGTTAAACTGAAAAAAGTTGCATCCGTTCATTCAGAACTAAAGATTCTACTAGTGCCGTAAATAGGATCCACTAAATTCAGATCATATGCACATTGACAGATAGAGACAAGAAACACATACAGAGAAAGAAAGAGGACAGAAAGTGAAAGGGATGATGTGACACTGTCACACATACACTGATACACACAAAAGAATAAAAGAAAAAATAAATAATAATAAAATAAAATAAAACATTCTTCTCCTCCTTTCTCCTCTCTACACTGCCCTCCTACTATCTCTTCACTTGACTGCCCTCCTCCTTTCTTCTCTTCTTTTGACTGCCCTCCTCCAATCTCTTCACTTGACTGCCCTCCTCCAATCTCTTCACTTGACTGCCCTCCTCCAATCTCTTCACTTGACTGCCCTCCTCCAATCTCTTCACTTGACTGCCCTCCTCCTTTCTTCTCTTCACTTGACTGCCCTCCTCCAACCTCTTCACTTGACTGCCCTCCTCCAATCTCTTCACTTGACTGCCCTCCTCCAATCTCTTCACTTGACTGCCCTCCTCCAATCTCTTCACTTGACTGCCCTCCTCCAATCTCTTCACTTGACTGCCCTCCTCCTTTCTTCTCTTCACTTGACTGCCCTCCTCCTTTCTTCTCTTCACTTGACTGCCCTCCTCCAATCTCTTCACTTGACTGCCCTCCTCCAATCTCTTCACTTGACTGCCCTCCTCCAATCTCTTCACTTGACTGCCCTCCTCCAATCTCCTCACTTGACTGCCCTCCTCCAATCTCTTCACTTGACTGCCCTCCTCCAATCTCCTCACTTGACTGCCCTCCTCCAATCTCTTCACTTGGCTGCCCTCCTCCTTTCTTCTCTTCACTTGACTGCCCTCCTCCTTTTATCTCTTCACTTGACTGCCCTCCTCCAATCTCTTCACTTGACTGCCCTCCTCCAATCTCTTCACTTGACTGCCCTCCTCCAATCTCTTCACTTGACTGCCCTCCTCCAATCTCTTCACTTGACTGCCCTCCTCCAATCTCTTCACTTGACTGCCCTCCTCCAATCTCTTCGCTTGACTGCCCTCCTCCAATCTCTTCACTTGACTGCCCTCCTCCAATCTCTTCTCTTCTTTTGACTGCCCTCCTCCTATCTCTTCACTTGACTGCCCTCCTCCAATCTCTTCACTTGACTGCCCTCCTCCAATCTCTTCACTTGACTGCCCTCCTCCAATCTCTTCACTTGACTGCCCTCCTCCAATCTCTTCACTTGACTGCCCTCCTCCAATCTCTTCACTTGACTGCCCTCCTCCAATCTCTTCACTTGACTGCCCTCCTCCAATCTCTTCA
>CM060320.1:60448687-60466187 GCA_030674155.1 Stramonita haemastoma | reverse complement strand
CCCCCTCCCTTCTTCTTCCCTTATTTACCATCTTCAATCCCCCTTTCTGTCCCCTTCCCTCTCTCTCCCTCCTTCCCTCTCTCTATCTCCCCCTCTCTCGCTGTCCCACCCACTCCCTCCCTCCTCCCTCCCCCTTCCCCTCTCTGTCTCTCTGTCTCTCTCTCCTCTCTCTTTTTTTCTCTCTCTCTCTCCCTCCCTCTCTCTATCTCCTTCTCTCTCTCTCTCTCTCTCTCTCTGTCCCTCCCACTCTCTCCTTCTCCCCCTTTCTCTCTCTTATATGGCATTTCTGTTTCCTTGGTTTGTCTATGTCACGTTCGCATATTTTTAATAGATCGTTTTACATGTATAGTGGCTAGTTGACCAGTGCGTGCATTTTTGCACTTACTTCTGTGTGTATAGCTGTCTATGTTCATTTCCTTTTCTCTTCCTATAGATCTAGGCTTAGGCGAGATCTCTCGAGAAGTTCCGCAGCGAGAGTAGATCTAACGGTTAGATCAGCGGAGCGGCTGCAGGCTTAGGCTAAGCAGGGGGACGTGGTCGCTGTTCCAGTTTTTGCTGTTGGGCACCAGAGGCGCGTTGTAACTGGCGAGAAAAGCTAGTATTTGGCGAGTCAGGCTAGCCAGAAGCGTTGTAAAGGCGAGTTGTTAGGCTCGCAAGACTTGGCGAGACACTCCTAGAGCAGCTCGAGGGCTAGTACAAAAATGGCGGCTTTTTTTGCAGAGCGATCTTCTGTCAGAGTAGGAGTCCTGTATTTGGACAACACATGCTTTAATTGTCGGATTCCCAAGGTTACCTGGGACAGAATTGCAAATGGTAAATGTTTTTTCAGTATTTTGGGGTGATTTTATGTGGGTAATGGGGAGAGGGATGATTTTCTACTAGTTTGTTTCAGTTGTGCTGCTCTTTCGTTACTTTCACATGTTTGTCTTATCTCGGCAAATCCTTCTGTTGGTCCAATACTTCTACATGTATTTGCAATGACAGTGACAGTATGTTTGAGATGAAAATAATCAGTTATTATGTCATCAGTGATAGTAATACATTGCATCGTTACATAGTAATACATCACATCGTTTAGCGTGTTTTTGCTGCAGGGTCATATAGCAACTGGAGCCTGCAGAACTTGTGTGGTGATGTGGTCAGTGAACTGCAGGTGCCGACTGACCAGAAATATATTAAACAACTGGTCGAGGGGGGGATAGGCGAGTTGCCGACGGTATGCTCGGAAAATTGACCGAGGACACCACCCAGCCGGAGCAGGCCCCTCCATCCGTGCTGCAGACATCGGTAGGCCTACCCATCAGTGACAATTTTTTTTGGCGCAGCGTGTGTGCGTGTGTGGTGTGTGTGTGTGGTGTGTGTGTGTGTGTGTGTGTGTGTGTGTGTGTGTGTGTGTGTGTGTGTGTGGTGTGTGTGTGGAGAGAGAGAGAGAGAGAGAGAGAGAGAGAGAGAGAGAGAGAGAGAGAGAGAGAGAGAGAGAGAGAGAGAGAGAGAGTAAGTGGGTTTGCAATGCATTGTACTGCACTGCACATTTTTTTGATGATGTTGTTCTTATTTTATGTTTATTCTCTGGTCATGTAATATGTTGTGTACTGTATGTGCACGCATTTTTTCCTAATTTTATGTGTTAGTCAATTTTGTTCACATTCATATGTAACCTATTTAGATTGATTGATTTGATTGTACAGTGCAGTAAACCCATGTTTTGGGGAATTTGCATTATACAAGCCTCCATTTTATTTTTATTATTATTATTTTATTGCTACATGTTATATAATTATTATATATATATATATATATATATATATATATATATATAGAGAGAGAGAGAGAGAGAGAGAGAGAGAGAGAGAGAGAGAGAGAGAGAGAGAGAGGAGAGATTGTTTCATGTTCCTTTGCACCCAGCAAAATACAGAGGATTATCTCAGGACGGTGTTGCTTTGACAAGTTAATGTGCTGCCATACAAGGGTAATATTCGCAATTCGTGAAATCAAACTCAGTCACAGTATTCTGACACCAGCCAACTAATCCAAAACACTTTACACTATACATGTCACAAAAATTATTTAGGTTGCAAAGAAATGGAGACAAAAAAATATAGACATTTATTATTATTTTTATGTTACAGCAGATACCACAGACTTCCAGCCAAATCAGGCAGGTGACAACCTCCAGCAGTGTGGTTGATGGTGGGGAAGGTGAGGCTCAGGCATCAGATATATAGTTGTTGTTGTTGTTGTTTTTTCTCCATTTCTAAGTTCTGCCCCATGGTTTGGGTGTTTTTTGTTGTTTTTTTAAGAACACATGGGCCAGAATAGAATTTAGATTTGAACATTCAAACCAACACAACAATTATCGACCACAGAAAAAGAAGATGAAAACTAGCACAACATTTTTTTTTTTTTTGATATTGATGACGTGGTATCCAAAACTAGTTAGGGCCCAAAAATAACTCTTGTGGTTATGTTAACCCTGTCCTTAGTTCAGTGTACTTTCTTCTTTTTGATTTCCATGATGGAAATTTGTGAGTTTCATGTGGCATAAAAACATCTGTAAAGGAATGTATACTTTGCTCAGTGTACTTTTATGACTTTCATTTTTGTTGTAGGAAGCCAGACCGAGGCTGAGGATGCCCGCCTGTGGCCTCATGCAACAGTCCTCTTGTTGCTTGAGGTTTACAGGAAGAAGAGGCATCTTCTTCAGTTGCCGACACTGAAGAAGGAAGAGGTCTGGAAGAGGATTGCGGCAGAAATGAGGGCCTATGGCTACAATTTCTCCGCCAGTGTCTGCTTGAAAAAGTGGAACAATTTAAAGAGTCGGTAAGTGTGTTCATATTGACATTGCTGGAGGCACGCCCTGTTTGCCTACCATAGTTACACTATAGTACAAAGTGTAATGATCATCATACAGTTACAAACATTGAGTCATTATGAGGCTTGCAGCCTGTTCTGACCGACACGGATGGCCTACTCTTCCGAAAGGCAGAAAAGGTTTTAAACTGTACGCAAGATGGTCTCTGTGTGTTCGTACACGGGGCTTCAGTTTATTGTCTCACCCAAAGGACTTTTATGGTAGTAGAGTCAGAATTGATTAATCTTTGCGACCTGATCTGAGACTGATGTTTTGGTTTTGTGTTTTGAGGACTGGGCAGATAATCTTTTGTTTTTTGCAGTACAATTGGAGATTTGTATTGTTTATGTTGTAGTGTAGTAGGTTGTGTTGTGAAATAATGTTGTAAACCCAACTCGCTCGGTCTGGAGAGTTACTTTGAACAAAAGGTGTTATTCGTCACATTCACAGTGTATTCAGTGTGACTGCTGAGTGAGTTGAGGTTATTAATTTATATTTTCACTCACCTACTTTCATCCTCTCTATATTTCTTTCCCCTATTTTTCTACTATCCTCATTCTATCCCCCCTTTGTCACTCCCTGGCCCATAAGTAGTCGAGCCCTACTCCTCTTTAGGGTTACTGAAGAGAATAGGAATTAGTCTAGGACTCTATATTTCCAGTATCGAATTAGGCGGAATGGGAATAAGAGTGGCAACCTAGATAATTTCCGTGAGGACCCTCTACATAGGTTCCTGGAGTCAAAGGAACTAGATTGAAACAGGCCGTGATGTTTTACAGAATGTTTGCATGTGTCAGTTGGAAGAAGTAAGAGTGAATTTGACATTTTGTCTCTGTTTTCAGGTACACAATCATCTGTGACCGCAACAAGGCCACTGGCAGGGGAGGACCAGCTGGGCCTATCTGGATGTCATGGCGACCTGCTTCACGGCGACCCAGCTGTGGTTCCGCCCGTGGTGATCTCCTGACTCAGCGGGGTCACAGGTGTGTTGTAATGAAAGTCTCAACATAAAAAAATGATGAACATGGTTTTCTATGCACTTCTCACAAAAAAGTAATTACAGTTGAGCCCAATGATAAATAGGTAAATTACCATTTAACTTTGCCAACAATATTTTTGTCTTCCTTCCAAGGTTCTTGAGTGCATATAGTACTGGCTAC
Organism: Stramonita haemastoma; assembly: GCA_030674155.1. Classification (NCBI taxonomy): domain Eukaryota; kingdom Metazoa; phylum Mollusca; class Gastropoda; order Neogastropoda; family Muricidae; genus Stramonita; species Stramonita haemastoma. The sequence goes on along the minus strand of CM060320.1, from coordinate 60,462,176 downwards.
AACAAATTTCTGCTTTCTTCCTCTTTCCAGCGTTCCCTAGTCACGCTAAACAGTTAGTCCGGTCATAGTGACAAATCCTGCCGTCGGCCTCAGCAACACAACCGAGCCCCATAGCTTTTCCATAGCTCTCCCATAGCTCCTCCATAGCTTGGGGAACACTTCCGGCAGTTGAGGTGTAAACAGCTATTTACTGAAGCTCCGGAATTAAATGTAAATATTTCATTCCTGTGCCTTTGCCTGAGTCAGTAAAGTGACTAGAAGACATCATGTCAGAGGTGGCTTTCAATATCAAGGCCATGTGTGGCTGCTTTGTGGCCACCTTCTTGGCATTCATGCCTCAACGTGCAATGCTCAAGAAATCATCGTACATCCCGACATTGAAGTTGGGCAGGCTGCATGACGGTGTTACCGTAGGTTTGCTCCTCGCCTATTTATACCTAGGCGTTTTTCTGCATCGGTGTGGCGATGTGGAGCTGAACCCTGGACCTGGACCTAAGGGAAGGAAGGACAGTCTTCGCCAAACCCAGCTGAACTCTGGTGCTGGTTCCACTTCATCATCTCCTAAGAGGACAACTGAGGAGCCGACACTGAAAGACATTGTAGCAAACCTGCAGGAGCTGACTTCAATGCTTAAGGAACTGAAGGAAGAGGTGAGGCAAGTCAAAGAGACATGCTCAGGTATTTTGAAGGAAATGGCGTCCTTGAAAGAGGATGTTAAGGAACTGAAAACCAAAAACCAAAGACTGAAAGAACAAAACAAAAAGTTGAGTGAAAAAGTAGAAATGCTGGAACTAAAGACTGACGACTTGGGAGGGGCATACTAAGAGAAACAATATCCTTTTCTATGGCATACCGAGACTGGACAATGAGACAAATGACAAATGTGAAGGACTAATTAAAGACTTACTGACTGACAAACTAGGACTGAATCGAGATATGGAGTTTGACAGTATCCACCATCTGAATAGAAACCATAACTCGCCTATCATGGGGAGATGTGCATTCCACAGGGATAAGGTGATGGTTCTGAAGGCTAAGCACAAGCTCCGTGGAAGTGATGTCTTCATTGGAGAAGATTTCACCCCACATGTGCGTGACATTAGAAGAAAACTTGTTCCTCATTTAAAGGATGCCAGAAAAGATGGGAAAAGGGCGTTTATGGTCTATGACCATCTGATCATTGATGGTAACAAATTCTTTTGGGAAGAAAGTCCCGATCCTACAAGTACCACTTAGTATTCTGGATGGCGTACTTCAGAATCTAGAACATGCGACCCTGCTTGTCTCTGTAGTTTGTCTGCAATCTCTTTTTAAGTAAAAGGGAACAAATGAAAATCAGACACCGCCTACATTAAATTTTGCCCCCTCTCTCCCACGTGCAAACTGCACTGAATCTTGCCTTGTCTTGTCACTGGGGCTGCTGACACGGTAACTGTGTCAACGTTGCCAGCTGACATCACCACTCATGTAAACTGTGTGAATTAGCTCCTGTATTTTTGATATTCAAATTTAAATGTACGAGATTTTAAAAATAGAAACGATATGTGCACACAAAAATGGTTCTGATGATGATAGTACTAATGTCGCGTGCACGCGCGCGCGCGCTGTTTGTGTGTGGTGTGTGTGTGTGTGGTGTGTGTGTGTGTGTGTGTGTGTGTGTGTGTGTGAGTGAGAGAGAGAGAGAGAGAGAGAGAGAGAGAGAGAGAGAGAGAGAGAGAGAGAGAGAGAGAGAGAGAGAGAGAGGCGTAATGAAACCCATGTTGCTCTTACTGTGTTATTGGAATGTCAATAAATATGTGTAAAAGATAAATGACAAAAATAGTTTGTTATAATTACTTTGATGTTTGTTACAAGATATTGTATGGGAACTTATGTTGAGAATTGACAGCTGAATATGTTTTTGTTATTGTTTTTTCAACAGCTATACAGTATATCTTACACTAGCTAGTTACTCAGTTATTCAGTTATTCAGTTTTGTAACGAAAGAAGGTACAGGAGGATAGTTTGTTTGATCAAAATGTAATTTTTCGAAAAAGGACTAAAACATTACTGAAATAATGTTATCATGCTAATTTTGTCAAAGGCATTTAGGTTTGGCAAAGAATGTATCATGTATTCGTAGTGACTTACTATAAAAGAAATAATCTTTTTCACTTAAATAGCGGTATGTTTATTGCTAGAATTGCTCATAAGATTCAAAAGTTTTCAGATGTGCATGTATTGCTGAGTAGATACTTCAATAAATGGACTGCAAACATTGTCTCAGATATCATAGCAGGTATTTTTCATTCTTTTGGTATCACAGGCACGTCATGTTTTGGTAAATAGATGCTCTGAGAATTATATGTTGTACAAGTATGGCAAAAATATGATAAATATGTGTAGAAATATAAATGTATGTATCATCACATGATAAATGTGTTAGTGATAATCATGGCCGTTTTAATGTGTATCAGACACAGGTAAAAGTGTAATGATTATGTTTTGTTATCTGCTGATTTGTACAAAGTTTATAGATGACACAAACAAAAAGAACACAATCAAAACACTGAAGTTTGTCTTTTTTAGGTCACTTGAACAATTTGCTATGTTGTGCTTTGTGTTAATCTACATATTGAAAATGACATGTTTACAGAATATGGTTTGGAACACCTGGCCACTGTTTGGCTTTGAAACTGGTGTACTGTACCCCCTTCAGAACAAAAGAAACAAATAAATAAAGAAGTCAAAGCTGTTATTTCACAGGCGAGACGGGAGTATAAATGTAAGATAGAAAATAAGTTTGCTGGGAACAATTTTCGGGCTGCATGGCAGGGCATCAAAAATATGTCAGCAGTAAACATGACAGCTGCACCACATAGGTCAAAGATCAGTCTGCAGGGGGTATGTGATAACAACTTACCTGACCATTTAAACGCGTTTTTCACTCGCTTTGTAAAGCATGATTTTTCAGAGGAAATAAATGGCCTGAAAGAATCTCTGCTTTTTGAGAATGGCGTCATTTTTGATGAAGAAGTTATCTGCAAGCACTTCAAGGCAATAAACATTAACAAATCTCCTGGGCCAGATGGTATATGCGGTAGAACCCTTAAGTTCTGTGCCACTAAGCTTGCAAGTGTCTTTCAGCACCTGTTCCAGACCTCGCTGAACACTTGCCAGATACCAGTTATTTGGAAGACTTCCAATGTTATACCTCTTCCAAAGAAATCCAATCCTACTCGGCCTAATGATTTCAGACCTGTAGCTCTCACATCACTGGTGATGAAAACATTAGAAAAGATAATAAAATCTCTCATTCTTTCTGTTACAGAGAAAAACCTTGACCCATTACAATTTGCGTACAGACCTAGAAGGGGTGTCGAAGATGCCAAATTATTCATTTTGAACAAGCTGTACAATCACTTGGAAACACCTGATTCTCATGCCAGAATATTGTTTGCTGACTTTAGCTCAGCTTTCAATACAATGCAGCCTCATATTCTGGTTAACAAAATACTTTCAAAATTTGATGTAGACAATCAACTTATACGTTGGCTGATTGAATTTTTAACTGACAGGCCACAGCGTGTTTTTGCCAACAAAATACCTTCATCAGTTAGATATACCTACACTGGTTCCCCACAGGGCTGCGTCTTCTCGCCACTTCTTTACATTCTATACACAGATGATTGTAGAAGCAGCCATGAAAACTCATTTCTGGTAAAATTTGCGGACGACAGTGCTCTTCTGTCTCTCTTATCTTGATCAGTCCTAGACCATGGTCCAGCCCTTACCGAGTTCGTAGATTGGTGTGATGAGGCCTATCTGGAGCTAAATGTTTCTAAAACTAAAGACCTTCCTATTGATTTCAGAAGATCGGAGCACACTTCTGAGAATACCATCATCCATAGTGAAGAAGTTGAAAACGTTTTGAAATACAAATATCTGGGAACTGTTTTTGACCACAAGCTAAATTGGGATGCTAACACTGACGCCATTGTCAAAAAGGGGCAACAACGTGTGTATTTTCTGAGGAAGCTTAATTCATTTTTTGTCGACAAAAAGATTCTTTCTTTGTTCTAGAAGTCTTATATAGAGAGCGTTTTAAGTTTTGCTTTCATTTGCTGGTACAATAACCTTAGCATTAAGAACAAGAATGGTCTTCAGAGAATTGTGAGAATCTGCTCTAAAATTATCGGAGAAGAACAAAGAGACCTCAGGTCGTTTTGTAATCAGCAGCTTGTACGTAAAGCAAGAGCCATTTTGGCCGATTCCTCCCACGCTCTGTTTTCAGAATTTCAATTGTTGCCTTCAGGACGTCGTTTTCAATGCCACAACAGCAAAACAAACAGAAAAAGGAATTCCTTTGTGCCAGTAGCTATCCGAGTTCTAAACTCATAATAACACTGACTGAGGTTGTTTGTTTTTGTTTTTGTTTGTTTGTTTGTTTGTTTGCTCTTGTGTGTGGTGTGTGTGTGTGTGTGTGTGTGTGTGTGTGTGTGTGTGTGTGTGTGTGTGTGTGTGTGTGGTTGTGTAAGCTTCTCTGAATTACTTACCTGCCACTGTTATGTATGTAGCCAATGCATACAGGCGTGCACATACATGCATATGTACCCATAAAATAAGTATGTCTCATTTTTGGCTTTATTGATTTTTTTTTTTGAATTGCTTGTAAATTCACATGTCTTCTACCAATTATGTGCTGTGGGGGGGGGGGGGGGGGGGGGGGGGGGGGGGGGGGGGGGGGACGGGGGGGTGTGGATGGTGTGTATGGATAGGGGGGAGAGCGTGTGTGTATGTGTGAGTGTGGGGGCGGGTGGGTGTGGATTGTATGGGGAGGGGGGAGGTGTGTGTGTGTGTGTGTGTGTGTGTGTGTGTGTGTGTGTGTGTGTGTGTGTGTGTGTGTGTGTGTGTGTGTGTGTGTGTGTGCATGTATATGTGCGGGTGTGAACGCGTGCGTATAATGTGTAAATAATGGTGATCATATGTCTTTTCTAGTCAATGGTTTTTAAGAACATTGTATCTAAACATTGGTGTGTGTGTATGCGTGTGTTTGCGTGTGTGCAAGTGCGCGCGCGTAGAGTGTGAGTGTTTGTGACATTTTATTTGAAGTTATATAATGTTTGAACAAAAAAGAAATGTAGCTCCTTCGTGTGTTTGATTATGATTTGTATTAATATGCCTGTCAGTATTGTAATTGCCCTTCAGGGATGATTAAAGTGTTTTTGACTTTGACTTGACTTTGACTTGACCTTCAGTAAGGGGCCATAGCCTATACAGAATAAACCATTTCGAGTTCGAGTTCGAGTTCCTCCCCATAGCTCCTCCCCATAGCTCCTCCCCATAGCTTCTCCTCAAGGTCCACCTCACTTGGCCATGTCAGGCATCGCAGAGCCCTAGACATTGGTTTCTGTTTCTAATGACTTTTTGACATCTTTTTTGCAGTGAACACTCCTGAGCGTTCAGGTGCAACAACTCCCACAACAGCACCCACGCTGACCCCAAAACCATCTGTGGTTTCTACATCGAAGGCCAGCCTGCTGGAACTTTCATCTATGTCCACCACCCCAAAACATGCATGTGAAGTGGACGACGAAGATTGGACCAAACCAAAGCGCAGACGGAAGCAAGAGCCTCTCAAGGGGTGCCCAGAACCCTCCCAATGGGTCAAGGATTCACACGAGAGGATGCACTCAACCTTACAGCGGATGGCTGTGGCTGTGGAGGAGAGCAACAAAATCCTTAGGGAGAAAAACCAAATCCTTAGGGAGATCCTAGAGAAACTGTGTACTCCTTCAGAGCCTCAACAATTCAGCCCAAGTGCAGATCTGGTGAAATTGTGGTGTTTATAACTACAGCAAACAGTTATGAAATGGTATTTGCATTTAATTCTTTACCTTATTTTACCTTTTTTTTTCTTTCATGTTCTAGTCCAATACTTATGCTTAAGAAAAGCTTGCTATTTTTCTTTCTAGTCAAATCAATGTGATTACGGAAAACTTGCTGTTTTTCATTATTTATATATTTAGCACCTTGAAAAGCAATACATTGGAAACTTGTTAAGTCAGCATCCTGTAATTTATCAAGTTTGCCCTTTATTTCAGCATACCCATGCTGGTCCTGGCCTCGAATTCTCTTACGCTGTATATCTGCTAAGGAGTTATCAACCCTAAGTCTGATGGTCTCCAGGAGGGGTCGATTTATCCAGTTTCCAACTTATTGTTGTTTGTACTACAGTCGGACCCAATTAAAAGAATTTCGCTTACAGTGAATCCCCCTTAAAAGAAAGCAAAAAAATTGGTTCTGTGGAAGGTGTTCTTTATTATGACTTACGAAAGGTCAGATATAAGAATGTCACTCATAAGAAACCCCTCTTATAAGAATGTCAGTTTCTGGTCCCACCGAGGATGTTTGCTCAAATATAAGAAAGTCTAGTCAGTTTTGAGAACTTTACTTTGCAATAGGGAGACCTCCTTCAGTCAATTTCCTGTAAGCGAGTTTACCAAACCGAAAGCATTTCCACCAAAAACCCAACTTGCGTTCTCATTCAAGTTTCGTTTGTTTCCAGTAAGTGACCATACATTTATTTACTTGTGTTAGTTATTGTGACTTAATCTTCAAGCAAACTCATGAAATACGGAATCCTGTTGACAGTTTTTTTTAAAAATAGTTTCCCTGCCGTTTCAGTCGTTGGCTTTCAATAACACCCAATCAGAACTTATTTCGAGCTTGTTATCTATACCAGTACCAGTTAGATGTCTGGTAGTAAGTTTTTATTCAATTTTGTCAAGGTTTCTTTGCGATCTTTTTTTTTTATCGATTTTTATTCCTGTGATAAGTGATACACCGAAGATCTTGAGTCGACAGTCAAGCATTGATCACTTTATATTTTCTTTCTGAAAGAAGTTTCTGCTTTATTTTAGTCATGGCTTTTCGTTGATATTTACAGAAATAAAAGTTGTTGAATCCACAAATTTCCTCTGTGTGTGTGTGTGTGTGTGTGTGTGTGTGTGTGTGTGTGTGTGTGTGTGTGTGTGTGTGTGTGTGTGTGTGTGTGAAGTTTATTTAGATGTTGAGCATTATACCATTGTCGTTGAATTTCAACTAGAACATGGAGCCAGACTGAGTGAGTCACCCACCTGAGGTGGTGACCACAACGTCCCTCCAACGACCGTCTCCATGCGAACCTCCAACCCCAAAGGCTTTGGCACAAACTGACCACAGGCACAGGAATGTATGGGGAAACTGAATCTGAGGTCACCATGAGACCAGAACAATGGGAGCCACTGAATCAGAGGCATTTTTAATTATTGCATGCTGATCAATGGGGATGATGTAATGATGTTGCTGTGGAAGTGCATCCGCTTTGAGACTACTTGACAGGGTTGTACTCCACGCTTACTGTCATAATATATCCCGGCATCAATTGGGTCCGTGGGATACAGACACCTGCAGTGTTGGTCAGGTAATTAGAGCAACACTCTGTAATTCGCATCCATAAAGTGGATGAAGCTCAACTGTGTGGTTCCAGTCTCCCCACTGAGCCCACAGCACACTCGCTGTGGGTAGGAGCCGGCCGGAGTCTGAAAAATCCGTATGACTCATGGGACTCGAAAAGAATAGTACTTATTATGGCACCCCCTAATGGGATGTCATTTTGAAACCCCCCTTCCCACCTATCACACCTCTAATTCAGACAACACACAACGGACACCAATTAGATATTTCCAACATTTATTACAAACATCCAACCATTTACTCAACCACAAAAACACTAATTCCACCACTTAAATACCTCAACATCACAACAATACAATCTCACCAGCTTCACGCCCAGAGTCAAACCCAACCTCATTTTTTCAATCTCTACACGATATCAATGGCTCACAATTATTAAGCATCCACATAAACTGACAGTCATATGATAATCTAAATCAAACTCGACACCAATGAAAACAACTATCCAAACCAGTATCTTATGAATCCAAAAAAATATGTCTTCCACTCTCACCACACCAGCTATCTGGCATTGTCAGGAAATTCACTCCCCATCCCCCCCCCCCCCACAGAAGTCCAGAACAACAATACGGCTATACACCTTTTCAATAAATCTCCACACGCCCAATCCACAGAGATGTGTTCAAAAGGGGGAAAAAACACAGGTGAAAAAACCTTCCCAAGTCCTCCAGCACAACACACACAGGTAGATACAGTTCTGAAGTCCTCTGGCACAACACGCACAGGTAAATAAAGTTCTCAAAGTGCAAACAAGTTACAATCAGCAATCAAAAATACTACGACACAATCCTCCAAACCATCACTGCACCCACACACACAACCAGCATCTTGCGACACACCAGCAAAATAACCACTGTCAATAATTCAATTACAATAACAGCAAACACAAAAAATAACCCCCCCAAAAAAAACCCACAAAAGCTTTCAACTTTTCCGAGGAGTGGCACAAGGCACACAGCCCAAATCACATCGTTAGGAAAATAAAAAAAAACAACCAAGACAAACTGAACGCCACCAAACAAACAGCAGCTGTCAGCTCCTCCTCCAAGGAGTGGCACAAGGCCCACAGCCCAATTCACCTGGAGAAAACCCACAAACCTGGATAAAACCCTGGTCCACAACTTTATCATCCAAAACAATGGCGCAAGACAAATCATTTAAAAAGAAAAATTCATTACCTAATACTAGTACAGAAACAACAAAAGAGAAAGACTTGCACACTAATTAGTGCAAAGTGGGACTGGCTTTTGAAGCTATTTTTTTCACCCAGTTCTTGCAAGTTTTTGATACTAATTTTGTGATGATAAAAATAATAATGGTTATCAAACTCTCATGCCTGTCTGTATCCCAAATGATCCATTTCAGTGATAGTGATAAAGTTGACGCGTGAAATGTACAAAAAGCCTCCATCCCACCGCCCCCCCAAAATAACATTAAAACTTTTTCTGATGAAGACTATTATGCTAACATATGAGCAATTGACATTCTCTTGTCTTCAGCAGACATTGCATTTTCGCTATAGGTGCCTTCATCCTCTTCATCAGATGAAGACATGACAATGTCGTCCTCATCTGCGCCATTGTTTTGTATGATGAAGTTGTGAACCACACAGGACGCAAAAATCACATGTGGTATCTCTTGCGAGTTCAGCATCTCCAGGTCCTTCAGCCGCCGAAACTTGCCCTTCAGCAGACCAATGGACCGCTCCACTTCGACTCTGGTCTGTGCGTGGGCTTTGTTGTATACTTTTTGCATACAGGTCAAATGCCCATTGTCACGGAACGGGACCAGGAGATATTGTTGAAGTGCATAAGCTGAGTCACCCAGTAAATGGTAACTGCTGGGCAGGCACCCTTCATCAGACTCCAGAAATGTCTTCAGGTCAGAGGTCCAGAATACTCTGCTGTTATGCACAGACCCGACGTTCCCTGTTGTGACATGCAGGAAACGCAAATCGTTGCCATACACCACCTGAAACGTATAAGATAAATGACATGACAGACTCAGTTATAATACCGGTGTGCCATTTTCGCATACTATGATACATGTAACTTGCTTTCTGATGGTGAGGCAGGAAAGAATTCCCCTGCTAGTTCAGATCCAGAGGGGGAAAAAAAGGGTTGATGTATGTGGCAGAGATTTTGACCCTTTCAGACTTAAATAATCTCAAATTGTATGTAATAGTGTCACATTGTACCTTGGCAGCTTAGTTATCACATAATGGCTGCAAGTTGCAAACTCATTCTGAAGGAAAATTAATAATGGTTATCAAACTCTCCTGTCTGTATCCTGACTGATCAGTGATAGTGATAAAATGGATGTGTGAAATGTACAAAAAGCCTCCATCCCACCACCCCCAAATAATAAAATAAAATTAACAAACCTTTTTTTCTGGTTCCCGAACTACAATAGCTCTTCTTGCTGACAATCAGCTTTTTAATACTTTTATTTTTCCTTTTGGGGGCTAAAAATTGCCTCATTCCTGTTTTTGTGTTTTTTTTCTGTCTCTTTTAATGTTTGGCTTTTATTTTTAAAATTATCCAATGTAACTATTTGAAAGAAAAGAGAAATAAAGCTGCTATGAATTTTACAAGAATGGGATTTAGTATATACTTCATTCTACTATCAATGCTATCTATATATTGGTGCAGGCCTCATCATCAAAAGAAGCTTAACTTCCAACGTTCAAAATAAAATGAAACAGAAAAAGGCAATATACATCCTTATTCTTTTGGCCAATTTCCTTTTTTTTTTTTTTTTTTTTGTTCAGGGTGGTGGGGGGTTGGGGCTCAAAATAGCACATTTGCATTCATTTGTGTATAGGGGTCTAAAGTACCTGTAGATGCATGGCAGGGTAGCATTTTCTACAGATGAAGGAGTCGTGTGTCTCATCTGTTGGACCCGGGATTTTTATGTAGGTCCCATCAATGGCCCCAACAACACCTGGAAAGCCAGCCCTCTGCTGCCACCTCTCGGCCATTCGCTGAAGCTGGTGTCTCTCAGGCCATTTAATGACATCCTCTAGACACACCAGAAAATGCAATGACATTCTACTTTATCAATTGGCTGCAAACAATCTAGGCAATATGCTACATTGAAATTAATTGACAACCAAGACTGAAATCATGTCATCTAAAAGAGGAAAAAACACATGCATACAACTTACAGTGGATTCCTGTCACAATTAACCTCGGGGGAGAGTAATTTTTTGTTTCTAATCTTTCTAATCAGATTTTTTTTTGGTAACCAGCATAATTTAGCTGATAGGGTATTTTGTTGCCTTCTTCATATGACATGGTACCTCGGTTCGGAGAAAAATGCCTCCTTACACCCCAACAGTACCACAAAGTACCTTTGCATGAAGTCTCGCAATGGAAAGTCACGTGACTAATTAATCCACTTGCGACAAGCGACAATAGTACTCTATTTAAAAAAAGAGTATTACACAGTTGGTGTTTTTTAAATATATTTTTTACATTGCATATGTGCAAATGACTAAACGATGGCATCGAAGACATAGATATCCTATATAATCTAAATATATATAATCTAAATCTAATTCGGTTGTTTCCAATTGGGGTAAACGCTCGCAAAACTTCGCTTCTATTGTGAGTCTCCATACAGAGGCACTAAATGGTATCATTGGGGTGTAAGGAGGTACCCCTGAATATTTTTTTCTGAACCGAGGTACCATGTCAAATGACGAAGGCGACAAATACCCTATTAGACATACTCTATCTTGAACAAGACACAAAAAAGACAGGAAATAGACATTGTTATAAACATAATTATAATTTCATAATTTCAATGTAGGTGGGCTCCATTGTATGTCTAAATAATAATAATAATAATACACTAAAGAGTGCTACAACGAAATAACCAAAGACTGCCACAACTGATCACTAACAGTTGTGTTGCACAACTCGACAACTGATCACAGACAGCTTCAATCCTTAAAATTAAAAAAGGGAAAAAAAAAAATCCTGACCCCCCACCCAAAAAAAAGAAGAAAGAAAATGGTGCAACCATACCAATCTGCTGTAATATCATGTCTGTGTGAAATCATAAATCATAAATCAAAACATTGAACTTACCTTGCAGAGATGTAAGCACTCTGCACACATTCATCACGATGTGGTGCAGGGTGCCCTTTTTCATGCCGAACCTGTCAGCAACAGTCCTGTAAGACTCCTTGTTGGAGATGAGCCACAAGGTTGCCAACAGCTTCTTCTCTCTTGTCAGCGAAATTTCCCCTGACAAGGAGGGAGCCACCCAAGCAAGGAACGCCTGAGAACACATGGCACAAGAAAATAATTAGCCTACATTTTCAACATTTGCCATGTAATGTTTAGGCAAGATAGTGTTTTTGTTTTCTTTGTTTTTGTAGGCTGAACAAGAGGGTATCTGATATTACTATGTCTCACAAATATAATTTGATCTGTTCAGTACTTGAATACACTTTGTAGGTAATTCTGATATGTTATCTGTTTCTAAATTTCTAATGGGGAATAGGATAGCCTATTTGGTTACCTGAATTCCATATGCTTTGGAGTGGATTTTCTCCCTGGAGTTAACATCAGTGCTGATTCCACTCTCCCCAAAAATCTTTCAGATGAGACTGTAAACCGAGTCCCCTTGTGCGAACACAGCACAAAAAATCTCGGCACACATTAAATCCTGTCCTGCTGTTGTTAAGAGTAACCATTGCGCGCCAATGCACACTGGTGGGAACAGATCACAATATTTACAGAATTGCATACACATGGGGACTACACGAAAAAAGGCATGAGTGCTTATTCCATTATCCTCAATACAAAAGAATAAAATAAAATAATAAATAAATTTTGTTTATGAATGACTTACCTCAAAAACCTGAGGGTACATTCGAAAATGCGACTTAAACTGATATGTTGTGTACGAGGGCACAGTCACCTCCACAAAATTTGCCATATGTGCATCGGGATTTTCTGTTCTGTCCTCCACCTTGTTCAATGGCATGTCGTGGGGTTGTTCCTCATTCAATACGATGGCACATGCCTGAGCTACTTCTGCCATATCTACCCTATCTATCTCAGAATCGTCACATAACTCAGAAACTAACACTTGCTTCAAGAGAGATCTGCCGGGCGACGCCATGTTGGATAAAATTCACTTCCGACTTGCCTGCAAGTTACCGTTGCAAAGCCAAGCTAGCTCTTGCGCAGCTCGCGGCGAGACATCTCGCCTGGCTCGCCTACTTACAACACGCCTCAGGTAGATCTAGTTTTGTCTCGTTCGAGAAGCAGGAGAGAGCCTACGCCTCGTAGGAGGTTTTGCTCTCCAGGTCCTGTCTTCATTCTTCGTTCTTCGTTGCTGTTTGTTGCTTGTTCGTCTAGTCACGTCCCTTGGGGTGCAGGAGTGCGCCATACCAGTTCCAGTGACGGGTGAGAGTTTGTACTTGTCGTAGTTATGTCTGGGTCCCCCTGGTTTTGGTGTGTTGTTGTTTTGGTTCTGATAATGGGTATTGGTTCTTGTTGTTAACTAAACATTTGGCCTAAAGAAATATAAGCATATCGTGAGCGTTTTGTTCTGAATAATATTTATTTATTTTTCGTGAAGTAACGCTAGTATTGATGTATAGCGAATGTAGGGGTATTTATCCTTAGTTATGGGTTTTTTTTTTTTTTTTTTAAATATCAATGGTTCGTATGGAAAGGGTTTTCATTGTGTTTTGTAATACTCCGCATTTTTTATGTTGGAACTGATATGGACATTTTTGAGTTATGCCTGATATAGTGCAATTGAGTGTGTTTGATGGTAAGTATGGATTGATATTGTTTTGTTACAAATATGCTTTATGACAGAGTCTTTCGAATGTTTTTTAATTAAACCCATTTAGATGTTGATAGTAATTATGAAGTGTTGAATGTGGATTAGATTAAGGTACATAGATATATATATTTTCCCCGAGTACTGGGTGGAATCTTTGAGTGTGAAGAGACAGGTATTTTGC
>CM060320.1:60411187-60418687 GCA_030674155.1 Stramonita haemastoma | reverse complement strand
TGCCCTGTATCACAAAAAATGTGTTGAGATTGCCATCAGCCACGACAAGCGCTTAACATAACAACCTACACCCCCCTTTAAAAGAGAAAAAAATCCTCTGAAGTCGGAGTATGGCTGCTCATGCAGTATGCTTTTTCAATCTCACAGTGGTTCCAAAGTGGGACGAGTGAGTCAGAGGGAATATTCTGGGTGAACCCCCAGAGTGTTAAGCTGGGAAACGCACAACAATAACAACAACATCATCAACAACAACAACAACAGATCGAGAGGAAGAACCAGTTTTGGAAGAAAGTTCTCTGGTTTTCATACCACCCTCCTCACCCTCCCTCTTTCCACCGAGGTAGGCTAAGGAGTTCACTTTATGAAAGAGATGTATGTCTTTGAAATAACGGAAAGATAAAAGAGAAGAAAAAAAAGAGAGAAGGATGTAAAGTAGCAGAAGACATAGAAGAAACAGGGCTGTGCTGAGTTCTCTCACTGTCTGTCTGTCTATCTGTCTGTTTCTGTCTGCCTCTGTCTGTCTGTCTGTCTCTATCTCTGTCTCTCTCTGTCTGTCTGACTGTCTCCGTCTGTCCGCCTATGTCTGTCTGTCAGTCTGCCTCTCTGTCTGTCCTTTGTCCCTCTGTCTGCCTCTGTCTGTCTGTCTGTCTGTCTGTCTCCCACCATCTCTCTCTGTCTCAGTCTGTCTGCCTCTGTCTGTCTCCCTCTGTCTGTCTGTCTGTCTCTCCCCCCCCCCCCCCCCCCATCTCTATCTGACTGTCTCAGTCTGTCTGCCTCTCTGTCTGTCTGTCTCTCCCCCCATCTCTCTCTGTCTCAGTCTGTCTGCCTCTGTCTGTCTGCCTCTGTCTGTCTGTCTGTCTGTATCCCCCCCCCCCCCCCCATCTCTCTCTGACTGTCTCTGTCTGCCTCTGTCTGTCTGCCTCTGTCTATCTGCCTCTCTGTCTCTTTGTCTGTCTCTGTCTGTCTCTCTCTGTGCGCCCTGCCTCCCCCTCTCTCTCCCTCCCTCCCTTCCCTCCCTTCCAAATCAACAACAGTTAGTGTGCAAACGACGGAAATGGATATCCGTATAAATAAAGCGATGCTGTGATCTAAATATAACTTGCAAAGCGCGGAGCTAGAGCCCCAGTGTAAGCACTTAGCATTGTCGACTGATGTTTGGCGTTTGCCAGCCAACTAGGCCCCCTCTAACCTTTGCTTGCGAATCAGCATTGTTGTTTTGAGACCATAGCATAGCATAGCATAGCATAGTATAGCATAGCATATAGCGAGCTAGTGGGATTTCTTGGGGATTTTTTTTTTAGGTGGTGGTGGTTGTTGTTGTTGTGTTGGTGGTGAAGGTGTGTGGGGTGGGGGGGGTAGTGGTGGTGGTGGTGGGGGGGGTGATATATATATATATATATATTGTGTGTGTGTGTGTGTGTGTGTGTGTGTGTGTGTGTGTGTGTGTGTGTGTGTGTGTGTGTGTGTGTGTGTGTAAAGCTTCAGAGCAGCTCATTTCTTTGTACAGGTTGCACGCTGGGTAGTGTGTGTGTGTGTGTGTGTTGTGTGTGTGTGTGTGTGTGTGTGTGTGTGTGTGTATGTGTGTGTGTGTGTGTGTGTGTGTGTGTGTGTGTGTGTGTGTGTGTGTGTGTGTGTGTGTGTGTGTGTGTGAGTGTTTCCATAATCCACCGAACGCTGACATCAATAACAGGATCTTTAACGTGCGTATTTTGACCTTCTACATGCGTGTATATGAATTAAGGCGTGCGTTGGCAGGTCTGCACTAGATGTTGACCTGAGATATTGTTAAAAAAAATCCCTACCTTTGATTCCGCAGACGCCGACGCCAAGAGTCGAGCCAATGACTTCATGGATCCATGGGATTGATGCCTAGCGGTCTTGCAAGGCACTGTCCAAGGAGGAAGAAAAAGAGGCAGACCAAGGAAGTGATGGGAGGACAACATCAGCGAATGGTCAGGCCTAGAACTCAACAAAACCCTGAGAAAGGCAGAACAGAGAGAGGAATGGAGGGAACTGGTTGTCAAGTCTTCAGGGGTGCCCCCACGGTCACCAGACTAAGGGATAGACAGGTAGATCGATAGATAGACAGACAGATACATAGATACATAGACAGATAGATAGACAGATATACAGATAGATAGATAGACAGGCACACAGACAGACAGACAGACAGATAGCTAGCTAGCTAGCTTGCTAGCTATCTATCTATCTAGCTAGCTAGCTAGATAACGTCTTAACCACTCGGCCATAGCGTCTATCATTTCACTTTTCACTTTCTCAAAGAGGAGTCAGGGAGTGCAGAATTCAGATGTACATATATATATATATATATATAGATCTATAGGCGAAAAAAATATACATATCTTTTCCTTCGCCCTAAGTATACGGTAAGTGCTAAAATGATAAAAAGCATGTTGGTGAAGGGGGGGTGGAAGAAGGAAGGAGGGGTGGGGTGCGGTGGAGTTTGGAGGTTCGGGGTGGGGGTGGGGGTGGGGTGTGGATGAGTGTGTCATCCCGAATCTTTTTGAAGTCAGAGACTTCAACGTCATTAATTAAGGATTGGAATCTCACCGCCCTATCATCTCGGCTGTACCTTGTCTGTCTGTCTGTCTGTCTGTCTGTCTGTATGTCGAGCGCACGTGCACGCATGCATGTACACAGAGACACAGACATAGATACAGACAGAGATACAGACAAACAGGCAGACAGACACACATACACACACATACACACACATTTACACACACATACGCACAAACACACATACGCACACGGTCTCTCTGTCTCTCTGTATGTTTGTGGGTGCGCGTGCGAGTGCATGCGTGTGCGCGCGTGTGTGCGTGCGTGTGTGTCCATGGGTATGTGCGAGTGCGACCATGTATATGTGTGTGATGCATGTGTGTGTATTGTTGTTGTTCAGTTGAAAGTCCTTCCACTAAATAGTGATATCAGACAGTGTGTGTGTGTGTGTGTGTGTGTGTGTGTGTGTGTGTGTGTGTGTGTGTGTGTGTGTGTGTCCATGTGTGTGCGATCACGTCCGTGTGTGTGTGTGTGTGTGTGTGTGTGTGTGTGTGTGTGTGTGTGTGTGTGTGTGTGTGTGTGTGTGTCGTGCGTGCGTGTGTGACCATGTCTGTGTGCGACAGCGTCCGTGTATGTGTGTGTGTACGTGTGTTAATGCACGTGTGCGTGTATGTCTATGTGAACGAGTGTGTTGCTTTGATCTTCTTTCCCAAGAAGGCTCTTACCGTCTGACATACTGAACATTTTGAAGTTATAAGCTTTTCGCCACAGATGCTCGTACATCAAATGAACATGGACCCCTAAAGATGATTCTCCCGCACAGTAAACCTCAAGGATCTATGTGGCGGTTTTTTTTTTCGCCTGTTTTGTCCTTGAGCTCTATTAGAGAATATTATGGTTTTCAGTGTGTCTTACTTATTAGTTGTTATTATTGCTCTGACCAACATTTCTCGAAAATATGTTTTTATAAGTCTGACAGGATAGCTCAGTGGTCAGAGCACTCGATTTCCCTGAGCTAAGGTTAAGCAGCATTGAGTGTGGTTATCAAGTGGATGGGTGAACGTTTGCGCGCCTTGGCTTCAGTACAGTTCCCCCAGTTCCCCCAGCTATCTGTCTATCTATACACCCTTTCAAATGGGGCCATGGCCTTTTCTTGAATAAAATGATAGTCATTGTCATTTTCATTGCCTCCTATATAATAGTTGCCACACATTTCGTGCCACTCTCGTTATTAAATCAAAAAGAGGATTGGTGTCAAATCAATCATAGACTATAAATGAACCGTCACACTTTTAAGTGTCATCTGTTAATAAATTGAAAGAGACTTGGTGTCTGTCAAATCAATCATAGACTATAAACGAACCGTTACACTTTTTAGTGTCATTCTTTATCATTAAGAGGGACTTCATGGCAAATCAATGACAGACAGACTAGAAACGAGAGAGACACACCCAGCAACAGAGAGAGACAAGGCAAGGCAAGGCAAGGCAAGGCAAGGCAAAATTCTTTTATTCGAGGATGATAGATAAGCACTCATGTGCTTTTTTTTACATCCAGTCCCCGCCCTTTTCAGGGATAACATAAGATAAAAAGATAGCCTCAACTAAACAAGAACAATTATAATGATCCAATTACCAAGAGCAAAAAAACCTTACCAAGTATCAAACAACAGGTAAGTAATAGACAGAGATACAATATTAAGGTAATGTTATGAAAAAAAGGACACTCATTCAGAAACGAAAAAAAGAAGTAAGAATCAATGATGATTTTGATTTGAATAAAAAAACAAAACAAACATTCAAAACAAAACAACCCCCCCCCCCCCCCCCCCTGCAAAAACAAAACAAAACGAAACAAAACAAAAAAAGGCGCAATAATTAAAGATCAAACATGAGAATATGATGAGGTTAGATGACTCAAAACATCAATCCACCACCATCTATCATCAAAATAAGTCCCTTAAAACATAAGATTTTGATAAAAGGTGGGAAAGAACAACAACAACAACAGGTAAGAGAGAGAGAGAGAAGAGAGAGAGAGAGAGAGAGAGAGAGAGAGAGAGAGAGAGACAGAGAGACAGAGAGACAGAGAGAGACAGACAGACAGACAGACAGACAGACAGAGACAGAAAAAGAGAGAGAAATAGAGAGACAGACAGAGAGAGACAGACAGACAGACAGACAGAGACAGAAAAAGAGAGAGAAATAGAGAGAGACAGACAGACAGACAGACAGACAGACAGACAGACACTGTTCCCTTAACTTGGCTGTCAGTCAGTCCCCTTCTGTACTTAGCATTCGTGTCTGCACTTGACACTTGCTTGTGGCTGTAAATTATCATTAAGTGATGCACTTAATGCCTCGTTCGTTTGGCAGGCGAAGGTGCGTAGAGTATTATTTTTGTAGTGTGTGTTGTGTTGTGTTATGTTGTTGTTGTTATTGTTGTTGTTGGTGGTGGTGGTGGTGGTGTGTTGTGTTGTGTGTGTGTGTGTGTGTGTGTGTGTGTGTGTGTGTGTGTGTGTGTGTGTGTGGTGTGTGTGTGTATGCATTTGTGTGTGTGTGTGTGCGCGCGCACGTTTATGTGTGTGTGTTTGTGCGCGTGTGTGCGCGCGCACATGTGTGTGTGTGCGCGTTAATGTGTGTGTGTGTGTGTGTGTGTGTGTGTGTGTGTGTGTGTGTGTGTGTGTGTGGACGGGGATGTAAAGCAGGTATAGCATATGCACATATATAACAAAACTCCGGGTTTGGGTTTTTTTTAGGAGGCCTACGATATGAGCATAGCCAAATAGGCCTACAGTATTTATTGTGGTGATGGTGGTGGTGGTGGTGCTATGTATGTGTGTGTGCGTTTGCGCGCGCGCGCGTGTTTGTGTGTGTGTGTGCATGCCCGCGTGCGTGTGTGCGTGTGTATGTGTGTAAACATTTAGGCTAGCATATGCGCATGCATTACTACACTCCGGTATTTTTGTGTTGTTTTGAGTAGGCATATGTTATGGGCTTGCTTGGAGGTATGTGCAAGCTTGCACGCTAGCGCGTATATTTTCATGCAGGCGAACATGCATACACATGCAATATACATACAAATGCATGCAGAGAAGCGGAGACACAGACAGACAGACAAACATACACAAATACATATATATACACACACATGCACCTATCTCTCCATCTCTCCTCTCTGTTCCTATTTCACACACACGCAAACACACACGCAACCCCCCCCCCCTCCACACACACATACACAAACACACACATACACCCCCCCCCCCCCTCACACACACACACACACACACACCACAATACACACACATACATACTCACACCCCCCCCCCCCCTCCCCACACCACACACACACACACTTACACACACTTTTTCGCGCACATTCGACACTTCTGTCATGACTTGATCCTGTAACCCCACTTTCGTCGCTCTCCCAGTACAATGTTTATGGAAGACAGCTTGCAGAAATCAGCAGAAACAACAACACCAACAACAGCAGCCCTGTCCAACTAGGAAATGCTGCATGCAACTAGGGGCTGAGGTACACACACACACGTACTGGCAGAAACAAAAGACTGCTGCAGATCTGGAAACGATCTTCAGCATTCAAAGACCTGGACTGTTTGTTCCCTTTGCAAAGAGACGGGGGAACAAGGTCGGTACGCCATAACCTGGAAGATACTACAGAGAGGGGTTTTAGATTTTTTGGGGTGTGTGTTTGGTTTGTTTAGTTTGGTTTTGATTTGTTGCTGTAAAAAGATGCAAGAGACACACACGATACAAACCTTACTATTTATTTTTTTGTTTGTTTGTTCATTTACATTTCAGATTGGCTGTGTTAAATTAGCTATTTGAAGGGATTATAACATGATGTTGATTTTTTAAAAACAAAAATACATCCATTTGTTTGCTGTTGTTTTGTTGGGCATTTTTTTCATTCGTCGGCTAGAGCTTCGAGGTTCGCTTATTGGGAAGTTTTTTGCGTTTGCGACCGGTTTTCTTTTTGTCCACTATTAAGGTAGCCAAAGTCCATCTTTGGGGATGGTGTCTTAGCATGACCTCTGTGGTAAGAGTGCTGCGCTTTTAATTTGACGGCCCGGTCTTGAGCTATATCAAGACGCCCGCTCAAGAAGATTTTCTCCCTGGAGTTAACATCAATGCTGACTCCACTTCCCCGAAAATCTTTCAGATGAGACTATAAAACCAAGGCGCCGTGTGCGAACGCACGCAGAACAGAATTATTGTGCACACGTTAAAACCTGCACTGCATTTTGAAAGAGTAGGCCAATGAGTGCCGGTAGGAAAGGAAACAAGATTAACAAACAAACAAACAAGCAATTGCCCTTCAGGGATGATTAAATTGTTTTTGACTTGACTTGACTTTCAAGCAAGCAAGTAAACAGACTAACAAACAAAGTTAGTTAAAGTCTGTTCCGAGCCTAAGGCTCACCCTAAGTGCTTATCCAGGTTTCTGTGGCGTTAAGCGACTGAGAGTCATAGACTCCCCCTGGATAGGACGCCAGTCTATCGCAAGGTTAACCCCCAACACAAGGTTGGTACCCCTTTAACACCTGGGTGGGGTGAGAAAATAGCCGTAAAGTGCCTTTTCCAAGGGCACAACGCCATAGCCGAAAGCTGGGATCGAACCCGCAACCTTTAGATTACGAGTCCAACGCCCTAACCACTAGACCACAGCGGCGGCAAACAAACAAACAACACAAAAACCGCTTGCATACTGGTACGGTGTTTCGACATCATCCTTCGAAAGGGCAAGGTGGTTAACCTAATTGTGGGCAAAAGTCAACGCATACTAAAAAACATGTCACCATAGGTGAACCTTGGATCCCTACCCGAGAAATGTAAACAAGAAAAGAAAAAAATGTTATCTCTGAAGGTTGGTGAGGAAAGTTGAGGGGTGGGGGAGGGGCTAGGCATATGTACCCACTGTGTAGCATATGTACCCACTGTGTAACATATACAG
>CM060320.1:60391187-60396187 GCA_030674155.1 Stramonita haemastoma | reverse complement strand
CTAAGACATCGGTAAGCCTTGAGCCACTGATCCTCCCCCTCATTTAACGATAGAGATGATGGAAGATTTCAGCAGCATAGGATGCTGCCTCCTCTTTCGCCTGTACATCAATCAGCCCTGTATCCGTATCTCTTTCTTTCTTTCTTTCTTTCTTTCTTTCTTTCTTTCTTTCTTTCTTTTCTTTCTTTCTTTCTTTCTTTCTTTCTTTCCTTATTTCTTTCTTCTTTCTTTCCTTATTTCTTTCTTCTTTCTTTTATATCGAGGATAATGGAATAAGCACTCATGTGCTTTTTTACGTCCAGTTCCTGTGTTTATGCAGTTTTGTAAATGCAATCTGTTCCCACCTTCGGCACACAATGGCTTACACTTCCGAAAAGCGGAACAGGATTTAACGTGTGCGCAAGATGTTCTGCGTGCGTTCGCACACGGGGCATCGGTTTATAGTCTCATCCGAAGGACTATAGGTGCTTATAATCTCACAGGTTTTGGTTTTGTCTCTGGGTTTGTTTGCTTTTTTGTCCCTCCGCTCAATCTCTGAGATCTACCAATGCTGAGACTTTTTGCATATACAACGATTTTTGCTCATGATATATAGGTATATAGGTATATACATATAGGTATCCGCATTCTGACTTCAGGGATAAGGCTTTAACACAACATCAGTGTGCATGTATCTTTACAAAAATATTTTTTGTTACCTGTAAATACTTACTGGTATGGATAGCCGATGCTTCTGAAAGGCAGAACAGATTTTAACCGGTGTGCAAGATTTTCTGCTTGGCTTCTTAACACAAGGGGCCTCGACATAAAAACATCGTCTCATCTGAAGGACTTTCAAGTGGAACAGAGTCAGTACTGACCTTTGGAGATACTTGACCACCCAGTGCACTGGTGAACCATCATGATAGCTGGTTTTGTTTGTACCATCATCTGAATGCTGGTATGAGTTAGTTGGGTTTTTTTTTTTATAACGTGCATAAGTATTTTTATCTTCGGAGCCGGGATAACTCAGTGGTCAGAGCGCTCGCTTTCCCCAAGTTAAGCAGTGTCGAGCGTGGTTACCAGTTGGATGGGGGACCGTTTGCGCGCCTTGGCTTCAGTCCAGTCCCCCCAGTTCATCCAGCTGTAAATGGGACCCTGCCCTCTTTAGGGTCAGGGAGGGTAAAGCAGCGAGGGAGAGGAGATGGGCGCCGCCCTCAAAATGCTGGCCTCTAGAGAAGCTGAGGTCTCTGACACCTCGCCCCCCTATGACCGCCTAGGTTATGGGACACATTTACCTTTTTACCTTTATGTATTCTCATGTAATGGCTGTGTGAAAAACAGCAATTACACTGCTTGTTCAATGTAGAAAATAAAAAAGGTAGGGTGTCCCATAACTTATGTGGTCGTAGGGGAACGAGGCATCTGAAAATAACAGTTCGAATTTGACTTAAATTGATTTCTTAGTGAGTGAGTGAGTGAGTGAGTGAGTGAGTGAGTGAGTGTGTGTGTGTGTGTGTGTGTGTGTGTGTGTGTGTGTGTGTGTGTGTGTGTGCGTGCGTGCGTGCGTGCGTGCGTGCGTGCGTGCGTGTGTGTGTGAAAGTCAAAGTCAAAGTCAAAGTCAAAATGTTATTTCCAGATGGTGCATTGAGTAAGCAATAAATTTGCTTTTTTTTCATTTAGCCGTCTATCAAGCATAAAATATGTGTGTATGTGCGCACGCATGTGTGTGTGTGTGTTTGAGCGTCTGCAAAAATGTGACTGAGACCTCGGCAGGCGTGCATGCATATACATGAACTTGGTACAGCTTATAAATTCCCATCCCCACTCTACCACGCTCTAATGGGATTCAAACCCACGACCCATCATTCACAGGGCTAAGAAGCCAGCCATCAAAATATAAAAGGCGTCTTCCGATACTACCTGTGTTCATTTTCATCTTGAGTATCCAGTTACCTTTTGCCGAATGAAGAATCACAAGTGTCTAACATAAAAGAAAAACTTGGCATCTGCGTGCATGAGTCATGATTCAATTTCATAATTATTCACATTGTGGCATACTTTCAGCTCCAGTCTCAAGTGGGTTAAGTATTGTGTTAATGCCAATTGCAGAATTTTTATCAGATTTAAAGCCTCTGTTTACACATTCTTATTGTGAGATTTAAAGCCATGGCTTAAAAAAAAAAATCTCTCTAGCAGGGGTTTAGAGTGTTCCAAAGCCGGAAGGAGCCACGATGGCGCATTGGGTTCCTTGACGTGTCAGCAGATCTTTTGGGGACAGTTTATGATCAATACTTAAAAAGGAAATGGGCTTGTAGAGAGAGATTTGGTTATGTGCTTGTTGTAGACAAGATGTATAGAGTGTAAGATTATAAATATGTGAGATGGCAAGCGAGAATTGATACACGTTGTAAAATGTTTACCATAGAGAAGTTTCCACAACTTTTGATGTAATGAGTTCCCTGTTTTGGACTACTACATATGTTTGCATGCATGAATGCATGCATTGTATTCCCCCCACCCACCCCCTTTTCACACATCAATTTATTTATTGATCTACATACATATATAAAGAGAGAGAGAGAGAGAGAGAGAGAGAGAGAGAGAGAGAGAGAGAGAGAGAGAGAAGAGAGAGAGAGAGAGAGAGAGAGAGATTGCTTGCACTTCTATTTCAGTTTCTGACCAGGATCACTTTAAAACTGACGATTTTGTCCCGACATACATGTGTTTTTAAGTTCAAACTCATTATTTAAAAAAATTATGTTTTAAAATTTTTTTATTGGTAAAGGAGATTTCATAAGGAATTGGCCCAAAACGTTGAAGAACAAAACCTGGCGTTTGGGCGGTGCATAAGTCATGATTGGATTTGATATGCTCATCAGGGAATAAGCTACTTTACTTTTAGCTCCAGTTTCATGTCAGTTAAGCATTGTGGTGATGCCCATAGCAGCATTTTGTTAGATGTGAAGCCGCTGTTTGAACATTTTTATCGTGGGATTTAAAGCAATGGGCTTTTTTTGTGGTTGCTCTATGTGGGTTATAGTGTTGCAAAGCTGGAGGGAGCCACGATGGCGCATTGGGTTCCTTGACGTATCAGCAGATCTTTCGGGGACAATTTATGATCAATACTTAAAAGGAAAAAAGGATTGTAGACAGATTAGGTTATGTGCTTGTTGGAGGAAAAATGTAGAGTGTAAATGAATATGTGAGATGCTTTGTTTTTATTTATTTTATTATTTTATTTTATTTATCCTTTTATATCAAGTATAATGGGATAAGCACTTACATGCTTTTTTCCTCCAGTACCTGTGTGTATGCAGTTGTGTAAATATTGTCATCTATTCCCTCCGGCACACAATGGTCTACTCTTATGAAAAGCGGAACAGGATTTAACGTGTGCGCAAGATGTTCTGCGTGCGCTCGAACACGGGGCCTCAGTTTACAGTCTCATCCGAAAGACTTTTGGGGAGAGTGGAGTCAGCACTGATGTTAACTCCAGGGGAAAAATCCCCTCCAACGGGAATCGAACTCGGGTCGTCAAATTGCGAGCGCAATGTTCTGACTACTAGGCTATCCCGTCCCCGTGATAATTGAGAGAAGTTGTGAGAATTGATGAACGTTGTAAGATGTTTACTCTAGAGAAGCTCCTAGAGAACTTTTGAAGTGTTGATTTTTTTTACTACTACAAAGTGTTTTTTTTTGGCATTTCCTCTATCCCACCCATCCATCCATTTATTCACCTATCTACACACACACACACACACACACACACACATACACACACACACACACACACACACACACACACACACACACACACACACACACACACACACACACCATGACATTTGACAGATATTTACAAAACTGCATACACACGGGGAATGGATGTAAAAAGGCATATGAGTGCTTATTCCACTATCCTCTATATAAAAGAATGATTAAATAAAAAAAATAAACAGAGAGAGAGACAGAGACAGAGATAGAGAAACAGAGAGAGACACAGAGACAGAGAGAGAGACAGAGAGAGACAGAAACAGACAGATAGACAGAGAACATTTTCACATTTTCACGATCTTGCGCACATGCAGGATGTAGACTATGTATGAAAGCATGTGCATACAAACACTAACCTTTCCGTTCCAGTTTTCAACCAAGCCATGATTATCGCTTTGAAACAGGCGATGTTGCCCTGACCTCTGCATGTTTGTTGTTCTTTGGTTCAAACTCATTACTGTCTTTTTAAAATGCCTATATCCGGGCCGGGGATTGGAGAGGATTGGCTGAAATGCTGAGGGGCTTAAAGAACAAGAAAGCCTGATGTCAGACCTGCTTCCACCTGATCTGTTTTACCCCATACATCTTCCTTCTGTCTTTGCCGCTCGCGCACACGCGCGCAGACACATGCACACACACAAACAAACGCACACACACACAGAAACATTTGCGCGCGCGCACGCACGCACACTTAGACATAGACATAGACATAGACAGAGAGAGAGACAGACAGACAGACAGACAGACAGACAGAATATTCTGATTAATTGTGCATGCAAACAATCTATACGTGGGAACTAATTTAAAACAAAGAAACCGTGTGAGGACTGTCACAGAAAGTTCAAACAAGAAGACCATCATCATCGATATAAAAAAAACACAAAAAAACAAGGATATGTTGTTCTCACAAAAGAAATGAGCTGAAATGCTAACCCATCTGAGCTGTTTCCAGGTTATAGGTGGGGCAGGCTGCTTCAGCTTGGATTTCTTCATGACTGAATGACAGTTACAGTGTGGTGATATCCTGATTCCTGTGTGAAATAAAGGGAATGAGTAATACACAGTTCCGTTAAAATTGTCATCAATACCAACAATGATAATACTAATGATAATGGTAATGATAATAATAAACCCCCAATCATCATCATCATCATCATCATCATCATCATCATCAGAAGAAGAAGAAGAAGAATAACAACAACAACAACAATGATAACAACAACAACAACAACAACAACAACAAT
>CM060320.1:60378687-60381187 GCA_030674155.1 Stramonita haemastoma | reverse complement strand
TTCATGGTGGGCAAAAATAGTCGCATGCAGAAAAATCTCACTATTGGTAAACCTTGGGAGTCTAGCCAGGGAAGGAAAACAGAAAGAAAGAAAGAAATAAAAAATGAAAGAAGGAAAGAAAGAAAGAAAGAATGAAAGAAAGAATGAAGGAAAGAAAGAAAAAAGACAGAAAGAATGAAAGAAAGAAAGAAAGAAAGAAGGAAAGAAAGAAAGAAAGAAAAAAGACAAAAAAGAAAGAAAGAAAGAAAAAAAAAGAAAGAAAGAAAGAAAGAAGAAAGAAGGAAAGAAAGAAAGAAAGAAGAGAAAGAAAGAAAGAAAGAGAGGAGAATGAAAGAAAGAAAGAAAAAAAGAAAGAAAGAAAGAATGAAAGAAAGAAAGAAATGAAAGAAAGAAAGAAAGAAAGAAAGAAGAGAAAGAAAAAGAAAGAAAGAAAGAAAGAAAGAAAGAAAGAAAGAAAAGAAAAGAAAGAAAAAGAAAGAAAAAAGAAAGAAAAAAGAAAGAAAAGAAAAGAAAGAGAAAGAAAGAAAAGAAAGAAAGAAGAAAAAGAAAGAAAGAAAAGAAAGAAGAAGAAAGAAAGAAAGAAAGAAGAAAAAAGAAAGAAAGAAAGAAAGGAAAGAATAGAAAGAAAGAAAGAAAAAAAGAAAGAAAGAAGAAGAAGAAAGAAAGAAAAGAAAGAAAGAAAGAAAGAAAGAAAGAAAGAAAAGAAAGAAAAAGAAAGAAAGAAAGAAGAAAGAAAGAAAGGAAAGAAGAAAGAAAGAAAAAAGAAAGAAAGAAAAAGAAAGAAAGAAAGAGGAAAGAAAGAAAAAAGAAAGAAAGAAAGAAGAAAAAAAAGAAAGAAAGAAAGAAAGAAAAAGAAAGAAAAAGAAGAAAGAAAGAAGAAAGAAAGAAAGAAAAAACAGAGAATGAGATCTCTTTACATGAAAGAAAGAAGTTTTCAGCCATAAAGGTAGAAAGACAGAACCACAAGTTTTTCTTGAGATATTTTTCGTACTTAAAGGTAAACCAGCAAGACTGATTTTTTTTAGCTGAAAGAAACTTTCAAAATCATTGATTGTTTTTTCGTTCCTCCTCTAAATCTGAGTTTTTATGGTGATTTTTCTTGCGTATCAAACTGTATTTTGCTCACCACTAAGGTAGCTGCGTTCCAACATCGTGGATGATGTTTAAACACTACACCAGTGGTGCATGTGGTTTTTTTTTTATATGAGAGAGAGAGACATGAGAGAGAGAGAGAGAGAGAGAGAGAGAGAGAGAGGAGAGAGAGAGAGAGAGAGAGAGAGAGAGAGAGAGCGGGGGGGGGGGGGGGGGGGGGGGAGGGAGGGAGAGAGAGAGGGAGGGAGGGAGAGAGATGGAGAGAGAGAGAGAATAAGAGAGAGAGAGAGAGACAGATAGACAGAGAGACAGAGACAGAGAGACAGAGATAGAGACAGAAAGACAGACAGGAAGACACACATAGGCAGAGACAGACAGAAACATAGAAAGACAGAAACAGAGATAAAGAGACAGACAGACAGAGACAGAGACAAGAGACAAAGAGACAGACAGAAAGAGAAAGAACGATGTATAGTAAACAGACCAGAAAAGTAAGTAAAAAAAAAAAAGGAGTACAGAGCCTTCCTTTCCACACAAACATAAAACAAAAAGAAACAACCCTGAAACTCCAACAACAACAGCATACTACTTACTACACTACTCTACATCTTCCCAGTAGCCCCTATAACCCAACCCAACACGATAGAATCGATACAACCTGCACCACTCATTCACTCACTACCAGTACCTGGTAAATGCTCTCTGACCCTCCTTTTCTTTCTTTCTTTCTTTCTTTCTTTCTTTCTTTCTTTCTTTCTTTCTTTCTTTCTTTCTTTCTTTCTTTCTTTCTTTCTTTCTTTCTTTCTTTCGTTGATATCGAGGATAATAGAATAAGCACTCAAGTGCTTTTTTTTTATTTTACATCCAGTCCCTGTGTGTATGCAGTTGTGTAAATATTGCCATCTGTTGCCACCGGCACACAATGGCCTACTCTTACGAAAAGCGGAACAGGATTTAAAGTGCGCGCAAGATGTTCTGCATGCGTTCGCACACGGGGCCTCGGTTTACAGTCTCATCCGAAAGACTTTTGGGGAGAGTGGAGTCAGCACTGATGTTAACTCCAGGGGAAAAGTCCCCTCGAAGGGGAATCGAACTCGGGTCGTCAAATTGCGAGCGCAATGTTCTGACCACTAGGCTATCCCGTCCCCCCAAAACTCCGGCAAAACTAGCACACGTACGTAGGTAGGTCCATTGCAGGAGTGGATAGCCTGGTTGTGGTTAGTGATATGCGCTCGTGATCTGCTGACCATGTTTCGAATCTCATTCAAAACGATTTTTCCTCTGGAGTTAACATCAGTACAGACTCCACTTCCCCCTCCGGATGAGACTATAAACCGAGTGAACGCACTCAGAACATCTTGCGCACATGTTAAATCCTGTTCCGCTTTTCGGAAGAGTAGGCCATTGT
>CM060320.1:60371187-60373687 GCA_030674155.1 Stramonita haemastoma | reverse complement strand
TCAATTCCTCGCTGTCTCCTGTAGACAGACAGACAGACAGACAGACAGACAGACAGACAGACAGACAGACAGACAGACAGACAGACAGAGACAGAGACAGAGACGGAAAATGAGACCGACATAGGTGCATTCAACTAAAACTTTTCTTGAAAACTTAGCGAGGGCGATAGATGTCCCAGATATTCACATCTTCCCTTCTTATTTGCCATCAGGTTTGATTTCCAACTGCTTTCTTTTTTCTTTTTATCTTCTTTTTTCTGTTTTTCTTTTCAGACTTTTCTTTTATCAGCTTTGCGCATGCGAACTCTCCTCATTTGCATAATTCTATTTCCGATACTGTCATAACCATTGTTTTCTATCTTAAAGTGTGGTCAGCTTTTTAAAAGGTTGAGACAGAAAGAGGGAGAGAGAGAGAGAGAGAGAGAGAGAGAGAGAGAGAGAGAGAGAGAGAGAGAGAGAGAGACAGAGACAGAGACAGAGACAGAGAGAGAGACAGAAACAGAGACAGAGACAGAGACAGAGACAGAGATACAGACAGAGAGAGACAGAGAGAGGGGAGAGAGAGAGAGAGAGAGAGAGAGAGAGAGAGAGAGAGAGAGAGAGAGAGAGAGAGAGAGGAGAGAGAGAGAGAGAGAGAGAGAGAGAGACAGACAGACAGACAGACAGACAGACAGACAGACAGACAGACAGACAGACAGAGACAGATACAGATTCAGATATACAGAGAGAGAGACAGACAGACAGACAGACAGACAGACAGACAGAGACAGACAAACAGACAGAGAGAGATCAAAGGACATGAAAGAAAAATGAAATGAAATGAAATCAAATCAAATTTTTTTTGTTTCAAGGATGTTTTTTGTTCTTTGGCTAGAGATCTGATGTTTGCGTATGCTACGGTTTTTGCTCATTGTGAAGATAACTGTAATCTGAATCGAGGATAATGAATAAGCGCTCATACAGTTTGGACAGAGAGATACATAGACAGACAGACAGACAGACAGACAGACAGACAGACGGAGAGAGAGAGAGAGAGAGAGAGAGAGAGAGAGAGAGAGAGAGAGAGAGGAGAGAGAGAGAGAGAGAGAGAGAGAGACAGACAGACAGACAGACAGACAAGACAGACAAGACAAACAAACAGACAGACAGACAGAAACAGACAAACAAAGAGAAACAGAGACAGAGAAAGAGAGACAGAAAGTGCGAATTTCACAAAATTCAAACTTTCTGACTTCCCCCCCCCCCCCCTATCACAGTACAGTACAGTACACTGTGTTGGTCGCTTGGTTGGTACCTGTGGCAGTTCCAGAATAGGAAATTGATTACTTCCTTCCTCTGCCAGACTGTCTTCCACAGGAGAATGAAGGAAGGAAAGGAGAGGAAGGGAGGCAGTAGGAAGGGAGGTGTAGGGGTGGGGATGGGGGCGGGGAGGTGTGTGTGTGGGGGGTGGGGAGGGGGGTTAGAGGAACGGTGCGGGAACTAGGTAGGGGGTGGGTGGGGTAGGGTGAGAAAGTGGGATGTGGTTAGGTGGAGAATGAGAAAGTTGTTTATTTTATTACTTATTTATCTCTTTACTCATATCTTATGTCTGGATAGTGTAGCGTATATATAATGTGGAATGTTGCACTTACTGGTGACATCCTTGGAAGAAGACATGTGTATCAAACTCCTGGTGTGTGAGTTAATGACCAGAGAACAACTATCACGTCTATGGCAATGGTTTTTTTTTTTGTAATTACAGGACTGCAAATCTTGATTTGGTCACGCAACGCCTCATAACTCTTTTGTAAAAAAAAAAAATTAAAGAGAAGGTGGTAGGATGGTTATGACGTTCACCCGCCTAGAAGTACACCTTCAGGTTTTGGGTTCGATTCCCAAGCCTTTCTTTTTGATGAGACAATCGAAATGAATGTCTAAATCGTTCGATGAGATTAAACCGACCATGTTTTGCAAATGCACAGAACATCTTGCACACATGTTAAAAGCCTGTTTCAACCTTTCTAAGAGTAAGTCAATCTTTAAAATTATTATTTCGAGGATAAGGAATGCGAATCATGTTGCC
Source organism: Stramonita haemastoma (assembly GCA_030674155.1). Classification (NCBI taxonomy): domain Eukaryota; kingdom Metazoa; phylum Mollusca; class Gastropoda; order Neogastropoda; family Muricidae; genus Stramonita; species Stramonita haemastoma. Next base: position 60,371,625 of record CM060320.1, on the reverse strand, counting down.
TTTTTTTTTTTTTTTACATCAGTTCCCTGTGTGTATGCAGTTTTGTCAATTTTGTCATCCAGTTCCCACCGGTACATAAAGGTCTACTATCTTCCAAAAAACGGAATGGGCTATAAAGTGTGCCCAAGATGTTCTGAATACGTTCGCACACGGGACATCGTTTTTATTCTCATCCCAAGGGACAGGAGAAGTACTTGATATGGACGGATAACAGAATTTAAAAAAAAATGCCCACTCACAGGAATCCTGTTTAGACCACTATCCCCGAAGTAGGAATGTGGAAAAAAACGGCTGCATACGCAAAAAAATCTTACCATGGTGAACCTCGAAGCTCTAGCCATAGGAACAACAAAAAAAACCCAACAACCCAAAACAACACCCTCTCTTGCCCAAGACTATATTATCCTGCAGGGGACACTGGAGGGAGGAAGATGCAGG
>CM060320.1:60369022-60371087 GCA_030674155.1 Stramonita haemastoma | reverse complement strand
GGACACCGCAAGCTGTATGTGCCTTGTGTTATTATTATTATTATTGTGGCCAGAGCAGTGTGCCAAGAGGACCCATTACACCGATCCTTGCTTTCGGGATGTAAACACTTCGCCTCTCTGCCCTCCTCGGAAATATTTTGGTTATTTGTGTATGTGTGTGAGGCGCGCCGGGGAGGGGGGGGGGGGGGGGGCGCAGGGGGGGGCGGGGGGGGAGGTGAAAGCTGAGGGTAACGGGGGGGAGGGAGGAAGTGTGACGTGAGAAGATGGATGGTGGTGGGGGGGGGGGGGGTAGGAGAAGATGTTGGTGGACGAGGGAGAGTGTGTGTCTAGGGAGGGGGGGGAGGGGGGGAGAGGGGAGGGGGAGGAATAAAGGGGGGAAGGGGAGGGAAGAGGGAGACGTGAAGACGTAAGGAGCAGATGTTATTGGACAGGGGGTGGGGTGTGGGGAGAGGAGAGAGGGGAGAGAGAGAGGAGGAGAGAGAGAGAGGATGAGGGGAGGGAGTGAGGGGGAGAGTGAGGAGAGAGAGAGGAGAGGGAGATAGGGAGTGAGAGAGAGAGAGAGAGAGGAGGAAAAAGTCAAGTGAAGTCAAAAACGCTTTAATGTTTGTATGTTTGTCTTTGTTTCTGTCTCTCTGTTTGTTGGTGCCTGTATGTCTGTCTCTGTATGTCTGTCTGTATGTATGTCATACATGGGGGGGGGGGGGGGGGAGGGAGGGAGGAGAGAGAGAGAGAGAGAGAGAGAGAGGAGAGAGGTGTGTGTGTGTGTGTGTGTGTTTGTGTGTGTGTGTGTTGTGTGTGTGTGTGTTGTGTGTGTGTGTGGTTGTGTGTGGTTGTGTGTGTTGTGTGTGTGTGTGTGTGTGATTGCATGATAAAAAAAAAACACAAACAGGTGCAATCACGAAAGATAGACACAAAGACAGACAAAATCAGACTCTGTCAACAAAAACCGTTTATATGTTTTGCATTTGGCATAACTATGTAACAACAAATAAAAAAGATTTAAAAAAAAACAGACATACAGACTAGACACCAGCAGAGAGACAGAGACAAAGACAGATATGCAAAAACCAAAAGAGAGACTAGACAGAGACAAAGACAGACACACAAACACTAACAGAGAGACAGAGACAGACACACAAACACTAACAGAGAGACAGAGACAGACATACAAACACTAACAGAGAGACAGAGACAAAGACAGACACACAAACACTAACAGAGAGACAAAGACAGACAACACAACACTAACAGAGAGACAGAGACAAAGACAGACAGACAAACACTAACAGAGAGACAGAGACAAAGACAGACACACAAACACTAACAGAGAGAAAGACGACACACAAACACTAACAGAGAGACAAAGACAGACACACAAACACCAACAACCAGAGAGACATCAACAAAGACAGACACACAAACACTAACAGAGAGACAGAGACAAAGACAGAGACACAGATACCAACGAACAGAGAGACAAAAACAAAGACACACAGACACAGCCAAAGAGACAGATCAGACATACATTACAGGCACCAACAAACAGAGAGACAGAGACAAAGAAAACAGACAAACACCAAGAAACAAAAAGAGACAGATTTCTTGAAAAGGTCAAACTTTTTTGTGTGCAAGTTATTCCCCTTGATAGTCTCTATCTTTTCCTGTTGAGATATATGTCAGCTAAACACGCTTTTTGTGTCATAAAATGGTTTGAGTCCTAATGTGGTAAGTGGACAGGAGGAGCAGAGATAAGAATTCCTTCTTAGTCTGGAAACTTCTTGTGGAAAACTTACCTTCTCTCCTTTCCTTCACCAGGTGGGCTGCCAATGCACAGACTGCAAATTGCAAGACAAATGATTCAAATCTGACAATTCCTGTTGTCTTTCTGAGCGTGCAAATCTGGTAAAATAAACAGATTTCCTGGGAAAAATTCAAGATTACTCGTTTTTTCCTTTTTTAAAGTCTTGATTGAGTGTTCGTGTGTTCTTGAGGAAAAAGTTGTGGAGGAAGACAAGTGCATATAACCACTTCCAACTTCTCAATCATTTTTGAAAATGATTGATCA
>CM060320.1:60359022-60364022 GCA_030674155.1 Stramonita haemastoma | reverse complement strand
AAATCTTTCTCCTAGGAAATTTGGGCCGGCCAATCTTCATTTTTGCTGCCGTTCTTTTAGTCCTGGGTAGCTGCGTCATACACAAAAGACTTACCGTCAATCACCAGACAGTCGTACCTCAGAAAGGCGTGTTTCTTTTCCGATTTCGCCTTCTTCAGAAAGGGCAGCAGCAGGCGACGAGCATCCCGAACTCTCTTGGAGAAATCTTCCCCAATGAAGATGGTTTTCCCTGCACTGCCGTCCTTCAGTTTCTTCTTCTCTTTCAGAACACGCTGCTTGTCCTTGAACTTTGAGAAGCATGCGATGATGGGTGAGTTCGGATCGTTGCCCAGGCGGTGCACGCGTTCAAATTCCACGTCTCCTTCAATTTTCAGCTGGTTGTGAAGGACATCTTGCACAAGCTTTTCACAGTCATCCCATGTTTCTGGCTGTGGTGTTTGACGCTTTAGTCCATTGAAGATCAAATTATTCCTCTTTGATCTTCCTTCAAGATCATCCAATATTGATGATGCATGCGAACTTTACGTTTCTTTCATACAGAATGCTGCAGAAACTATGAAACTCAGGCAGAAGAAAAGCTTTAAATTTCACTCTCAGCCACCTTGGTGGGATAATGACTGTGAAGAAAGTAAACAAGTTAAGTACAATCTACTGAAAAGTTTTAGATGCACAAACTCTCAGAAAGACTTGGATGCTTTCCTACTTCAAAAGAAAAGTTTCAAATCCTTGTGCAAGAGGAAACAAGTTGAATATAACAACAAAATTTTGAAGGATCTGAATGATTTATGCATGAGTAGGAACTCCAGAGCTTTTTGGCAAAAATTAAAAGCACTGACATCTTTGAAACCAAGCAGATCAAACGAAATATCACCACGCAAATGGTTTGATTATTTCAAATCACTGTTTTCCTCAAATCAACACTCAGATGATCCAGATTTTACTGAAGAAGTTGAAAATAGGATGACTATGCATGACCTCAATAACTGTGAAAATTGTGCTGATTCAGAGCTTAGTAATGAGATCACTGAGAGTGAAGTTTTAACAGCTTTGAATAAGCTGAAAAGTGGTAAGACCTCTGGTCCTGATGGTTTGATGTCAGATTTTTTCCAACATGCCACTGACATTCATGTCAGATTCTTACTGCCTTTGTTCAACACAGTATTTTCATCAGGTACATACCCAGAAAGCTGGTCACATGCATTGATTTTTCCCCTGCATAAAAAAGGTAGCACTGCACAGGTTGATAATTATAGGGGTATTTCATTGTTGAATATTATTGGTAAACTGTATTGTACAATTCTGAATGAAAGACTGACAAAGTTTTGTGAAACTGCACACTTAATTCCGGAAGCACAAGCTGGTTTTCGTAAAGGTTACGGCACTATAGATCAAATATTCACACTTCAGTCTCTAGTACAAAAGTATTTAACAAAGAAAGGGGGTAGATTTTACACCCTGTTTGTTGATTTTTCAAAAGCATTCGACAGTGTTGATAGGATGAAACTTTTATTTCTGTTGCTACAAAAGGGAGTTCATGGTAAGATGTTCATGACGCTGCAAAGCATGTACAAAAGTGTGAAAGCAGCTGTGAGAGTTGGATCACACATTACTGAATATTTTGATTGTATTTCTGGTGTAAGACAAGGGTGTATGCTGAGTCCATTATTGTTTTCAATTTTTATTTCTGAACTAGAGTCAGAGTTCACTAGATCTGATACTCAAGGCATAGATATATTTTCTGAGCCACTTGGCATATTTTTACTTATGTATGCAGATGACATTGCTATTGTTTCAGATTCAGTTGTAGACCTGCAGAAAAAGATAAACTGTTTAGAGAATTATTGTAACAAATGGGGACTTTCTGTAAATATGGACAAAACTAAAGTAGTTGTCTTTAAAAATGGTGGATTTATTAAAAAGTCTGAAAAATGGTGCTACTCAGGAAAGCAGATACAAGTAGAATCTAGTTATAATTATCTGGGTGTAGTTTTTGGTTCAACACTGAACTGGTCAAAATGTGTTGAAAATCTCTCTGGAAAAGCATTGAAGGCTGTTGCTGGAATCAAAAGATTGTATTTCAGGTTAAAGAATCTTCCAGCAGCTACAGTTTTTAGTATTTTTGATACAAAGGTAAAACCAATCCTCCTCTATGGTTCTGAAATTTGGGGTTTTCGGCAATTTAATGACATTGAAAAAATACAGGTAAAAATATGCAAAATGGTCCTAGGGGTCGGCAGAGATGTTCAAAATAACATTTGCCTTGGTGAATGTGGTCGATACCCCATTTTTGTTGACACTGTCACCAGGGTAATCAAATATTGGCTAAAGCTTTTGGATATGCCTGATCATAGATATCCCAGACAATGTTACAATATGTTGTGTAAACAGGATGAAGCAGGGAGAACAAATTGGGTTACCCATGTTAGGAAGATTCTTTGTACCCATGGATTTGGTTTTGTTTGGACAATGCAGAACTGTGGTAGTTCTTCATCCTTCATAAAGGAATTAAAAAGACGAATACAGGATGTGTACCAACAAGAATGGCATGATTCTCTATCAGCATACCCTGACTATTTAGATTATCATCCGATTATCTGTAGAGCAAGCTATGTATGTAAAGTGGAATCTTTAGAATATACCGTAGAGCTATATGTTTACTAAGGTCAAACAGATTGCCTTTAAATGGAATTTCACGTTATGGTAAACCAATTACCGATCCATTCTGCTCACAGTGTGATGGTCAACAAATTGAAGATGTGTGTCACTTTTTGCTTGTATGCCCTAAATATGCTGTGCTACGAAGAAAATGTATTCCCTTGTATTGCTACAGATTTCCATCAACTCTTAAAGTTCAGCTTCTTTGTATGTGCACTAGACCTAGTTTAATGTTTAAAGTTGGATTATTTCTTACTAAATGTTTAGATATCAGAAGTAATGATGTTCACCATACATGAAAGTACATGTTTAAATGTTGTTCCTATGGGCTATATGGCCTGCAAAAACTGAATAAAAGTTATTGTTATTGTTATTGTTATTGTTGTTATTGTTATTGTTATTGTTATTGTTATTGTTACACACACACACACACACACACACACACACACACACACACACACACACACACACCACACACACACATTAAGACAGAAATAGACAGATTCATCACAGATCGAACAGGTTTGGTTTTTTTTTATATAATCTTCATCTAATAATCTCCACCTCCTCCTGTTGACCTAAAGTCATTTGGAGAAGACTATAAACCGAGGTCCCGTGTGCAAACGCACGCAGAACATCTTGCGCACACGTTAAAAACCCATTCCGCCTTTCAAAAGAGCAGGCCACTGTGTGCTGGTAGGAGCAGACGACAACAAAATAAAAAGAAAACCAGCATGCACACAAGCACCGTGTCTCAACACCATCCCTGAGGACAAAATCGGGGAGTTGGAGTCCCCAGGGAGGTTCAGGGCTGTATATGGCAACGTTCTGGCGGATCCTGTAACGGCACTGGAACCATTCGTATCAGCGACAACCTTTCCAATGGATCATTCCAGAGACGTGGAGAAGGGGTGATGGGTCTGCTGCATGGGTAACAGCTTGCCCTCCATACTTCCTTACTTACCCAGGCTTTGCGCTCTAGAGCTTAGAGCGCAACTCCAGTCTTTCGAGACAAGACGTATGTCTCTACTCCTGTTACGAAGTAATGTCAGTCAGTCATGTTATCCTCTTTCTTCTCTTCCACCCCCCCCCTCCCCCCCTCCCTTTACGACCTTTTTATAGCACACATGACAAAGGTCAGAAGGTCAAAGAAAAGGGCAGTTACTTATAATGAACATACAGGCTACTGAGGTCTGTGCAGTGAGTGATGAATGGCTCTGGAAGAAGAGGGATGGTGTTGATAATAACTGACATTAATAGACTGTCACGCTCCTTAAGGGAGTGTGAAAAAAAAACCCACCCATACCCACTCTATCTAAATTCCCGACAACAACAAACGCAGAACACAGAGGAGAAATTTCCAAACTTTACTGTTCAATTTCAATGATGATAATGAAAATCAACAATCAAAAATAACAAGGCAAAAACAACCCACCAAAATGCACTTCCTCACGCTCAAAAAAATATCTTATATAGTAAACAACAACAAAAATAATAACAATGCAAAAATCACACGCAAAAAATATACAAGTTTTCACACCCACATACAACCGCACTCTAATCTAAATATTATATATTAACTCTAATTTAAGGTCCTGTATTTCTCACTCTTTTCTTTTTTCTCTAAAACAATCTTTGAAGTCCAAAAATGAATATAAAAAAACACACACACACACCAAAAGAATCACTTTCCTGAATTGCGACAATACGATGCCTGGGACGGATAAGACGGAGAAGACAGAGAAGACGAAGAAGACGTGCTGAAGACAAGGTACAAGGTAGGACGTGACTTGACAACTGGAGGTAAACAGGAACTGGTGGTAAACAGGAACTGGTGGTAAACGGGAACCTGTAAAAGGCGATACTTACTAATCCTCCACATACACTGGTAACTAAAGTTATTTCTCGATTCTTTTTAGGTTGGCAAAATACCTGTCTCTTCACACTCAAAGATTCCACCCAGTACTCGGGGAAAATATATATATCTATGTACCTTAATCTAATCCACATTCAACACTTCATAATAACTATCAACATCCAAATGGGTTTAATTAAAAAACATTCGAAAGACTCTGTCATAAAGCATATTTATACCAAAACAATATCAATCCATACTTACCATCAAACACACTCAATTGCACTATATCAGGCATAACTCAAAAATTTCCATATCAATTCCAACATAAAAATTGCGGAGTATTACAAAACACAATGAAAACCCTTTCCATACGAACCATTGATATTTAAAAAAAAAAAAAAACCCACCCATAACTAAGGATAAATACCCCTACATTCGCTATAACACCAATACTAGCGTTACTTCACGAAAAAAAAAAAAATCAGAA
>CM060320.1:60351522-60354022 GCA_030674155.1 Stramonita haemastoma | reverse complement strand
AAAGTACTTTTGAAAAAGAGCAATATATAAACTCTATTGATGTCTACTGCTTTCGAGTAGCAATTACACAAGCAAGATGTAACGTTCTACCTCTTGATAATAATGTATACAGGTATAATGAAAATGCTCAAGAAAAAATGTGTCCTTTTTGTAAAACAATAGTTGAAAATGAAGCCCACTTTCTTATGGAATGTTGCATGTACACAGACTTGAGGGAAAAGTTCTTAAGCAAGTGCATCAATGTGCCATTACCAGATCTGCTCAAAGCAACAAATAACGAGTACAGGCACAGTTTGTCTAGATATATTTTTCATTCTATTAACAAAAGGAAAATATTGTTGACCCAAATACTTTCTTGACTAGCTGTTACGATCAGATATATACTTAATATGCATGTTTTATTAGACATCATTTTTGTTCTTTTGTAGCTGTATCATGGTTGATTTCAGGTTTCAGTCATGAAATGGAATAATTGTGTTTTTTTTCTTTAATCGTTGATAATAGTTACTTGTTTATGCATTTGCATTGCTAATAATATGAATGAATCCATTGCCGAACCCCAAGCCCAACAAATGTATTGTGGTCCAAGGCCAATGTACATTAAATCATTTCAGTGTTCAGTGTTCAGTGTTCAGTGTTCTCTCTCTCTCTCTCTCTCTCTCTCTCTCTCTCTCTCTCTCTCTCTCTCTCTCTCTCCTCTCTCTCTCTCTCTCTCTCCTCTCTCTCTCTCTCTCTCTCTCTCTCTTTCTCTTTCTCTCTCTCTCATTCTCTCCTTTTCCGTCTGTCTGTGTGTGTCTGGCTCTCTCTCTCTCTCTCTTTCTCTGTCTTTCTGTCTCTGTCTCTCTGTCTCTCTGTCTCTGTCTCTATCTCCCTCCCCCCCCCCTCTCTCTCTCTCTCTCTCTCTCTCTCCTCTCTCTCTCTCTCTCTCTCTCTCTCTCTCTCTCTCCATCTACCCCTATTTCCTGCAAATTTTCTATTCCCCAGACTTCCCTCTCTTTACCACTTCCACAGCTCCCTCTCTATGTCTAATCTTTCCACCTCTCCCCCCTTCCCCCCACGTCCCCCTGTCTTATGACATTTCTTTTTGCCCTCCAGTCTATCACAGTCATCAATATGACCATCATGCTCTTGTCCATCTTCACACGTCACTGTAAAGACACTGTAAAGACACTGTAAAGACATCTATCCTGGAGGTTTATTAGAAGTAACGGCCCCTTTTCTCTGACCTTGTGACCTTTGTCACGTGCTATCAAAAGGTCGTAGGAAATAAAGATAGAATAAAAGAAAGTGATAGCCCAGTGGTGTCTTTACTTGGGTTTTTTTTTGTCGTTTTACTGAATTTAAGACTCTTGCCTGTGTAAACCTAGTCCATACTTACTGGAAATTATTTTTGAATTGCTCTGCACATTGTTTCCTATCAACACACATATTAAAGTACGACCCCAAAGTAAGGGTGATAAAAATATAGTACACACATAAACACTTATTATTTCCTAGATTTTTTTCTTCTTTCATTGAATCTTTGATAAATCATTTTCAAAATAATTGAGAAGTTGTAAGTGGTTAAATGCACTTGTCCTCCTCAAGTACTTTTCCCTCAGTAGTACATAAACACTCAATCAAGATTGCAAAGTACTTTCTAATTTTTCCCAGGAACATCCTGTTGGTTTACCGAATTCGCACGCTTACAAAGACAACAGGAATTGTCGGATCTGGAATTTATTGTCTTGTATTTTGCAGTCTGTGCATTGGCAGCCCACCTGGTGAATGGAAAGGAGGGAAGGTAAGTTTCCACAAGAAGTTTCCAGATTTAGGAAGGGAGTCTTATCTCTGTTCTGCCTGTCCACTTTATGACAAAAACCACATTAGGACTAAAACTATTTTATGACACAAAAAGCGTGTTTAGCTGACATACATCTCAACAGGACAAGATAGGGACTATACTATCAGGGGGAGATAACTTGCACACAAAAAAGTTTGACCTTTCAAGAAATCTGTCTCTTTTTGTTTCTTGGTGTTTGTATGTTTCTCTTTGTCTCTGTCTCTCTATTTGTTGGTGCATGTCTGTCTCTGTCTCTATATTGGTGTCTGTGTGTCTTTGTTTTTGTCTCTGTCTGTCTGTTGGTGCATGTATGTTTGTCTCTTGTCTCTCTATTGGTGTTTGTGTGACTGTCTTTGTCTCTGTCTGTCTGTTGGTGCATGTATGTTTGTCTCTTGTCTCTCTATTGGTGTTTGTGTGACTGTCTTTGTCTCTGACTCTCTGGTTGTTGGTGTCTGTGTGTCTGTCTTTGTCTCTGTCTCTCTTTTGGTTTCTGCATATCTGTCTTTGTCTCTGTCTCTCTGTTGATGTCTAATCTGTATGTCTGTTTTTTATATCTTTTTTATTTGTTGTTACATAGTTATACCAAATGCAAAACATATAAACGGTTTTGTTGACAGAGTCTGTTTTTGTCTGTCTTTGTGTCTATCTTTCGTGATTGCGCCTGTTTGTTTTTTTTTT
>CM060320.1:60324022-60334022 GCA_030674155.1 Stramonita haemastoma | reverse complement strand
TCGCACATGCAAAACTCACCATTGGTGAATCTCACAGGTGTAGCAGAAGAACAACAACAAAAAAAGAGATAGATTTAATGCGCCTATGACATTACCATCCCACAATGCACTGCCCACACTGTAGTTTAGATCTGCTTACACGAAAAGCAGAGGAAGAAAGAGTGACGATTTTGTTTTCAAAGAATTCTAACTCTCCAAGATGAAGGTAGGCAAGCGTAATAAGTGATGATTTAGTAAACGTTCATTAGGCATTAATGTACCGACCCCATCAGTTATAATAACGTGAACAGATTCACATTACTGGTTGGGGCAGGTCTTCAAGTGCTTGAATCGTGGCGCGAATGGCGGCGGCCATAATATTTACCGCATTGTACACATGTCGGAGCGATGCGCTGATAACGATCGCCAAATAGAGTTTTGGGGTTAAAAATGAATTGATAAGTTAAATGCAACCAGCATCGTGAAATGTTGCTATGTGTAAACAATTGTCATCGTAGTTGATGATTGTAAAGCCATTAGGCAAATCTAAAACAACATGAAGAATTTTGGGCTAAAAGGGACAGTCGAAACTTTCAAAACTTATTCAGAGCAGCCTCATTTATGCATTTTGTGAGAAACTAATATACTGCTCTGGAAATAAGTCCGCTCAAAAGTTTTGAGAGCATGTGCGGATGTTGGTGTGGATGACTGTGCAAAACGCGCTGGAGTGTGTGTGTGGTGTGTGTGTGTGTGTGTGTGTGTGTGTGTGTGTGTGTGACTGAATGAATGAATTGATGAAGCAGGGAGAGGGATCGTGTGTCCTTTATTGAATTACTTGTGTATGCAAGTATGTGTGTACAAACGTAAGGTGCATATTTATGTGTGAACATGCACATTGATCATTGTGATGGTTACTATCACTGAAAACCTAATGACTGACATGTACATGTATCAGCTCCTTCATTTGACATTCAAACATCGAAAAGAAATCTAGGCCTATTCAACTATGTTTGCACAGTTAAACACGGGGGGGGGGGGGGGTCATTCCTTTCCATTTTTTCTGTCTGGCGCTTTTACAGGTGGACTAGCAGTAAGCACAGTGGAAAAAATATACACAAAATGTAGGTATACAGATATGCCTTTTAAAGAAAAAACTGATGTTTTCTTTCTGTATGAAGTTCCCCATAATATAATTCCGTTTTAGAGAGCCTTCATACTTCCCATATTACTGGGGATTTTTGTGGTTGCAAGTTTGAAAAATTTTGAATAAGAATTAAAGACAGTAGAGCTTTATTCTTTTTTTTTTTTTTTTATACCTCTACCATTTCAACAAAGTATTGAGTAAACCAGTAGACTGATTTGGTACAAAATAGACTTTGAAAAAATAATTGCCACTAGAGTAATTACAAATTTGTGCATTTTATTTCAGACTTGAGCACACACTCTCACAATGACAAACAAAAATGAGACATAACAGGTAGATTCTACTAGCAATTTTGGTTAAATTGATAGTACATGCCGTTATTTCATTAAGTAGAAAATTGAACAAGCTTGTATTCCTCAGGAGAGCCCCAAGTATGAGACTGTGGCGGAAGGCCAGGCACTGAAGAGGCAGATCCCATCCTGGATCCTGAACACGCCGCCACCATCGCGGGGTGATGTGATACCTTCCCGTGGAACCTGCATAGTACGTCTGCCACGTTTAGTACTATTTGTGACACTCCACCACATAAGGAGTCGCTTGCACCAGAGGTCAATTTTTAGTTTTTGACATGTTATCAATTTGCAATAAAATGGCCTATACAATACAAAAAAGATGGAAAATCGGACAATTCTATCAAAAGTTATTACAGATTGAAATGATAGACTGCAGGAAATGTCAAAATGAGACACTGACAAGTTAAGCATAGTAATAGGTGGTCAGCCTACAAATGTGTGATTATCACAATCAGGAGGATATTTCTATAATCTATTGTAACGGTATGGTTTTTTTTTGGTATAGAAAAAAAACACGACACAGTGTTGATCCTCTTTCCCCAATGTCTTAGATATGCCACCGGCCGATCATATTTCTATAATCTATTGTAACGGTATGTTTTTTTTGGTATAGAAAAAAAACGACACAGTGTTGATCCTCTTCCCCCAATGTCTTAGATATGCCACCGGCCGATCATTATTATTTCTATAATCTATTGTAACGGTATGTTTTTTTTGGTATAGAAAAAAACGACACAGTGTTGATCCTCTTCCCCCAATGTCTTAGCTATGCCACGGGCCGAACATATTTCTATAATCTATTGTAAGAGATTATTTTTTTTGTATAGAAAAATTAAACGACACAGTGTTGATCCTCTACCCGCAATGTCTTAGATCTGCCACGGGCCGATCAACTGCTACCCTCGCGGCGCTGTGGCAGCGGTGCAGACAGAGAGGAGGAGGACCCGGGATGTGGCCACACAGACAGACCTCACAGGAGACCTCCGCCTGGGCAAGGTGTACACCCCCAAGGTACAGTGTGAGAATCTGCATTTGTTGTACAACAGCAATGAAATAGGAACATATCAGTTATGTATATAAAATCTTGAACTTTCAGCTGTTGGGTGAACATTTTATACAGCTGAAAGTATTATCAGAATTCGTTTGTTTGAGTTTTTGATTCAAAGATGAAAAGAAATGTACCTGTCTTGTTAGTTTACTGTGTGTGATTTGAACAGTTTTGAACTCTTTCTAGCCTGTCTTGATTAGGTATCCAAGAACAATTCGATAAAAATTCTTCAGTTGTACAATACTTAATTGACCTTGAATGAGAAACTCCAACTCCCACAACCCCCCTCCAAAAAATCCAAACAAGAACACTGTCTTCTTGGGTGGTGGTGGTTTAAAAAAAAAAAAAAAGTATTCAAAACTCATCCCCCCTTTGCAATAAACAAAATAGTGAACGTCTCCACCATTCTTGGTTTCTTGTTGTCTGTCTGTCTGTCTGTCTGTCTGTCTGTCTGTCTGTCTGTCTGTCTGTCTGTCTGTCTGTCTGTCTGTCTGTCTGTCTGTCTGTCTGTCTGTCTGTCTGTCTGTCTGTCTGTCTGTCTGTCTGTCTGTCTGTCTGTCTGTCCCGTCTGTCTGTCTGTCTGTCTGTCTGTCTGTCTGTCTGTCTGTCTGTCTGTCTGTCTGTCTGTCTGTCTGTCTGTCTGTCTGTCTGTCTGTCTGTCTGTCTGTCTGTCTGTCTGTCTGTCTGTCTGTCTGTCTGTCTGTCTGTCTGTCTGTCTGTCTGTCTGTCTGTCCTGTCTGTCTGTCTGTCTGTCTGTCTGTCTGTCTGTCTGTCTGTCTGTCTGTCTGTCTGTCTGTCTGTCTGTCTGTCTGTCTGTCTGTCTGTCTGTCTGTCTGTCTGTCTGTCTGTCTGTCTGTCTGTCTGTCTGTCTGTCTGTCTGTCTGTCTGTCTGTCTGTCTGTCTGTCTGTCTGTCTGTCTGTCTGTCTGGTTGTTGTGTTGTGTGTGTGTGGTGTGGGGTGTGTTTTGTGTGTGTGTGTGTGTGTGTGTGTGTGTGTGTGTGTGTGTGTGTGTGTGTCTACTTTCTTCAGTTTAACGTCTGTTCACTCGAAGTGATATTAGACACAAAAGAAAGAAAGATGAAAGTGTGTCACATTCAAAGAATGTGCGCGCGCTCACATATATGTATGTATGTATGTATGTATGTATGTATGTATGTATATGTATGTATGTATGTATGTATGTATGTATGTATGTATGTATGTATGTATGTATGTATGTATGTGTGTGTGTGTGTGTGTGTGTGTGTGTGTGTGTGTGTGTGTGTGTGTGTGTGTGTGTGTGTTGTGTGTGGTGTGTGTGTGTGAGAGCATAAGTGCGTACGAGTGAACGTGTTTATAAGAATATATATCTAAAGGTATGCATTTGCGAGCCAAGGTAAAAAGGGTGTGTGTGTGTGTGTGTGTGTGTGTGTGTGTGTGTGTGTGTGTGTGTGTGTGTGTGTGTGTGTGAGCTTGCGTGTGTGTATGTGTGCGTGTGTGTGTGCGCGCGTGTGCGCTTGTGAGCGTATGTGTATATTCATGAGTATATGTGCTTTATAAGTTTATCTATGAGTGTGTGTGTGTGTGTGTGTGTGTGTGTGTGTGTGTGTGTGTGTGTGTGTGTGTGTGTGTGTGTGAGTGCATAAGATAAAGGAAAAAACAAACGTGTAAAGAAATCAGCATAAAAGGGGGGAGGGGGGGGGGGGGGGGGGGGGGGGGGGGGGGGGCTTTGGACAGTTTAAACGAGGTTAAAGCATGAACAATTACAAAAATTTACCAACAGGGCTTTTAACTAAACAGTTAACTATCTCCAACATAATTTCATTATTGTCCAATATTTGATCAAATGACATTTTTGAAATCTTACATACAAGTGTGCTGGAAAAATATGGTCGAAGCACTTCACAATGAAGAATGACATGTTTAGGTGATAAATCAGAACCACATATACATATTATTTGTTTACAGAATTTAGTTCGGAATGCATCCAAACGAAATCTAAATATCAGGCTTTCCAGTAGTCTGTTATGATAATGACACACTCTGCCACATCTTAATGAATGTCTCCGTGAACAATTCTTTCGTACGTTGTTGGAACTGTTCCAAGAAGCTTTTTCCAACAAATGTATGCCCTCCTGAAGACTGAGTGGAAGGTTTAAATGTGTTGAAGCTTCAGAATCCATGTCCATCGCAGCAGCTTTGGCGAACTTGTCTGCTTGTTCGTTACCCTGGATTCCACAGTGTGACGGAATCCAGCAAAAGGCAAGGGTAGTACCTCGTAAGGAAAGAAAATGTATAAGATGACAAATTTCAATGATTAGTTCCCCTCTCACTCTAGTGCTAAACAGTTTTAGTGCTTGCAAAACAGATTTAGAATCAATACAGAACAACACCTTGGACATATTGATAGGCAGATCTAATAAAAAATTTAAGGCCATTAGTACAGCTATAAGTTCTGCAGTAAAGATAGAAAAATCTTTGCCTATATGATAAGATTTATTAATTTTCAATGCAGGAACTACAAAAGCAGATGCAGCCTGCCCACTGTCTACTACCGAACCGTCGGTAAAGACTTTAATATAACTACTATATGTTTCATCAATATGAGCTCTTGCCATGACAGCGACAGCAGGACCTTCGTCTTTTTTGATGTTAGAATAATCAATATCAAATTCAGCCCTTTTTATTTCCCACTTTGGAATTGTGGAGAAAACTGGGCGAGGTGCTATAATTTTTTCATTCATTCCTGAAGATGTGAATATATCAGAGGTATAAGAACTGATTGTAGTCAGTGATTGTATGGATTTAGCCCTTTTAGGGAAATCTGTATCCGATTTTAAACGAAGTTCTTTAATGTTCGAATTCTGAATAGTAGAACTTCTTAAAACATATTTTGCTGATGCAAGCTTAATTTGTTCTTCAAAAGGTAAGACATTTATTTCTGCATACATTTTTAAAGTTGATGCATGTATAGGAACTCCAATTGCCAACTTGAAAGACTTACTGTTTACACTCTGCATTTTTCTTATTAAGTATTTTGGAGCAGAGAAATAAATTTCTTGTGCATAAATTAATCTAGAACGAACAAGAGCTGTAGCTAAATGAATGAGAGATGATGAATCTTGGCCCCAGTGCTGCTTGCTCACAATTTTGATGAAATTAAGACTTTCTAGCTTTAGTCAGTGTGATTATTCCACGTAAGTTTTGTGGTCAGAATTACCCCTAGAAATTTTATCTTTTCTTTGTATTCTAACAAAGAATCTCCTATCTTAAAGGCGGGTAGTGTCTGCGGATCGTAGCCAGAGTTAAAAAGCATCATATGTGATTTGTCTGGAGATAGCATTAATCCATTTTCTGTCATAAATTTATTTATTTTATTTAACTCATTTTGATAAACCTTTCTAATGTAATTAAGAGATCTTACTGGAGTATGCCTTTTCATAGTAACTTTCATCCAAATGCACAGATCGTCTGCAAATTGTACCAATTCAGTTTTATTGGATACTGTATTGGGAAGGTCATATGTTAAGATATTAAAGAGCATAGGTGCCACTACTGCTCCCTGGGGTATCCCCATATCTATGAATCTTGGATTAGAGTAAGTATTTCCAATTTTTGTTTGAATAGATCTATTACTTAAAAAAGTTTTAAGATAATTATACATGCATCCAGACAGACCTATCAGTTTAATTTTATGAAGCAATCGTAAGTGCCATACCTGATCATACGCTTTCCTGATATCAAAGAAAGTAGAAAGAACATTTTTTCTTCTAGCAAATTGATGTTTTACATGGGTGGTAAGTTTTATCAGATGATCTGTGGTTGATCTATTTTTTCTAAAACCCGCTTGGGCTACGGGGATGATGTTCCTTTTTTCACAGTAATGAATAAGCCTGTTCAATATTATTTTTTTCCATCAATTTTCCAACATGGGAAGTCAGTGAGATAGGCCTATAGCTGTTTATATCTGATTTTTGTTTACCTGGTTTACAAATAGGAACAACTATAGACTGTTTCCATAAGGAAGGCATTGTTCCCTCTGACCAACATTTTTGAAAATATTTACGAAGAAATCTAACAAAATTTTCAGGCAAGTGTTTTATCATTTCATTTGAAATAGCATCAAGACCTACAGAAGACTTCTTGGAGCTAAGAGTAGAAATGGCATCCTTTAGTTCTTGAAAAGTGATAGGAGCATTTGTATAGTGTTCTTTATCCTCTGGAGGATCTCTGTAATTTCCTAGTCTAGCTTCATTTTCTCTATAGATTCTGTCTTTTTCAGATAACCCTTCTGAACAACTCGTCTCAGAAAACATTTCTGCAAAAGCTTCAGCCTTTTCAAATTGTGTTGGGAATTCTTTGTCTAATTTTATGGGATAATCTGGTAAATTTACACCCCGTTTCATCTCTTTCAATTTCTTCCAAACTTTATGCTGATCTTTTGAACATAATATGCCTTCTTTATAAAAAGATGACCAATACTGAAGCTTAGCCTGTGCTATTTCTTTGTTACAATAATTTTTTGCCCTTTTCATTTCCATCATTTTCGTAACGTTGTTCCTATCTTTAAGATAGATATGAAATGCTTTCTTTTTGTTTTGCCTTGCTTTTTCACATGATTCATTCCACCAAATATTACCCAAGTGCTTATTTGACTTTGGTGAACTACATTTTGAGATGGACTTATCTGCTGCATTTAGAACAGTTTTTACAAATTTGGTATATGGTGCGTGTGTGTGTGCGCGCGTACGTGCGTGCATAGAAAGGGGGTGGGTTCCTGCACGTGTGCAGAGATATGTGTGCTCATGCTATGCATGTAGCTAATGGTGAATTTCAAAATATAGATGTACGTTGTTAGGCATTTCCTGCATTCTGTTGGAAAACACAAAAGATTTAATTATACTGTCTTTAGTCTTGCATTCACTAAAAGGAAAAAAAAACACCCAAAACCGAGCCCAAACAAACCCACACACAGACCATATAAACTACACACGGCATCGCTGAATTCATATCTCAAGATGACAGTGTGCAGCCACTGTATTTTTCTTTTTAAAAAAAAATCGATTTGTTTTGCAGTGACACATAAAAAAAACCCTGGAGATGATGGAAGATTGCCTTGACCAGAGAAGGAAGCCTGTGAGTTGTCTGTCTTTTTTTTTTTCTGCGTGCTTCCCTGATGTCAAGAAGTGGGATCCGTTTGCATATCAGAATCAACATGGCTGTGAACTGCTTTGATATCGATTAAGTAAGAACAGATGCACGGATTTGTGTGTAATTTTTTGTTTTCGTTTTGTTTACCTTTAATTATAAGCAATTTACTTGATTGTTCTGAGTTGTGTGAATGTATGGATTGTAAAAGTAGACGGGGAAAAAGATGGTCTTGTAATTACTCACTATAAGTATAACACACTTTCGTGCATGCACGCACAGACACTTGGACATAGACATTCACAGCAAGGCACACGTACATACACCTACATAACTACACACACACACACACACCACACCACACCACACCACACACACACCACACCACGCCACGCCACGCCACGCCACGCCACGCCACGCCACGCCACCCACGCCACGCCACGCCACACAACACACACACACACACACACACACACACACACACACACACACACACACACACACACACACACACACACACACTTACCACTAAAAATGAAGACGCTAAACTAAAGAATATACGAGCACACGCACGCACGCACGCATGCACACGCACACACACACACACACACACACACACACACACACACACACACACACACACACACACACACACAACTCACACACTCTCTCTCTCTCTCTCTCTCTCTCTCTCTCTCTCTCTCTCTCTCTCTCTCTCTCTCTCTCTCTCTCTCGTTTATTTTTCAAATCAATTCTTTGATTATTTGAGATGCTGTTCAAAGTATACACATATACATCATTTTTGTTCAGCGTTGACGCTGCTGCTGAATGTTAACCAGGTCAGATTGCTAGCAAATCAACTCTGTGTGTTCTATGCATTTTTATTTATATATTTATTTTTTTGTTTGGTTATTGCTGATATAAAATCTGTCGGTTGTCATTTTTTCTTCTTCTTTTTTTTTTGTTGGTGGTTGCTGTTTTTGAGAATTATACAGTAATTTTCAAACTTGTGGTGGTTTTTGTGTATTGTGTGTGAAAATGTGTGTGGTTCAGGCAATGTTGTGATTAAGAATTAACGTAGATCTATTTTTGTGAAAGAGTGAAGCCACTTTTCTTAACACATGAGATCCAGTTCTGGCGGGTTTTTTTTATGTAGACAAAGTAAATCATAGAGAAACAGCAAACTCTCTCTCTCTCTCTCTCTCTCCCCCTGTCTGTCTGTCTGTCTGTCTGTCTGTCTGTCTGTCTGTCTGTCTGTCTGTCTGTCTGTCTGTCTTCTCTCTCTCTCTCTCTCTCTCTCTCTCTCTCTCTCTCTCTCTCTCTCTCTCTCTCTCTCTCTCTCTCTCTCTCTCTCTCTCTCTCTGTGTTACTTTAAGGAAAAAAATGGTATTCCTTTTTTGCTTTTTTTTTTTTTTATCGTGTCCAGTCACACAATAGATATCGCCTTTAGAAATTCCGGCATATGTCCTTTGGGAACAATTTTGCACAGGACTGTAGGTTTTCTTGTTGTTTCTTTTTTTTTTTTTTTTAAATCAACATGTGTAATTCTCAACAAGAGTGGTTTTATGGAAGTTTGTCGAGGACAGCTCTCTTGTTTCTGTATACTTTTTTTTTTTTTTTTTTTTTTTTTTTTTGTTCCTTGGTTAGAGCTCCCAAGGGTGAGATTTTGCGTATAACGACCGCTTTTACCCACCACTAAGGCAGTTGCATTCCGAATTCGGAAATGTCTGGACACGATACCGTACTTGCTGTTACCGTAAGTTCTATCATGCTCGCCCATTTGCACCATTGCCAAACTCTTCCTGAGAGGGTTTTAAGGCGTGCACAAGATGCTCTGCGTGTGTTCGCACACGGGACCCCGGTTTATAGTCTCATTGGAAGGACTGTCGGGGAGTGGCGTCGGCTCGGTACTGATGTTAACTCCAGGGGGAAAAATCCCCTTGAACGGGTGCAGCCTCCGTGGTGGCTTGAACCTGGGCCGTCAGGTGACGAGCTCCATCGTTCTAACCACCAGGATTTCGCGTTCTTCCCGCCTGTGGAATAGCTCAGTGGGATAGGGGCGGGATAGCTCAGTGGTCAGAGCACTCGCTTTCCCCCCAGTCAAGTTAAGCAGCGTCCAGCTTGGTTACCAGTGTGGTGACGTGCTGTGTGGGGGTAACCCCACTGCAAAAACCCCATTGAACAGCAGAAGTATAAAATGGACTGACCAGATCCACGGACATGTTTTAACGTGTGCGCAAGATGTTCTGCGTGCGTTCGCACACGGGCCTCGGTTTAAAGTCTCATCCGATGGATTGTTGGGGAAAGTGGAGTCTGCACTGATGTTAACTCTAGGGGAAAAATCCCCTT
>CM060320.1:60314022-60316522 GCA_030674155.1 Stramonita haemastoma | reverse complement strand
TTCATGGCAAATCAATGACAGACAGACTAGAAACGAGAGAGACACACCCAGCAACAGAGAGAGACAAGGCAAGGCAAGGCAAGGCAAGGCAAGGCAAGGCAAAATTCTTTTATTCGAGGATAATAGATAAGCACTCATGTGCTTTTTTACATCCAGTCCCCGCCCTTTTCAGGGATAACATAAGATAAAAAGATAGCCTCAGCTAAACAAGAACAATTATAATGATCCATTTACCAAGAGCAAAAAACCTTACCAAGTATCAAACAACAGGTAAGTAATAGACAGAGATACAATATTAAGGTAATGTTATAAAAAAAAAGGCACTCATTCAGAAACGAAAAAAAGAAGTAAGAATCAATGATGATTTTGA
The DNA here is from genome assembly GCA_030674155.1 of Stramonita haemastoma. Classification (NCBI taxonomy): domain Eukaryota; kingdom Metazoa; phylum Mollusca; class Gastropoda; order Neogastropoda; family Muricidae; genus Stramonita; species Stramonita haemastoma. Next base: position 60,316,152 of record CM060320.1, on the reverse strand, counting down.
TTTGAATAAAAAAACAAAACAAACAAACAAACATTCAAAACAAAACACCCCCCCCCCCCCCCAGCAAAAACAAAACAAAACGAAACAAAAAAAAAAAAAGGCGCAATAATTAAAGATCAAACATGAGAATATGATGAGGTTAGATGACTCAAAACATAATCCACCACCATCTATCATCAAAATAAGTCCCTTAAAACATAAGATTTTGATAAAAGGTGGGAAAGAACAACAACAACAGGTAAGAGAGAGAGAGACAGAGAGAGAGAGACAGAGAGAGAGACAGACACAGAGAGAGAGAGAGAGAGAGAGAGAGAGAGAGAGAGAGAGAGAGAGAGAGAGAGAGAGAGAGAGAGAGAGAGAAACAGACAGACAGACAGACAGACAGACAGACACTGTTCCCTTAACTTGGCGGTCAGTCAGTCCCCTTCTGTACTTAGCATTCGTGTCTGCACTTGACACTTGCTTGTGGCTGTAAATTATCATTAAGTGATGCACTTAATGCCTCGTTCGTTTGGCAGGCGAAGGTGCGTAGAGTATCATTTTTGTAGTGTGTGTTTGTGTTGTGTTGTGTTGTGTTGCGTTGTGTTGTGTTGTGTTGTGTTGGTGGTGGTGGTGGTGGTGGTGGTGTGTTTGTGTTTGTGTGTGTGTATGTGTGTGTGTGTGTGTGTGTGTGTGTGTGTGTGTGTGTGTGTGTGTGTGTGTGTGTGTGTGTATGCATTTGCATTGTGTGCGTGTGTGCGCGCGCGCGTTTATGTGTGTGTTTGTGAGCGTATGCGCGCGCATTTGTGTGTGTGTGTGTGTGTGTGTGTGTGTGTGCGTGTGTGTGTGTGCGTGTGTGTGTGTGTGTCGCGCGCGTGTTAGTGTTAGTGTGTGTGTGTGTGTGTGTGTGTGTGTGTGTGTGTGTGTGTGTGTGTGTGTGTGGACGGGGATGTAAAACAGGTATAGCATATGCACATATATAACAAAACTCCGGGTTTGGGGTTTTTTAGGAGGCCTACGATATGGGCATAGGCAAATAGGCTTACAGTATTTATGGTGGTGGTGGTGGTGGTGCTGTGTATGTGTGTGTGCGTTTGCGCGCGCGTGCGTGTTTGTGTGTGTGTGTGTGCCCGCGTGCGTGCGTGCGTGTGTGTGTTTGCATGTGTGTGTGTGTGCCCGCGTGCGTGCGCGTGTGTGTGTAAACATTTAGGCTAGCATATGCGCATGCATTACTACACTCCGGTATTTTTGTGTTGTTTTGAGTAGGCATATGTTATGGGCTTGCTTGGAGGTATGTGCAAGCTTGCTCGCTAGCGCGTATATTTTCATGCAGGCGAACATGCATACACATGCAATATACATACAAATGCATGCAGAGAAGCGGAGACACAGACAGACAGACAGACAAACATACACAAATACATATATATACACACACATGCACCTATCTCTCCATCTCTCCTCTCTGTTCCTATTTCTCACACACGCAAACACACACGCAACCCCCCCCCCCCCACCACACACACACACATACACAAACACACACATACACCCCCCCCCTCACACACACACACACACACACACACACACACACACACACACACACACACACACACACACACAAACACACACACAAACATACACACACACACTCCCCCCTCCCCTCCCCCCCCAAACACACACTTACACACACTTTTTCGCGCACATTCGACACTTCTGTCATGACTTGATCCTGTAACCCCACTTTCGTCGCTCTCCCAGTACAATGTTTATGGAAGACAGCTTGCAGAAATCAGCAGAAACAACAACACCAACAACAGCGGCCCAGTCCAACTAGGAAATGCTGCATGCAACTAGGGGCTGAGGTACACACACACACACACACACGTACTGGCAGAAACAAAAGACTGCTGCAGATCTGGAAACGATCTTCAGCATTCAAAGACCTGGACTGTTTGTTCCCTTTGCAAAGAGACGGGGGAACAAGGTCGGTACGCCATAACCTGGAAGATACTACAGAGAGGGGTTTTAGATTTTTTGGGGTGTGTGTTTGGTTGGTTTAGTTTGGTTTTGATTTGTTGCTGTAAAAAGATGCAAGAGACACACACGATACAAACCTTACTATTTATTTTTTTGTTTGTTTGTTCATTT
>CM060320.1:60301522-60306522 GCA_030674155.1 Stramonita haemastoma | reverse complement strand
GAGAGCGAGCTATTTTTGGCATTCGTGTGATTAATCAGAAGCTCTGCTTGCAAGCAATTTCTTTGTTCTGCTTGGACATGTTTGAAGGAAGCCTATTTTGTGCTTCCCTTTGACAAAAAAAGTGAACTTGGTATTGTTGGGATCAAGTGTAACCACAGAATGTTTGGAACTGAAGTGATGTAAAGACCTCACAAGAGGGAAACTTTGGGGGGCTTTTTGGTTTGGCTTGTTGAAAAAAAAAAACTAAGCCAAAGTATTTGATGTCCTTTTAAGGAGTTTACCAATTTATTTCTGTATGTGTTTATTTGTTTGGTGGGCAGGTTAGCCTTGTGGTTTGAGCATTGTGCTCGGAATTTGACGGTCTTGGATCGAACGCAGGTTGGAACCACTACCAAGGCACCCGTTCAAGGAGATTTCCCTGTGGATTTGACTGCCCAGGCTTGTGCTGCGACCCAGATGCCCATTGAAGGGCATTTTTTTGTCCTGGAGCTAACATCAGTACTGACTCCACCCCTTGAAAGTCCTTTGGATGAGACCATAAACTGAGGTCACGTGTGTGAACGTAAGTAGAAATCTTTGAACATACGTTAAACCCGTTCTGCCTTTTGGAAGAGTATGTCATTCATGCCAGTAAGAACGAATGACAACAACAACAAAAAACCCGCATGCATACCGGTGTAATGTTGAGACATCATTCCCGATGTTGGAATGCCGCTACCTTAAAGGTGGGCAAAAAAACGATCACATACGCAAAAATCTCACCTTTGCTGGACCTCTGAACTCTAGCTGAGGTCCCCCCCTTCCACCCCCGAAAAGAGAGAAAACTCATTCATCTATTAAACATTGGTTGTTATTATCTATCCATATAATTACATGGTTTTTTGTTGCGGAATAGAGATTTTTTCAAGTTTTTTTTTAACAAACCAAATATGAAATACATTTAAAATGATACAAACATTTGTAATAAACCAAATATATGCTACATTCTAAATGACTCAAACTTTCCAAATAAATTAAATGCATACTATATTCTAAATGATTCAAACTTTCTAAACAAATCAAAATATGTACACTGCATTCTAAATGATTCAAACTTTCCAAATTAAATCAAATGTATACTACATTCTAAATGACCCAAACATTTTACACAAATTAAATGTTTACTACATTCTAAATGATTCAAACATTCTAAACTGAATAAAGATCTAAATATACATCTTTTGACCAAAGAACTGAACCATTAAAAGTTTAACAAGTTGCCTGTCAGATTACTTTACTCACAGTCCATTTACCAAACGAAAACAGACAACAATAGAAAAACAACAACCCAACCCCCCCTCCAAAAAACCCCAACAAAACAACAACCACAGCTAGAACCACGACAGTCCAGCAACAGGAACAACAATTGTGAAGTTTTGTTCCCTCCTTCTTTCTCAGTGGATATACTAGGACAATAAAATCTCTTGGGAAGGGAGAGGGGAAAAAGTATCCGTTGTCAAATTAGCCGATCCCTGTCTATGGGGAGAGCACCCTAAACAAGGAATCAGCTTCAAGGGGAAAAACTGCAGCCTAAGACAAAATGGCGCGGGGTTGTTTTTGATGGACATGTGTCCCAAGGAGGGACGTCTTTGCGTGCAGATCATGCCACGCTAATGACATCCGTCTGCAAATCCACTTCACACATGCCTTGTTGTTGTTGTTGTTGTTGTTGTTGTTGTTGTTGTTGTTGTAGTTATTGTTGGTATAGTTCTTCTTCTTCTTCTTCTTCTTCTTCTTCTTCTTCTTCTTCTTCTTCTTCTTCTTCCTCTTCTTCTTCTTGTTTGCATTCTTTGGGTTCTTCTTAATCTTCGCAGTCTTCTTCTTGTTATTTTTGTTCTTCTTGTTCTTGTTGTTCTTGTTTTTCTTGTTCTTTTTTTGTGTCCTTTTTGTTTTCCTTGTTCTTACTCTTGTGGTTTTGTTGTTGGTTGTTCTTGTTGTTGTTCTTGTTGTTGTTCTTGTTCTTCTTCTTCCTCGCAGTTTTTTTCATTGTTCCCTGCTTAGAACATGCAGGCTCATTCCTGTGAGATTTTTGTTGCGCCTGCGATCGTTTTAAGGTCGCCGCATTCCGTCTAAACATTACAATACTGTGCTGGCGTTATGTTTTGACTTTTATCGTTATCGACACGCGATGACCTATTCATCTTTGAAAGGTAAAATTAGATTTTATGTGTGTTGGGGCGAGATAGCCTAGTGGTTAGAGCGGTGCGCTCGCGATTTTCCAGCCTGGGTTTGAGCCACCACCGAGACGCCTGTTTAAGGGGATATTTCCTCGGGAGCTAACCCCACTCCCACGAGAGTTATTTGGAAGAGAATATGAACCGTGGTCCTGAGAGCGAACAACCGCAGAACAACTTGAATATACGCTAAAACCCATTTTGCCTTTCCAAAAAAAAAGTAGGCCACTGTATGTCATTATGAACGGATGGCAAAACTATTTCGATTTTTTTTTTTATAGAAAATAGATGTTTTGAAAAAAATGCATGCACACTATTGTCACGTGCAAACATCATTCCTGAAGTCGAAAGGCATCTACATTAATGGTGGGCAAAAACGGTCGCATACATCAAAATATTCTCATCATGGTGAACCTTGGCAGCAAACAAGAACTGCAAATCCTCACAGACAGTCTAACAGACCGAGCGAGCGCATACGGCATGGAGGTCAGTACAGAGAAATCGAAGATCATGGTCAACAGCGCGAGTAATGACAGCACGGAAATAAAGATGAATGGAGAAATATTGGAAGAGCTGAACCAATTCAAATACTTAGGCTCCATCCTAACAAAAGATGGCACATCAAACAATGAGGTGAAAGCTCGCATTGCAACAGCAACATCTGCTCTAGTCAGACTCCAGAGGATCATCAGAAGCAACAACATCAGCTTCTGCACCAAATACCACCTCTACAAATCCCTCGTAATATCTATCCTCCTATATGGCTGTGAATCATGGACTCTGACAGCAGAGTTAGAGAGAAGAATCCAAGCATTCGAGAACAAGTGCCACAGAAGACTCCTCAAAATATCATACAAAGAACACAAGACCAATAACTATGTGAAAGAAGAAATCAAAAAGCGTGTGGGCCCCCAAGAGCCTTTGCTCTCCACCATAAAGAGGAGAAAGCTGATGTGGTTTGGTCACACCACAAGACACAACACCCTAGCAAAAACCATCCTGCAAGGAACAGTCGAGGGCAAAAGAAGAAGAGGCCGCCAAAAGAAATCATGGGTTGACAACATCAAAGACTGGACCGCCCAACCCCTGCAACACCTCCTACTAGCCACACAGGATCGTGAAGCATGGAAAAAGATCTCCGTTGCGTCTTCTCTCATGTCCCCCCTACGTCCTTTGGGACATGGGACTGAGTGAGTGAGTGAGTGAGTGAACCTTGGAGCTCTAGCCGAGGAACAAAAAACCCAGCAAAATAAAATTTGAACTACAAAGCAATAGAGTAAATAAAACAAAAATAAAATAAAAAGAAGTAAAAACAAAACGAAAAACAGAAGCTAAAATCATATAACAGGACGTTACTATGTAATTTTAGTCTGTGTTGTATAGGTCGAGTACAAGCGCTTTGATTAGTTTTTTGCAAGATATAGCAGCTATATGAATTCCAAGTAGTATTACTATCATCATCATCATCATCATCATCATCATCATCATCATCATCATCATCATCTCATTATTATTATTATCATTATTATCATTATCATCATCATTTTAAACTTGAACATTCTCCTCCCTAATGTTTCTGACGCGTGTAGTAGGAGAACAGAGTAGAATCAAGTAGAGCGGAACAGAGAAACAGATGTTGTAAGAGCCGAGCCGTGTGTATGTGCGTTGGCTAGGCTATGGGTTAGCCGCCGGCAGTTTGTCATCATCACCAAATGTCACTGCCAATGTGTGCTCACTGCGCCATAGGGGGGGGGGGGGGGTGGCAGGGGCTTAGTCTTTAGTTGTGTACTATGACTCTCTGACTAGGAGGCTTGACTTGCACAGTCCTTATGTGCTGCAAGCCCTGGGGGCTTATACAGTTGGCCTTTGGAGAACATCTGACTGTCCGTATGCCCTCATGGCCGAATCTCCGCTATTATCAAATTTCTGCCCAATTTCCGAAACAGCAGCTGTCTCCTCTGCTGTTTTGGCGGTCATCGTCGAACACGACGGACAAACAGGAAGATGATGATGACGATGATGATGATGATGATGATGATGATGATGATGATTAAATAAACATGATGGTGATGTTGATGATGAACATTATTATGATGATGTTAATGTTGTTGTTGTTGTTGCTGTTGATGATGATGATGATGATGATGATGATGATGATGATGATGATGATGATGATTAATGTTGGAGTTATATATTTTTTTCTGTACTTCACAGCAATCTACAGACAAGAGAATGAAGCTGGTCCTACACAAATCTCTTCTCCACTGCAAACATCCTCCAAAGATGCACACACTATTCAGCGACCTGAGGAAGATTGTGTGGCCGACAGAGATAACCCTGCAAACCAAGCTGTACGGCCCTCGAGAGGAGCTGGAAGGGACAGGCCATTATTTTTCCCAGACATATCTGACAGTGTAAAAAGCGAACGAGAAAAGAAGAAGACTGCACACATATCTCTGTAGATTTGGCTGACATATTGGGTTTTTTTTTTTTTCGTTTTTCGTTTTTAGGCTAGAGTTTCGAGGTTCAACAATGGTGAGACTTTTGTGAATGTGTTTCTTTTTGCTCACCATTTAGGTGGCTGTATTCTGGCTTCGGAGATGGTTGACAGATATGATTTTGAATTCAGCCTGTTGCAGAAAAGTGCTTGACAAATTACACTTGTTTGAATGTTCGTGGGTATTGATGTACTATCTAAGTATCTTTAGTAATGGTTGGATGAGTGAGTGGATGTGTGTGGGGTGAGTGGGGGTTAGAAAGAGTGGTGGTGGTGGTGATGGTGGTGGT
>CM060320.1:60294022-60296522 GCA_030674155.1 Stramonita haemastoma | reverse complement strand
ATCAATGTTTTAAAAAGAAATGGGCCTGTAGACAGATTAGGTTATGCGCTTGTTGCAGGAAAAATGTAGAGTGTAAATGAACAGGCGAGGTGTCTAGTGGGAGTTGATAGGTGTTGTAAAAAATTTACCTTAGAGAATGATGCTTCTGCAACTTTTGATGCAATTGCAATGAGGTTCTTTGTTATGTATTCCCTCCTCACCCATCCTACCCACCCATCAGTTTATAATCATCCATCTTCAGGCATTCAGATGGAAAGAGTGGGAGTGTGTGTGTGTGTGTGTGTGTGTGGTGGTGGGGGGGGGGGGGGGGTGCGTGTGTGTGCGTCGGTGCGTGTGTTGTGTGTGTGCGTGCGTGCGTGCGTGCGTGTGTGTATGTGTGTGTGTGTTGTGTGTGTATATAATTATGTGTGTGTGTGTGTGTGTGTGTGTGTGTGTGTGGAGAGAGAGAGAGAGAGAGAGAGAGAGAGAGAGAGAGAGAGAGAGAGAGAGAGAGAGAGAGAGAGAGAGAAGGTGTGTATAAATTATGTGCACGTGTCACAATGATCGATGTATAACCTAGATTTCAGAACAGGCAGCTAAGACATCAGTAAGCCTTGAACCACTGATCCTCCCCCTCATTTCATGATAGAGATGATGGAAGATTGCAGCAGCATAGGATGCTGCCTCCTCTTTCGCCTGTACATCAATCACCTGTCCGTATCTCCCTTCTCTCTCTCTCTTCTTTCTTTCTTTCTTTCTTTCTTTCTTTCTTTCTTTCTTTCTTTCTTTCTTCTTTATTCTTTTATATCGAGGATAATGGAATAAGCACTCATGTGCTTTTTTACGTCCAGTTCCCGTGTTTATGCAGTTTTGTAAATGCAATCTGTTCCCACCTTCGGCACACAATGGCTTACACTTCCGAAAAGTGGAATAGGATTTAACGTGTGCGCAAGATGTTCTGCGTGCGTTCGCACACGGGGCATCGGTTTATAGTCTCATCCGAAGGACTAAAGGTGCTCGTAATCGCATAGGTTTTGGTTTTGTCTCTGGGTTTGTTTGCTTTTTTGTCCCTCGGCTCAGTCTGTGAGATCTACCAATGCTGAGACTTTTTGCATATACAACGATTTTTGCTCATGATATATAGGTATATAGGTATATACATATAGGTATCCGCATTCTGACTTCAGGGATAAGGCTTTAACCCAACATCAGTGTGCATGTGTCTTTACAAAAATATTTTTTGTTACCTGTAAATACTTACTGGTATGAATAACCGATGCTTCTGAAAGGCAGAACAGATTTTAACCGGTGTGCAAGATTTTCTGCTTGGCTTCTTAACACAGGGGACCTCTATTTACAAAATATAGTCTCATCTGAAGGACTTTCAAGTGGAACAGAGTCAGTACTGACCTTTGGAGATACTTGACCACCCATGCACTGGTGAATCCTCATGATAGCTGGTTTTGTGTTTCTACCATTATCTGAATGCTGGTATGAGTTAGTTGGGTTTTTTTTATAACGTGCATGAGTATTTTTATCTTCGGAGCCGGGATAACTCAGTGGTCAGAGCGCTTGCTTTCCCCAAGTTAAGCAGTGTCGAGCGTGGTTACCAGTTGGATGGGGGACCGTTTGCGCGCCTTGGCTTCAGTCCAGTCCCCCAGTTCATCCAGCTGTAAATGGGACCCTGCCCTCTTTAGGGTCAGGGAGGGTAAAGCAGCGAGAGAAAGGAGATGGGCGCCGCCCTCAATATGCTGGCCCCTAGAGAAGCTGAGGTCCCTGACGCCTGGCTCCCCTACGACCGCCTAGGTTATGGGACACCTTTACCTTTACCTTTTTACCTGTATGTATTCTCATGTAATGGCTGAATGAAAAACAGCAATTACACTGCTTGTTGAATGTAGGAAATAAAGAAGGCACGGGTGTCCCATAACCTATGTGGTCGTAGGTGAGCGAGGCATCTAAAAATGACAAGTTTGATTTTGACTTCGCTTTGATTTCGGTGTGTGTGTGTGCGTGTGTGTGTGTCAAAGTCAAAGTCAAAGTCAAAGTCAAAGTCAAAATTTTGTTTCCAGATGGTACATTGATTAAGCAATGAATTTGCTTTTTTTCACCAAGCCGTCAATCAAGCAAAACCCCTGTGTGTGTGTGTGTGTGTGTGTGTGTGTGTGTGTGTGTGTGTGTGTGTGTGTGTGTGTGTGTGTGTACGTGTGTGCACGTGTGTGAAAAAATATGACTGAGGCCTGGAAATGCATGCATGCATATACATGAACTTGTTAGAGCTTATATAAAAATTCTCAACCCCACTCTACCAGCCTCTACTGGGATTTAAACCCACGACCCATCATTCACAGGGCTAAGAAGTCTGCCATCAAAATATAAAAGCGTCTTCTGATACTACCTGTGCTCCTTTTCATCTTGAGTATCCAGTTACCTTTTGCTGAATAAAGAATCACAAGTGTCTAACATAAAAGAAAAACTTGGCATCTGCGTGCATGAGTCATGATTCGATTTCATAACAATG
>CM060320.1:60239022-60264022 GCA_030674155.1 Stramonita haemastoma | reverse complement strand
GACCGGATGAAAAAAAGCACATGATTGCTTATTCTGTTATCCTCGATATAAAAGAATAAATAAATAAATAAAGCAGCACTTCATCAAAAACTCCTTAAGTACATGCTAGGCATTATTTTTTTCGCGCTTCCTCAACATGCTGAACACTTTTTTTACACATAATTATCTCATCGTCTGTATACCTTCACACGCTAAGAGAAGAAGGGCATATATACAGGTTTTCAATAAGTTGATCTAGAAAAAAGTAAAAACAGAAAAAAAAATCCCTATTTTCTCGATATCCACTCAGCACTAAGACGGTGTATGTGATTGTTTCGAATCCACGATGTATATACTTAGTTCGAACTCGCGATGTATGTCATTGGTTAGAAACTCGCGATGTATGTCATTGGTTCGAATCCACGATGTATATACTTAGTTCGAACTCGCGATGTATGTCATTGGTTCGAACTCGCGATGTATGTCATTGGTTCGAACTCGCGATGTATATACTTAGTTCGAACTCGCGATGTATGTCATTGGTTCGAACTCGCGATGTATGTCATTGGTTCGAACTCGCAATGTATGTCATTGGTTCGAACTCGCGATGTATGTCATTGGTTCGAAGTCGCGATGTATGTCATTGGTTCGAACTCGCGATGTATGTCATTGGTTCGAACTCGCGATGTATGTCATTGGTTCACACCCACGATGTATTCCATTGGTTCGAACCCACTATGTATGCAATGTCAAAAGGACTATAAGAAATGAAAGAAACAACTTTGGCCTGGACCACTTCAATACAACGCCATCAAGAAAAAAGATGGCCTAGTGGATAGAGTTTTTCACTCCTGATCTGTTGTCGGCCCAGGTTCGAGCCCAGATTTGAACTTTCACCGAGACACCCGATCAAGGGGATCTCTTCTCTGAGAGATCCCTTAAGCTAACATGAAATCCAAATCTACTCCTCCGAGAGCCCTTCAGATGAGACTATAAACTGTGGCTTCGTGTGCGAACGCACATAGAACATCTTACACTCACGTAAAACTTGTTCTGTCTTTGTGAAGAGTAGGTCATTGTGTGCCAGTGGGAACGGATGACAAAAGTGACAAAACCTGGGAGCCGGATATAAAAAAAACAATAATAATAAAAAAAATCTTATTCATTTTCCTCGAAATAAAATAATTAATTTTTTGTAGGAATAAAAAGTAAGAAGAACAGATTTAAGTGCTGTAGTGGTTACATTTCTTTTCTTTTCAACTTTTCCCCCAATTTTTTTTTTTCTGTCAATTTAAAAAAAAAAAAATCTAATTGCTTTTAAATTGTGCCGGGCCCAAGAATTGCCAAAGGGTTTGTTCCCAGTTTCCGGTGCAGCTTTTTATATATTTGTTTGATGGTTTTGTTTGTCTGTTTATTTCGCGCGATCTTTCTTCGAGGTATTTGTATTTAGAAGAATGGCGACAATAGAGAGAAGGGATAGGGATGGTTGGGTGGAGGGTGGAGGGTGGTGGTGGGGTGGGGTGGGGTGGGGTGGGTGGAGTGGCAGGAAAACTAGAGCCAGTGGACAGATCTTTTCAGAACCAGTTGAAAAATATGACTGTCCAAAGTCCAAATTAAAGATGATAACAATAATAGTAATAATCATAATATTCATTATAAATAAAGTAATGCTGCTGCTGCTGCTGCTGCTGCTGCTGCTGCTGCTGCTGCTGCTGCTGCTGCTGCTGCTGCTGCTACTATACTACTACTACTACTACTACTACTACTACTACTACTAACTACTACTACTACTACCACTACTACTACTACTACTACTACTGCTACCAACGATTGTGTGGAAAATAATAATTCTGATAATAATACTATTACTAATAATAGTAAAGTAATGATGATGATATGATGATGATGATGATGATGATGATGAACACGATAATAAGGATGATGGTGATGATGGTGATGATGGTGGTGGTGATGATGATGATGATAATGATGATGTTGTTGTTGATGATTATGTTGTTGATGATAATGGTGTTGTGTAAAATTTATATAGCGCTACATCTTGAGAAAAACAAATCGAAGCGCTTGCATTCAAATCATATATACACGAACGCACGCAGAACATCTTGCGCACACACACACACACACACAGACACAGACACAGACACAGACACACACACACACACACACACACACACACACAACACACACACACACACACACACACACACACACACACACACACACACAACTAAAACCTCAACCTTTAGGAACGTGCCGGTAGGTACATGACAAAATCTTAGATTTCGACCCCAAATCTGAACACAGCTACCTTTATAAAGTGCAAAATAAATAAACAAACAAAAACTCACACACCGGCGGAGTAGGGGGGGGGGGGAGTCGGGCATATGTGTGCTTCCTCTTTCTGATGATGAATTATGAAGAGTCCAAGAGTTGTTCTTGATGCATAATACATGAACATTGTCAGGTTTTGTAATATCATAATCGACAGTTTGTCCCGATTGCAACTTTATTTTTACATTACGGTTATATCTTATGTGTGTCCGAAAGTTGAGATTCGTTTTCAAAATATCTGTTATTTGATTTTTTAATTGAAATTCTTTCAGTTCGAAGATAATAGATAAGCATTCAGGTGCTTTCTTGTCCCTATGTGCTAGTGTTTTTGTAAATTTTATCATCTGTTCTCACCAGCACGCAATGGCATATTCTTCCAAAAGGCCGAACAAGCTTTAACATGTGCGCACGATGTTCTCCGCACGTTCGCACACGGAGTCTCTTATTATTGCCTCATCCAAAGGATTTTTAGGGGAAGTGGAGTCAGCTCTGATGTTAACTACAGGGTAGAAATCCCCTTGAACAGGTGTCTTGGTGGTGGCTCGAACCCGGGCCGTCAGATTGCGAGGGCTACGCTCAAACCACCAGGTTATTGGATCGGTGGTCTAGGTGGTAACGCGCCTTGCCTAGAAAGCAGAAAGCCCGGGTCGGAGTGTGCGGGGTTCGTACCCCGTTTGGACCCAAAACTTTTCCCCCATCCATTAGACCATGAGTGGTGGTCTGGGCGCTAGTCTTTCGGATGAGACGATAAACCGAGGTCCCGTGTGTTACACATCACTATTTAGCGCACGTAAAAGAACCCACGGCAACAAGGGGGTTGTCCCTGGCAAAATTATGTAGAAAAAAAGCCACTCTGATAGGGAAACAAATACACTTGCATGCAAGAAAAAGAAAAAAAAATGGGTAGGCGCTGCACATGTGGCGACGCGCTCTCCCCGGGGAGAGCAGCCCAAATTTCACGCAGAGAAATCTGCCGTGACATAAAGTGGTACAAAATACAAAATACATATACAAATACAAAATATTCAGTCTATCCAGGCTATCTGAAAACACTACACTCACATAGCAGACGATCTTTGTTGTCCAGTCTCAACTGTCGGCATCACCGAGTTTGGCGTTAGTCGCCGCACCCAGAAACACCGACATGATTCTTCCTCCTTCTCCATTGGCTCCGGTCTTCACTGGCCCTGCTGACATCATGGATTCTCATGCCACAGGATTCGGGGGAAGGATGTCATTGACAGAAGCTGGACATCTGCCCGCCCCGTCCGTCTTGCCTTGAATAGCAGTCTTCGTGAGATCCGTGTCTCATTTTCGTTTCGTATGGCTTACAGTGGGGACGGGACAGCTCAGTGGTCAGAGCGCTCGCTTTCCCCCAGCTAATGTTAAACAGCGTCGAGCATGGTTACCAGTTGGAAGGGTGACCGTTTGCGCGCCTTAGCTTCATTCAGTACAGTTCCCCCCCCCCCCCCCCCCCAGTTCACCCAGCTGTTAATGGGTACCTGCCCTCTTAATGGTCAGGGAAAGTAAAGCAGCGAGGGAGAGGAGATGGGCGCCGCCCTCAACATGCTGGCCCCTACAGAAGCTGAGGTCTCTGACGCCTCGCTCCCCTACGACCAAACAGGTTATGGGACACCTTTACCTTTACCTTATAGCTTTCATGAATTTCCTCAGTTTCTTCTCATTTACTAATCTAAGAGTTTTCTTCTTCCCAGTTCGTGTGATGTGCTTTTATATGTTCTTTTATCTGTCCAAATGACCCCGAGCAGTCTTCTGAAACACCAAATCTCAGCTGCCTCGATTTTTTTATATATAGCCTCTTTTGTGTCCAGGATTCAGACATATTATACGAGCATGAAGCAAGACGAATGACAGGCTATACTAAGCAATTCCTTATTTTCATTTTCAGACGGTAAGAAATGCTGTGATATGTCCACATGTTATTCATTTGGATCATTCTACTTTTAGCCCTGCCTATTGTTGTTCAATACTTAATGGAAAAATTCGCTGGAAAACATGTTATCGCAAATCTATTCCTAAATAATTACTTTCAAGTTTGAAACGAATCAGACTGTCCCTAAACATTTTAACTGACTTTGTTTATACACTTCTCAACTCGGTAGCTGTCTTTAAATGGAAATGTGTAGAAAACCCGTTCATTAATTTGTAGAAAAACCGTTCATTAGTCTGTAGAAAAATTGTTCATTAATCTGTAGAAAAACATGCTCATTAATCTGTAGTATTTGTAGCCAATTTAATTGTCAGATTGGCACGATTAATTTTATCCGTCTGCTACTAAACAACCCTAGTTTCACTAAAAAAAAGGGGAGATAATTAGCCTTTAGAGCGACGATTGCAGACGAAACACACTCAAGGCCAAGCAGTGGTAAACACTCTCTAACTGGCTTTGTCCAGTTCGAATTGTTTTCGCTTTCTTGAGCGCGGATCGTTGGCTAAGCATTGAGAGAATTTAATTTTGTTTTGTGCAGCCTTGGAGCAGAAGACATCGATATTAGCGTCACGCTACTGTGTTTATTGAAAAATGAGGATTTATTGAGTTCCGTCTTGTGACACATGTTGCGTGTGATTAGGCTGAACATTATCTATGTTCGTTTTTTCCAAAGGGAGTCATTGTTTTTGACATTGTTTATATTTCAAAAAGGACTTATTGTTTTTGACATTGTTTATATTTCAAAAAGGACTTATTGTTTTTGACATTGTTTATATTTCAAAAGGAGTTATTGTTTTTGACATCGTTTATATTTCAAAGGGTGTTATTGTTTTTGACATTGTTTACATTTCAAAGGGTGTTATTGTTTTTGACATTGTTTATATTTCAAAGGGTGTTATTGTTTTTGACATTGTTTACATTTCAAATGGTGTTATTGTTTTTGACATTGTTTATATTTCAAAGGGTGTTATTGTTTTTGACATTGTTTATATTTCAAATGGAATTAGTGTTTTTGACATTGCCGTTCTGAATGTATCAATTGATGTTGGGGTTTTTTGTTGTTGCTTTTTTCATTCCCCGGTTAGAGCGCCAAGACTTTGGCATATGCAACCGGTTCCCGCCATTAAGGTAACCCTATCCGATTTGGGGAAGATGCCAAATCGAAATCCTGTTTTGTTATGTATATAGCTACGACGTCCACCAATGGTGAAATTGTTGCGTATGCGACCGTTTTTGCCCACCATGAAGGTAGCTGCATTTCGACTTCAGGGATGATGTCTGATAATGACACTAGTGTACATGTGTTTTTAAATTTTAAAAACAGTTTTCCATTTCAGCTGGCATGCAAAGGCCCTCTCTTCTAAAAGGCAGAACGAGTTTTAACATGCAATAGATTGTATTGCATGCATTCCTACAAGGGACCTCGGTTTATAGCCTCATTTGAAGGACTATTGGGGGAGTGGAGTCAACACTGATAGTAATACCTTGCGGAAAAAAAAAATCTCCAAGAAAAGGGTGGTGGTTCGGACCCAGTTTCTAGGTCACGAGGTCAACGCTCTAACCACTACATTATCTCCCCCCCAGCCCCACTCCCACCGCACCCACCCTTAATTCTGTTAAAATCGCTTCAATCACACATACACCTAACCTAGCGTTATGTGCAGCAAAGACTTTACCTCTGTTGTAAGACGCAGTATGAGGATCTATAGATATTGAATGATTAGAGAATTGGTAGTCTTTAATCATCGCCCAAAAAGGGCATCGCATATAATGAGAAATAATAAATTGGAGGCGTCAGAACTCGCATTAATTAGTGAGTGGAACCTTCAGATAACTGGACAGTGATAATAATTATTGCAGTCCGCCCCCATAGTAGAGTGAAGCATTCCAAGGATTAATTTCTTTGTTCATTCCTTGGTTAGGGCTTCAAGGCTCACCAACAGTATAATTTTTGTGCGAGCGTTTCTTCCACCCCCCCCCCCACCCCGCCCCCCCATCATTTAGGTAGCCGCATTCCGACTTCGGGGATGATGTCTGAAGACACCGGTGTGCATGCGATTTTGTTTGTTTGGGTTTTTATTTTAATTGTCATTCGTTCCTACCGGCACAAAATGGGCTGTTCTTGCGAAAGGTCGAGCAAGTTTTTGGCATGCGCAAAATGATTAGATGTAAAGTGACGGCGACTATGTTACCAGAGGGCGGAAGGGAGGGTTGGAGGGAGGGAGGGAGGGAGGGAGTGAGAGAGAGAGAGAGAGAGAGAGAGAGAGAGAGAGAGAGAGAGAGAGAGAGAGAGAGAGAGAGAGAGAGGAGAGAGAGAGAGAGAGAGAGAGAGAGAGAGAGAGAGAGAGAGAGGAGAGAGAGAGAGAGAGAGAGAGAGAGAGAGAGAGAGAGAGAGAAATTTTTTTAAATCTTTTATTTCTGAGGATCGTGCAATAAGCACTCCTGTGCTTTTTACATCCAGTCCCCGGGTCCATGTACTTTGTAAATTTTGTGATCCGTTCCCATCAGCACACAATAGCCTACTCTTCCGGAAAGGGGAACGGGTTTTAACGTGTGAAAATGTTCTGCGTGCGTCCAAAAACGGGGCCTCTGTTGATAATCTCGTCCGGAGAGAGAGAGAGAGAGAGAGAGAGAGAGAGAGAGAGAGAGAGAGAGAGAGAGAGAGAGAGAGAGAGAGACAGACAGACAGACAGACAGACAGACAGACACACAGACAGACACACAGACTCACAGACACACAAACAGACAGAGACAAAGCGAGATGCACTCAGCAAAATTTCTCTTCAAACGGTTAGAAGATGGATGATCCCAGTATCCCCCACCCACCCCCCCCCCCCCCCACCCTCACCCTCCCCTCCCACCCCCCCCCCCCGAACCCTACCCTCCACCCCCCCTCATTTCCTTCCCTCCTTTCCTTCTCTCTGTCAATCTATCGTCAGCGCACGCATCTCCATTCTCATTTGCATAATTGCGTTTCCGCTTCTATTGGGCTTTTGTTTTCCTCCCTCAATTCTGTTCAGTGTTTAAGAGAGAGAGAGAGAGAGAGAGAGAGAGAGAGAGAGGAAGAGAGAGAGAGAGAGAGAGAGAGAGAGAGAGAGATGGTGAATGCGAATATTTGATTCAGATTTTAGGCCATAGCCCCTTTCTGAAGAGAGGGGGTTACACATAATCATGAACAACAAGAACCCCAATACTATATATTTCCCGGCTGTCCTCAGGTATTAGAAGTCTGCAACAAATAAGCATGTCTTTTTTACTCTTACGGTAACGCAGTGTTAGAGAGAGAGAGAGGCAAGGCAAGGCAAGGCAAGGCAAGGCAAGGCAAGGCAAGGCAAGGCAAGGCAAGGCAAAATTCTGTTATTCGAGGATAATAGATAAGCACTCATGTGCTTTTTTACATCCAGTCCCCGCCCCTTTCAGGGATAACATCAAGATAAAAAGACAGCCTCAACTAAAACAAGAACAATTATAATGATCCAATAACCAAGAGCAAACCACACAAAGTATCAAACAACAGGTAAGAAATAAGACAGAGATACAATATTAAGGTAATGCTATAAAAAAGGCACTCATTCAGAAACGAAAATAAGAAGTAAGAATCAATGATGATTTTGATTTGAATAAGAAACAAGCAAATAAACAAACAAAGAAACAAAAAACAACAACAACAAAACAAAACAAAACAAAAACAAACAAACAAAAAACAAAACAAAAAAAAAGGCGCAATGATTATAGATCAAACATGAGAATATGATGAGAGAGAGAGAGAGAGAGAGAGAGAGAGAGAGAGAGGGAGAGGGAGAGAGAGAGAGAGAGAGAGAGAGAGAGAGAGAGAGAGAGAGAGAGAGAGAGAGAGAGAGAGAGAGAGAGTGAGTGAGTCAAGGCGAGGCAAGGCAAGTCAAATTCTTTTCTTTCGAAGATAATGAATAAGTACACATGCACTTTTTTACATCCAGTCCCCGCCCTTATAAGGGATAAAATAAGATACCCCCCCACACTGAACTAAACAACAACAATATTGAACCAAATACCAAGAACAAGAGACCATACCCAGTAGCGAACAACAGACAAGAAACAAGAACAGAAAGACAATAGTAAGTTAATAAAAATGCACTCATTCAGAGAACGAAAATAAGAAATAACAATCAAATCATGATTATGATAAAAAGGCACTAATGAATAAAGGCAAGCAGGAGAACATAACGAGGTAAACAACATCAATCCGCCACCATCTATCAACAAAAAAAAGTCATATACATCATAACATTTTGAGAAAAGGGAAGAAAAATTTAACTATAATGTCCTGATTGTGGGGAAAAAGAAGTACCACGAATAACAAATTACATAAAACATCCTAGATATAAGTAAGAGAGAGAGAGGGAGAGAGAGAGAGAGAGAGAGAGAGAGAGAGAGAGAGAGAGAGAGAGAGAGAGAGACAGACAGACAGACAGACAGACAGACAGACAGACAGACAGACAGACAGACAGACAGACAGCCAAGCCATGCCAGAAACAGATAACAGACAGACGCAGACATACACATTAAACAACTGCATACACACAGGGACTGGATGAAAAAAAGCACATGAGTGCTTATCCCATTATCCTCGATATATAAGAATAAAATATAAAAGAATAAAATAAAATACATAAATAAATAAAATTAATAAACGCAGACAGGTAGAAATTTTCAGAGTATACAAAGATCGATGAAAAAACACTCATCTCTTTTCTCCCTACCCGTTTCGATCTCTCCTTCCTCTTTCCTTTCCTATTTTTTTTCTTTTTTAGCCAATCCCTGGTCAACAAGTGTATATCCCCGTCTCATTTGCATAATTCTATTTCCGCTTTGTTCTAGACCTTTTGTTTTCGAACAGCCAGACTTGTTAAGTGTTTTAAAAAGAATTTAAAAAAACAACAGATGTCAAACAGTACTGACTTCAACTTGGGTTTTTTTTTGTTATTCCTTTTTTTCTCAGCATGTCTCTTCACCGATTCTTTGTTAAAAAAAACAAAAAAGCAAAAAAAAGTAAACGTTATTGAGTATTGCGTTTTATATTTTGGTCTTCTGTTTGATTGAAAGAGATGTTTGGTTTTTTTTAAGCATGGATATAATACACGCAAGAACTGTTAGCAATAACAAGTCAACGGCTTATAAAAAAAAAAAAGGTAAAGGTGTCCCATAACCTACGAGGCCGTAGTGGAGCGAGGCATCAGAGACCTCAGCTTCTTTAGGGGCCAGCATATTGAGGGCGGCGCCCATCTCCTCTCCCTTCCCTAACCCTAAAGAGGGCAGGTACCCATTGACAGCTTTCTATTTTGTTCTCCTGTTCTTTTTTGTTTCTAGGCTAGAGCTCCGAGGTAGGTTTACCAATGGTGAGGTTTTGGGTATGTGACCGTTTTTTTTCCTCCACCATGATGGTAACCGCATTCCAACTTTGGGGATAGTTCTCCTTGTAATCAACACGCGCATATTTTTTCAGTATATTCAGAATTTGTCCCCGAAGTCAGAATGCGGATACCCTAACAAAAATGGTCATATACGCAGACCTCTCACCCTTGGTGAATCTCAGAGCTCTAACGTACAACAACAACAAGAAAAGGTGTTTCAAAGGAACTTGCCCCCCCCCCCCCCTTACTCCCCATCCAGATGTCAGTGAGTGCTGTCTTTCCTTTTATTATTATTATTTTTATTTTAGGCTGTGTGTGTGTGTGTGTGTGTGTGTGTGTGTGTGTGTGTGTGTGTGTGTGTGTGTGTGTGTGTGTGTGTGTGTGTGTGTGTGTTTTGTGTGTGTGTGTGTGCGTGTCTATATGGGTGTGTAAGTGTGCGTGTGTGCATGCATGAGCTCGTGTGTGCGTGTGCGCGCACTTGTTTATGTGTGTGTGTTTGTGTGTATGAGTGTTTGTATGTGCATACGTGTGTGTTTGTGTGTTTGTGTGTTTGTGTGTGTGTGCGTGCGCGCACACTTGTGTATGTGTGTGTGTACGCGCGTGTGTGTGTGTGATTGTCTTTCGCTTGTATTTCTTTTCTTTGCAAGTCTGTCTGTTCAGTTGACAGTGTCTAGCCAACAATTACCAATCAATAGTAGTTCCCACGCCACAGGTCACAGGTTTTTCCAATGTGTGTGTGTGTATGTGTGTGTGCGCACGCGAGTGTGTGTGTGCGTGTGCATGTGTGTGTATGTTTATTATTATTATTATTATTATTATTATTATTATTATTATTATTATTATTATTATTATTATTGTTATTATTATTGTTATTATTATTATCATTATTATTATTATTATTATTATCATTATTATTATTATTATTATTATTATTATTATTATTATTATTATTATTATTATTATTATTACTATTATTATTATTATTATTATTATTATTATTATTATTATTATTATTTTACGTCGAGGATAATGGGATAAGCACTCGTGTGCTTTTTTTACATCCAGTCCCCGTGTGTGTGCAGTTTTTGCAAATGTCATCTGTTCCCACCGGCACACGATGGCCTACTCTTACAAAAAGCGGAACATCAACAGGATTTAACGTGTGCGTAAGATGTTCTGCGTGCGTTCGCACACGGGGCCTCGGTTTACAGTCTCATCCGAAGGACTTTTGGGGAGAGTGGAGTCAGCACTAATGTCAACTCCAGGAGAAAAATCTCCAACGGGAATCGAACTTGGGTCGTCAAATTGCGAGCGCAATGTTCTGACCACTAGGCTATCCCGTCCCATGTGTATGTATGTGTGTGCGCACGTGAGCGCGCGAGTGTGTGTGGATGGGGATAGGGAGGGTGTATGGAAGGGGACAGAGTAGGAGTGAGGGTGGTAGTGGTAGTGATGGTAGCAACATCCCATTCTACTTATGTCAAAATCAGCCAAACATTCCTTGATTTTACTTTTAACGCAGAAATGTCTGTGCACGTTTTAAAAAACTTAACGCTACATCACACACACTAAATATTCTGCCGATGACACGCTTTGACTAGCGCACACGTTAAAATCCTGTTTCGCTTTTCGTAAGAGTAGACCACTGTGTTACTATGGGAACAGATAACAAGATTTACAAAACTGCATACACACGGGGTCTGGATGTAAAAAAAAAAAAGCACAGGAGTGCTTATTCCATTATCCTCGATATAAAAGAATATGTAAATTAAAAAAAAGTCATTTTGCATTACTCAGAGTGCTGGAAAATCCTCGGGTGCAGTCTGCGTTTTCAGGTTTGTTCAACTTCTTCTTCATCGGACGCTCAGACAGCTAGCATCTATATGTTGTCTGTCACAGCAGCGAAAATGTACCGCCGTGCTGTTATTTAAGCGCCAGACAAGTCTGGTCTTGCACATCTTACTTCGGCGTGGGAGAGAAGGATTTTTTAAATCTTTGGAAAAAAAAGGCAGGAGCATGGACCATCAGGCAGAAAATAGATAAGAAGGGGGTACCAGGAAGAAAGGGAATAAGGAAGAAACAGAGAAAGAAAGAGAAGGGGAGGGGGAGAGGGAGAGGAGAGAGAGAGAGGGAGAGGAGAGAGAGAGAGAGGAAGAGAGAGAGAGAGAGAGAGAGAGAGAGAGAGAGAGAGAGAGAAGAGAGAGAGAGAGAGAGAGACAGACAAGACGACAGACAGACAGACACAGACAAGACAACAGACAGACAGAACAAGACAAAGACACACAGACACACAGACAGAGACAGAAACAGACACACAGGACACAGAGACAGAGACAGAGACAGAAAAGAGACAGAGAGAGAACAGAGAGACAGAGAGAGAGACAGAGAGAGACAGAAAGAGAGACAGAAGACAGAGACAGAGAAGAGAGAGAGGAACAGAGAAGAGACAGAGAGAGAGAGAGAGGAGACGAGAGGAGAGGAGAGAGAGAGAGAGAGAGAGAGAGACGACAACGAACAACACAGACACACACACACACACACAACAAGACACACGACACAGAAAGAACACAGAGAGACAGAGACAGAGAGGCACAGAGAGAGAGAGACAGAGAGACAGACATAGACAGACAGAGACAGACCTAACTAGCTCAAGAAAACACTTTACTTCAAAGTGTAAGATCAAAGACTAAAATACCCATCTCTTCTCTTCCCTTCCTATTTTCAATCTCTTTCCTCTTTTTCCAAACAACTCTCAGCTCAGCCAATCCATGTTCAGCCCACGCGCACCTCATTAACATAACTCCATTTTCCACTTTATCCCCAAAAGCTTTTGCTTTCTCCAAAACCCAATCTATGAGCTGTTGAAAAGAAGAAAAAAAAAGACAACAACCCCTCTCTAGTATAAACAGACGTCAATAAACATTGTCTTCGATTTGCTGTTCTATTTGTGTTTCTTTCTTTTTCTATGCATGTTTCACTATCTGTTTGGAATTTTGAAGAAATACACTCCAGAAAAAGAATTTGTCAGAGAGAACCCTCTTCAGTTTTGTTTTTCTCTTTTTTCCTCAGTTTGTTCCTGTTTTACAGATACTTCAAAATCTGTTCAGCATTTAAAAGAAAATCTTCTAACAAACCCATTTTGTCCAAAAATACAGTCGAGGGTTTGGTTTTCCATTTCTTCAGTTAGTTTTTGTTGTAGACATACTTTACAATCTGCTGGGTTTCTAAAATTAAAGCCTTGAAAAAAACCCACAAAATATTAAATAAAAGGCAGAAAAAGAGTGAAAGAAGACTTAAATACCTCTGAGTACTGTGTTGAGTGAAGTTTTTCAATTTCGTTCTTCTTTTTCTATGTATCTCTGTCTGTTTCTCTGTCTGTCTGTCTTTCTCTCTTTTGCTCTCTCTCTCTCTTTGTATCTGTCTGTCTGTCTGTCTGTCTGTCTGTCTGTCTGTCTGTCTGTCTCTCTTTCTCTGTCTGTCTGTCTGTCTGTCTGTTTGTCTGTCTGTCTCTCTCTCTCTTTCTCTGTCTGTCTGTCTGTCTGTCTGTCTGTCTGTCTCTGTTCAGCTGTCAATGTCTGGAATACTGTTTACCAATCGATAATGTTCCCACGCTTCCAGTCTCTCTCTCTACTTTTTCCTCCAAACTTTGTGGGTGTATAGTGGCGGGGTGAGTGCAGACGACACGGAGCAGAATGGGAGACGGAGAGGGGGGCTGGGGGGGGGGGGGGTAATAATGGCACGTTCTATTTCCAAATCAGACAAAAAATTGTTGATATTATCTTTTTCCAAGGAGATATCTCTGAACGTTAAAAAAAATTACGCTGCAATAACATTGACCCCAAAACTCTGATAGATACAGCATGGACCAATTCCTTTTTATATTCTTTTATGTCGATGAAAATGGAATAAGCACTCTTGTGCTTTTTTTTTACATCCAGTCCCCGTGTGAATGCATTTTTGTAAATGTCAACTGTTCCCACCGGCACACGATGGCCTGCTCTTATGAAAAGCGGAACAGGATTTAACGTGTGCGCATGATGTTCTGCGTGTGTTCGCATACGGGGCCTCAGTTTACAGTCTCATCCAAAAGACTTTTGGGGAGAATGAAGTCAGCACTTATGTTAAATCCAGGGGGAAAATCCCCTCGAACGGGAATCGAACCCGGGTCGTCAAATTGCAAGCGCAATGTTCTGACTACTAGACTATCCCGTACCCATTTCGTAAGCCAGTGGGCTGGTCAGGCCTCAGATTCATGCTGAGTATTTTGTGTTTCCTCCCTCAACCCACTGAACATAGATTATGAAATACAGGATTTTTTATGTGCATATTTGACACTCAGCATGTGTGTACTTACCAAACAGATTAATCCACTGAAAGGTCTAAGAAATCAGCCCAGGCCAAAAACTGTGTCAGTTATTAATGTCAGCTAATTACCAAGGCATACACTAAAATGTTGTTATGTTATAAAATGTTGTGTTGAGATTGCCTTCAGCCTGACAACCTCTCAACATAACAACCTGCAATCTCCTCTGAAGTCAGAGTATGGCTGCCTATATAGTAAGGTACTTGAAAATAGTCATACATGCAAACTTCTCCTTTATTGCGCAATTTCACTCTCACAGTGATTCCCAGGTGGGATGAGCGAGTCAGAGTGCACATTCTGAATGACCCCGAGAGTGTTAAGCTGAGGAACGCACAAGAACAACAACAACACAGTAACTTAGAATGAAGATTGCCTGAAAGATACCAAAAGCCCCCTTTGACAGGTCAGCACTGCTAAGGTTTGAACCAGCAATCTGTGACTTTGGGAGCATTTTGCTAAGATGTCTGTTGCCTTATCCATTCATTTTTTCGGACTCAAACGTGCACATATAAATACATGTGTACGTATGGTACGTAAGGGATAGCCTGGTGGCTAGAGTGATGCGCTCGTGATCTGCTGACCCGGCTTCGAATCTCGTTCAAGAGGAATTTTCCTCCGGAGTTAGTATCAGTGCCGACTCCGCTACGCACAAAAGTCCTTCGGGTGAGAATATAAACTGACGTCTTGTGTGTGCATCCATGCAGAAAATCTTGCGCGCACGTTAAAACCTATTCTGATTTTCGGGAGAGTAGGCCATTGTGTGCCAGTGGGAACGGATGATAAAATTGACAAAACTGCATACACACAGGGACTGGATGTAAAAAAGCCACATGAATGCTTTTTCCATTATCCTCAAAATAAAAGAATAAGAAACAAAGAAGCTAAAACTATGCTTGCCAGCAGTGCAGACAAGTGTGTACAAGTGCGTGTGTGTGAATATACATTTACATTCCAGTAGACAATTTTTTTTTATGAACTCAAAAAAGATTTCTGCTTTCGCAAGCTTCCTGGTATGTTGTAAAGCGATCACATAACCAACAAGGAAGTAAAATCCAGAATTGGAAACGTCATAGAGCCATATGAAGATTTCCTGACTAGGGTGATAAAACGCAAACTAAAGAGGAACAAACACGTCACACGAACATCTGGACTGGCCAAGACTGTCCTACAGGGAACAGTACAAGGAGGTAGATGGAGAGACAGACAGAAAAAAAAAAAACGATGGGAAGACAACATCAGAGAGTGAACTGGCCTTGAGTGGAAGGAAACACTTCGGAAAACTGAGAACTGCAAGGAGTGGACAAAATTTTCAGTGGTGCCTTAGTGGTTAACCGGACTAGGGAATAGATGAAGGTGCAACATTTGCGTTATGATTTGTTCAACTCTATCAGAGAGAGATTGATTTGATTTGGTTTGATTTATTCTTTTATATCGAAGATAATGGAATAAGCACTCTCATCCAGTCCCCGTGTGTGTGCAGTTTTGTAAATGTCATCTGTTGCCACTGGCACACGATGGCCTACTCTTACGAAAAGCGGAACAGGATTTAACGTGTGCGCAAGATGTTCTGTGTGCGTTCGCACACGGGGCCTCGGTTTAAAGTCTCATCCGAAGGACTTTTGGGGAGAGTGGAGTCAGCACTGATGTTAACTCCAGGAGAAAAATCTCCTCGACGGGACTCGAACCCGGGTCGTCAAATTGCCAGCGCAATGTTCTGACCACTAGGCTATCCCGCCCCCGAGAGAGAGAGAGAGAGGAGAGAGAGAGAGAGAGAGAGAGAGAGAGAGAGAGAGAGAGAGAGAGAGAGAGAGAGAGAGGAGAGAGAGAGAGAGAGAGGTCAACAAAACTGGGCTTCAATGTACATCAAAGACCTTTAACCCATTTTCCCTCCTTCCCATCTCTTCCCCTTTTCCATCTTTCAACCAATCTGTGAGCAATGCACGCGCGTCTCATTCACATAACTCCATTTCTGCTTTATCCCCAAAGCTTTGCTTTCCCAAACCCAATCTATTTAGTGTTGAAAAGAAAATCCTCCGGTATAAACAGACATCAGTGAATGTTGTCTTCAGTCTAGCTTTTCTTGTTTTCTTCTTTACTTTTTCTACGCATATTTCACAATGTGTTCTGTATCTAGAAGAAAATCCTCTCGCAACAAATTTTGTCAGAAAGATTCATCTTTAGGTTGGTTTTCCTTTTCCACAGTTTGTTCCTGGTCTATATATATTTCAAAATCTGTTCGGTGTTCAAAAGAAAACCTAAGAAACACATTTGTCCAAAATATAGTCCACGGTTTAGTTTTCTCTTTCTTCAGTTAGTTTTTGTTCTGTACATACTTCAAAGTCTGTTTAGTTTCTAAGCTTAGATCCTAAAACATCTCCATTGAATAATAATAGTGAAGGAAGACTTAAACAGCACTGAGTCCTGAGTTTCGGTAGTTTTCTCAATGTTCTTCTTTTTTCCTCTGTGCATATTTCTCTCTCTCTCTGTTCAGCTGTCAGTGTCTGGCTACTTTCTACCAATCGATAATGTTCCACGCTTCCAGTCTCTCTCTCTCTCTCTCTCTCTCTCTCTCTCTCTCTCTCTCTCTCTCTCTCTCTCTCTCTCTCTCTCTCTCTCTCTCTCTCTCTCTCTCTCTCTCTCTCTCTCTCTCTCTCTGCTCTCTCTCTTCTCTGTGCTCTCTGTCTCTCTGTCTCTCTGTCTCTCTGTCTCTCTGTTCTCTGTCTCTGTCTCTGTTGTCTCTGTCTCTCTCTCTCTCTCTCTCTCTCTCTCTCTCTCTCTCTCTCTCTCTCTCTCTCTCTCTCTCTCCCCTCTCCAAACTTTGTGGGTGGATGGGGATGAGGTGAGTGCAGACACCAAGAATGGAGGAATGGGGTGGTAAAAATGGCGCATTCTATTTCCATATCAGACACAAAGTTTCATCTGTTGACTTTATATATTTTTTTTCCACAGGGTTGACTCTGTGTGTTGCAAATGTTGCACTGCATCACACAGACAAAAATGTGCTGTGTACATCATGGACAAACTTACAATGAGCGAAGTGGGATGGTTAGGCCTCAAGTGCATGCTGAGTTTTTCGTGTTTTCTTAACATGTTGAACTTTGATGTGGAATGTAGGATATTTAACGTGCATATTTGATACTCAGCATTACATTTTGTGTATTTAAAAAATTGAGTCAGCTGTCCTACAGGGAACAGTAAAAGGAGGCAGACGAAGAGGCAGACAGAGGAAACGATGGGAAGACAACATCAGAGAGTGGACTGGCCTTGGAGTGGAATGATATCTTATAGAAAGGTGAGAACAGCCAGGAGTGGAGGAAGGTGGCTGCAAAATCTTCAGTGGTGCACCAATGGTCGACCAGACTACTGGATAGGTGTGGAGTTTGTTTTACCTATTTGCTCATCCCTTTCAGAGAGAGAGAGAGAGAGAGAGAGAGAGAGAGAGAGAGAGAGAGAGAGAGAGAGAGAGAGAGAGAGAGAGAGAGAGAGAGAGAGAGAGAGAGAGACAGACAGACAGACAGACAGACAGACAGACAGACAGACAGACAGACAGACAGAGAGAGACACACACACACAGACAGACAGACAGACAGACAGAGACAGACAGAGACAGACAGACAGACAGACAGACAGACAGAGGAAAGACAGAAAGCTCAACAAAATATAATGTCAATGTATAAAATCAAAGATTTAAACACTCATCTCTTTTTCCTGATCTTCCCCTCCCATTTCAAATCCCTTCCTTTTTTCCTCAACTATCAGCCAATCTCTGATCAGCGCATGCACGTCTCATTTGCATAATTCCATTTCCGCTTTAATCCAGAGCTTTGTTTTCCCATGCAAAATCTATTTAGCCTTTGAAAGAAAACCCCCTCTAGTCTAAACAGACGTTAATAAATATTGTCTTCGATTTGCTTTTCTGTTTGTTTTTAATTTTCTATGCATATTTCACAATCTGGTTGGTATTTGGAGGAAAAATCCTCAAGAAAGAGAATTTCTCCCAAACAATCATCTTCATTTCAGTTTGGTTTTCTTTTTCCACAGTTTATTTTTATCTATATACACTTGATAATCTGCTCAGTGTTGAAAAAGAAAACCTAAAAACAAAATGAATATCTCTCTCTCTCTCTCTCTCTCTCTCTCTCTCTCTCTCTCTCTCTCTCTCTCTCTCTCTCTCTCTCTCTCTCTCTCTCTCTCTCTCCAACAGTTAGTGTCTGGCTACTGTTTACCAATCAATAATGTTCCCACGCTTCTTGTGTAACATTATTTTTTCCAAAGTTTGTGGTTGGATGGAAATGAGGGAGAGTGCAGAGAAGGAGCAGACTAGGAGAAGGGGGTGGTGATGAGGGTGGGAAGGCTTTTTTCCAAATCAGACAAAAGTTTGTTGATTTTATACGTTTGAGAGAGATGTTACTGTATTGGAACTTCTACGCCACACCACACTCTACGTAAATATCAGCTGAGCGCATCATTGAGCAACAGCATAACTCAGTGCGCTGGAGAATCTTTGGGTGTTTTTCTTTGGGTGCTGTGCATTTCCTCCACTCATAAAAAGTGGTGCAAATTATGGGATCTTTAACATGCCTATGTGACCTTTAGCACTTGTTTATTTATAAAATGAAGTAAACGACTCGGTATGTAACTTGGCCTGGAAGATAAAAAAATTCTTCATATTTATTCTGTTGGCACTGCCAAGATTTGAACCAGAAACCTGTGACGTCAATATCCGTTGTATTAAAAGCTCTTTACCTTACTCATTTGGCTTCAGTTCTTATCAATATGTGCATGAGACAGGTAATTATAGGTAGGCATGCATGTGCAAACAAGCACATGCTAGAGTGTGCAGGCATACATTCTACATGATATATATCTAGCTTATTGCATGATAGTGAAGGCTTGACACTTACGTTCATTGATTTGATTTCACAGAGAGAGAAGAGAGAGAGAGAGAGAGAGAGAGAGAGAGAGAGAGAGAGAGAGAGAGAGAGAGAGAGAGAGAGAGAGAGAGGACAGACAGACAGACAGACAGACAGACAGACAGACAGACAGACAGACAGACAGAGAAAGACAGAGAGAGAAAGACAGAGAGACAGAGATACACAGACAGAGAAAGACAGACAGAGACAGAGACAGACAGAGAAACAGAGACAGAGACAGAGACACGGAGAGACAGAGAGGGGTCAACAAAACTGGGCTTCAATGTACATCAAAGACTTATAACCCATTTTCCCTCCTTCCCATCTCTTCCCCTTTTCCATCTTTCAACCAATCTGTGAGCAATGCACGCGCGTCTCATTCACATAACTCCATTTCTGCTTTATCCCAAAAGCTTTGTTTTCCCAAACCCAATCTATTTAGTGTTGAAAAGAAAATCCTCCGGTATAAACAGACATCAGTGAATGTTGTCTTCAATCTAGCTTTTCTTTTTTCTTGTTTACTTTTTGTATGCATAGTTCACAATCTGTTCTGTATCTAGAAGAAAATCCTCTCGCAACAGATTTTGTCAGAGAGATTCGTCTTCAGTTTGGTTTTTCCTTTTCCACAGTTTTTTCCTGTACTGTATATATGTGTGTGTATATTTGAAAATCTGCTCAGTGTTTAAAAGAAAACCTTCTAACAAACCTATTTTGTCCAAAATATAGTCCACGGTTTGGTTTTCTCTTTCTTCAGTTTTTGTTCTGTGCATACTTCAAAGTCTGCTTAGTTTCTAAAATTAGATCCTAAAAAATCCCCATTAGATAATGATAGTGAAAGAAGACTTAAACAGCACTGAGTCCTGAGTTTCGGTAGTTTTCTAAATGTTCTTCTTTTTTCCTCTGTGCATATTTCTCTCTCTCTCTGTTCAGCTGTCAGTGTCTGGCTACTTTCTAGTAATCGATAATGTTCCCACGCTTCCACTCTCTCTCTCTCTCTCTCTGTCTCTGTCTCTGTCTCTCTCTCTCTCTCTGTATATCTGTCTGTCTCTCTCTGTCTCTCTCTGTCTCTCTGTCTCTCTCTCTTTCTCTCTCTCTCTCTCTTAACTTTGTGGGTGGGTGGGAATGAGGCGAATGCAGACACCAAGAATGGAAGAATGGAAG
This sequence comes from Stramonita haemastoma, assembly GCA_030674155.1. Classification (NCBI taxonomy): domain Eukaryota; kingdom Metazoa; phylum Mollusca; class Gastropoda; order Neogastropoda; family Muricidae; genus Stramonita; species Stramonita haemastoma. The sequence continues at coordinate 60,243,913 of CM060320.1, read as the reverse complement.
GATAGGGTGGTAAAAATGGCGCATTCTATTTCCATATCAGACACAAATCTGTTGATTTTATATGGTTTTTCCATGGGGGTGCCTATGTGAGTTGCAAATGTTGCACTACATCACACTGACAAAAAAGTGCTGTGTACATCATGGACCAACTTACAATAAGCAAAGTGCGTTGTTCAGGCCTCGAGTGCATGCTGAGTTTTTCGTGTTTTCTTAACATGTTGAACTTTGATGTGGAATGTAGGATCTTTAACATGCAAATTTGATACTCAGCATAACATTTTGTGTATTTAAAAAATTGAATCAGCTACCAAAAACTCTTACAGTGAAAAAGGACTGGAAAAAAATGTCCCTCTTTAATCTGTCAGGGCTGCTAAGTTTCGAACCAGCAATTTGTGAATTCAGGAGTATTTTTGCTGAGTGGTCTTGTAACGTTTTCTATGAACCCAAAAGATGTTTTCACAAACTTCCTTGTATTTTTTTTTTTTTTACAGAGATCCCATAACCAACAAGGAAGTCAAAACCAGGATTGAAAACGTCACGGGGCCCTATAAAGAGTTCTTGACATCAGCGAAGAAAATAAAAATGCAAACTGAAGTGGTACGAGCACGTCACACGAACATCTGGACTGGCCAGAACTGTCCTACAGGGAACAGTAAAAGGAGGGAGAGGAAGAGGCAGACAGAGGAAAGGATGGGAAGACAACATCAGAGAGTGGACTGGCCTGGAGTGGAATGATATACTAGGGAAAGCTGAGAACAGTGAGGAGTGGAGGAAGGTGGCTGCAAAATCTTCAGTGGTGCACCAATGGTTGACCAGACTACTGGATAGGTGTAGAGTTTGTTTTAACTATTAATTTGTTCATCCCTATCACAGAGAGAGAGAGAGAGAGAGAGAGAGAGAAGAGAGAGAGAGAGAGAGAGAGAGAGAGAGAGAGAGAGAGAGAGAGAGAGAGAGAGACAGGGAGAGAGAGAGAGAGAGAGAGAGAGAGAGAGAGAGAGAGAGAGAGACAGACAGACAGACAGACAGACAGACAGACAGACAGACAGACAGACAGACAGACAGACAGATAGACAGATAGACAGACAGACAGACACAGACAGACATACAGATAGAGAGATAGACGGACAGAGGAAGGATAGAAAGCTTGACAAAACTACATCTCAATGTATTAAATCAAAGATTTAAACACCCATCTCTTTGCTGATCTTCCCCTCCCATTTCCAATCCCTTCCTTTTTTCCTCAACTATCAGCCAATCCCTGATCAGCCCATGCACGTCTCATTTGCATAATTCCATTTCCACTTTAATCCAGAGCTTTGTTTTCCCAAACACAATCTATTTAGCCTTTGAAAGAAAAACCCCTCTGGTATAAACAGACGTCAATAAATATTGTCTTCGATTTGCATTTCTGTTTGTGTTTTTAATTTTCTATGCGTATTTCACAATCTGTTCGGTGTTTGGAGGAAAAATCCTCAAGAAAGAATTTCTCCACAACAGCCATCTTCATTTCAGTTTGGTTTTCTTTTTCCACAGTTTTTTTTAATCTATGCATACTTGATAATCTGCTCAGTATTGAAAAAGAAAACCTAAAAACAAAATGAATCTCTCTCTCTCTCTCTCTCTCTCTCTCTTCTCTCTCTCTCTCTCTCTCTCTCTCTCTCTCTCTCTCTTCTCTCTCTCTCCTCTCTCTCTCTCTCTCTCTCTCTCTCTCTCTCTCCTTCTCTCTCTCTCTCTCTCTCTCTCCTCTCTCTCTCTCTCCCTCTCTCTCTCTCTCCTGTATAGAACAGTTAGTGTCTGGCTACTGTTTACCAATCAATAATGTTCCCACGCTTCTTGTGTAACATTATTTTTCTCCAAAGTTTGTGGTTGGATGAGGAGGATGAGGGAGAGTGCAGAAAAGGAGCAGACTAGGAGAAGGGGGAGGTGATGATGGTGGGCAGTATTTTTCCAAATCAGACAAAAGTTGGTTGATTTTATATGTTTGAGAGAGATGTTAGTGTATTAAAACTTCAACGCCACACCACCCTCTACTAAACTATCAGCTCAGCGCATCATTAAGCAACAGCATAACTCAGTACCTGGAGAAACCTCGAGTGTAGTTTGGATGCTTTGCCTTTCCTCTACCTATTAAAATTTGGTATAAATTATGGGATCTTAAACATGCGTATTTAACCTTTAGCATGTGTGTATTTATAAAAAATGAAGTAATCCACAGAAAAGTCGGTATGTTACCTAGCTTGGGAGATAAAAAAAAAATCTTCATATTTGATCTCTTGGCTTTGCCAAGATTCAAACCAGAAACCTGTGACTTCAAGATGATTAAATTAAAAAGCTCTTTGCCTTACTCACTTGGCTATAGTTCTTTTTATAATGTGCACGAGACAGAATGATATAGGAAGGCATGTATGTGAAAACAAGCACATGCTAGACTGTGCAGGCATACATTCTACATGATATGCATCTAGCTTATTGCATGCTAGTAAAGGCTTGACACCAATCATCATTGATTTGCTTTCGCAGATATATATATATATATATATATATATATATATATATATATATATATATATATATATATATATATACACACACACACACACACACACATAGACACAGACAGACAGACAGACAGACAGACAGACAGAGGCAGAGAAAGACGGAGAGAGAAAGACAGAGAGACAGAGAGACAGAGATACACAGACAGAGAAAGACAGAGAGAGACAGAGACAGAGAAACAGAGACAGAGACAGAAACAGGAGAGACAGAGAGGGGTCAACAAAACTTGGTTTCAATGTTAAACATCAAAGACTTTTAACCCATTTTTCCTCCTTCCCATCTCTTCCACGTTTCCATCTTTCAACCAATCTGTGAGCAATGCACGCGCGTCTCATTCACATAACTCCATTTCTGCTTGATCCCAAAAGCTTTGTTTTCCCAAACCCAATCTATTTAGTGTTGAAAAGAAAATCCTGTGGTATAAACAGACATCTGTGAATGTTGTCTTCAATGTAGCTTTTCTTGTTTTCTTGTTTACTTTTTCTATGCATAGTTCACAATCTGTTCTGTATCTAGAAGAAAATCCTCTCGCAACAGATTTTGTCAGAAAGATTCGTTTCTAGTTTGGTTTTCCTTTTTCCACAGTTTGTTCCTGTTCTATATATATATTTCAAAATCTGTTCGGTGTTCAAAAGAAAACCTAAGAAACACATTTGTCCAAAATATAGTCCACGGTTTGGTTTTCTCTTTCTTCAGTTAGTTTTTGTTCTGTACATACTTCAAAGTCTGCTCAGTTTCTAGAATTAAATCCTGAAACATCCCCATTGAATAATAATAGTGAAGGAAGACTTAAATAGCACTGAGTCCTGAGTTTCGGTAGTTTTCTCAATGTTCTTTTTTCTGTGCATATTTCTCTCTCTGTGTTCAGCTGTCAGTGTCTGGCTACTGTCTACCAATCGATAATGTTCCCACGCTTCCAGTCTCTCTCCCTCTCCCTCTCCCTCTCTCTCTCTCTCTCTCTCTCTCTCTCTCTCTCTCTCTCTCTCTCCAATTTTTGTGGGTGGATGAGTGAGTGCAGGCACCAAGAATGGGAAAATGGGATGGTAAAAATGGCGCATTCTATTTCCATATCAGACACAAATCTGTTGATTTTATATATTTTTTCACGGAGATGCCTCTGCGTGTTGAAAATGTTGCACTGCATCACACTGACAAAAAATGTGCTGTGTACATCATGGACAATCTTCAAGTGAGCCAGTGGGCTGATCAGGCCCAGAGTGCATACTGAGTTTTTTCGTGTTTCTTAACATATTGAACTTTCATGTGGAATGTAGGATCTTTAACGTGCAAATTTGATACTCAGCATAACATTTTGTGTATTTAAAAAATTGAGTCAGCTACTAAAAACTCTTACAATAAAGATGGACTGGAAAAAAAATGTCCCTCTTTAATCTGTCAGGGCTACTAAGTTTCGAACCAGCAATTTGTGAATTCAGGAGTATTTTTGCTGAGTGGTCTTGTAACGTTTTCTATGAACCCAAAAGATGTTTTCACAAACTTCCTGGTATCTTTTACAGAGATCCCATAACCAACAAGGAAGTGAAAACCAGGACTGAAAACGTCACAGGGCCCTATAAAGAGTTCTTGACATCAGCCAAGAAAATAAAAATGCAAACTGAAGTGGTACGAGCACGTCACACGAACATCTGGACTGGCCCAAACTGTCCTACAGGGAACAGTAAAAGGAGGGAGACGAAGAGGCAGACAGAGGAAACGATGGGAAGACAACATCAGAAAGTGGACTGGCCTGGAGTGGAATGATATACTAGGGAAAGGTGAGAACAGCCAGGAGTGGAGGAAGGTGGCTGCAAAATCTTCAGTGGTGCACCAATGGTTGACCAGGCTACTGGATAGGTGTAGAGTTTGTTTCAACTATTTGCTCATCCCTTTCAGAGAGAGAGAGAGAGAGAGAGAGAGAGAGAGAGAGAGAGAGAGAGAGAGAGAGAGAGAGAGAGAGAGAGAGAGAGAGAGAGAGAGACAGACAGACAGACAGACAGACAGACAGACAGACAGACACACACACACACACACACACACACACACACACACCACACACACACACACACACACACACACACACACACACACACAGAGACAGACACAGACAGACAGACAGACAGAGAGACAGAGAGAGACCGACAGACAGAGGAAAGACAGAAAGCTCAACAAAATATAATGTCAATGTATAAAATCAAAGATTTAAACACCCATCTCTTTTTCCTGATCTTTCCCTCCCATTTCGAATCCCTTCCTTTTTTTCCTCAACTATCAGCCAATCTCTGATCAGCGCATGTCCATCTCATTTGCATAATTCCATTTCCGCTTTAATCCAGAG
>CM060320.1:60224022-60229022 GCA_030674155.1 Stramonita haemastoma | reverse complement strand
TGGGATGGTAAAAATGGCGCATTCGATTTCCATATCAGACACAAATTTGTTGATTTTATATGTTTCTCCATGGGGTTGTCTCTGTGCGTTGAAAATGTTGCACTGTATCACACTGACAAAAAATGTGCTGTGCAGATCATGAACAAACTTACAATGAGCCAGTGCGTTGGTTAGACTTCGAGTGCATACTGAGTTTTTTTGTGTTTTCTTAACATATTGAACTTTCATGTGGAATGTAGGATCTTTAACGTGCAAATTTGATACTCAGCATAACATTTTGTGTATTTAAAAAATTGAGTCAGCTACTAAAAACTCTTACAATAAAGATGGACTGGAAAAAAAAATGTCCCTCTTTAATCTGTCAGGGCTGCTAAGTTTCGAACCAGCAATTTGTGAATTCAGGAGTATTTTTGCTGAGTGGTCTGGTAACGTTTTCTATGAACCCAAAAGATGTTTTCACAAACTTCCTTGTATTTTTTTTTTTTACAGAGATCCCATAACCAACAAGGAAGTCAAAACCACGACTGAAAACGTCACAGGGCCCTATAAAGAATTCTTGACATCAGCGAAGAAAATAAAAATGCAAACTGAAGTGGTACGAGCACGTCACACGAACATCTGGACTGGCCCAAACTGTCCCACAGGGAACAGCACAAGGAGGGAGACGAAGATGCAGACAGAGGAAACGATGGGAAGACAACATCAGAAAGTGGACTGGCCTTGGAGAGGAATGATATACTAGGGAAAGCTGAGAACAGCCAGGAGGGGAGGAAGGTGGCTGCAAAATCTTCAGTGGTGCACCAATGGTTGATCAGACTACTGGATAGGTGTGGAGTATGTTTTAACTATTTGCTCATCCCTTTCACACAGAGAGAGAGAGAGAGAGAGAGAGAGAGAGAGAGAGAGAGAGAGAGAGAGAGAGAGACAGACAGACAGACAGACAGACAGACAGACAGACAGACAGACAGACAGACAGACAGACAGACAGACAGACACACACACACACACACAGACAGACACAGAGACACAGAGACATAGAGACAGGCAGACAGAGGGAGAGACAGACAGACAGACAGAGGAAAGACAGAAAGCTCAACAAAATATAATGTCAATGTATAAAATCAAAGATTTAAACACCCATCTCTTTGCTGATCTTCCCCTCCCATTTCCAATCCCTTCCTTTTTTCCTCAACTATCAGCCAATCTCTGATCAGCGCATGCACGTCTCATTTGCATAATTCCATTTCCGCTTTAATCCAGAGCTTTGTTTTCCCAAACAAAATCTATTTAGCTTTTGAAAGAAAAACCTCTCTAGTCTAAACAGACGCTAATAAAAATTGTCTTCGATTTGCTTTTCTGTTTGTTTTTAATTTTCTATGCATATTTCACAATCTGGTTGGTGTTTGGAGGAAAAATCCTCAAGAAAGAGAATTTCTCCCAAACAATCATCTTCATTTCAGTTTGGTTTTCTTTTTCCACAGTTTATTTTTTATCTATGCACACTTGATAATCTGCTCAGTGTTGAAAAACAAAACCTAACAAAAACGAATCTCTCTCTCTCTCTCTCTCTCTCTCTCTCTCTCTCTCTCTCTCTCTCCTCTCTCTCTCTCTCTCCTCTCTCTCTCTCTCTCTCTCTCTCTCCTCTCTCTCTCTCTCTCTCTCTCTCTCTCTCTCTCTGTATACAACAGTTAGTGTCTGGCTACTGTTTACCAATCAATAATGTTCCCAAGCTTCTTGTGTAACATTATTTTTTTCCAAAGTTTGTGGTTGGATGGAAATGAGGGAGAGTGCAGAAAAGGAGCAGACTAGGAGAAGGGGGTGGTGATGAGGGCGGGAAGGCTTTTTCCAAATCAGACAAAAGTTTGTTGATTTTATACGTTTGAGAGAGATGTTACTGTATTGAAACTTCTATGCCACACCACACTCTACGTAAATATCAGCTGAGCGCATCATTGAGCAACAGCATAACTCAGTGCCCTGGAGAATCTTTGGGTGTTTTTCTTTGGGTGCTGTGCATTTCCTCCACTCATAAAAAGTGGTGCAAATTATGGGATCTTTAACATGCCTATGTGACCTTTAGCACTTGTTTATTTATAAAATGAAGTAAACGACTCGGTATGTAACTTGGCCTGGAAGATAAAAAAAATTCTTCATATTTATTCTGTTGGCACTGCCAAGATTCGAACCAGAAACCTGTGACGTCAATATCCATTGTATTAAAAGCTCTTTACCTTACTCATTTGGCTTCAGTTCTTATTAATATGTGCATGAGACAGATAATTATAGGTAGGCATGCATGTGCAAACAAGCACATGCTAGAGTGTGCAGGCATACATTCTACACGATATATATCTAGCTTATTGCATGCTAGTAAAGGCTTGACACTTACGTTCATTGATTTGATTTCACAGAGAGAGAGAGAGAGAGAGAGAGAGAGAGAGAGAGAGAGAGAGAGAGAGAGAGAGAGAGAGAGAGAGAGAGAGACAGACAGACAGACAGACAGACAGACAGACAGACAGAGAAAGACAGAGAGAGAAAGACAGAGAGACAGAGATACACAGACAGAGAAAGACAGAGAGAGACAGAGACAGACAGAGAAACAGAGACAGAGACAGAGACACGGAAAGACAGAGAGGGGTCAACAAAACTGGGCTTCAATGTAAAACATCAAAGACTTATAACCCATTTCCCCTCCTTCCCATCTCTTCCCCTTTTCCATCTTTCAACCAATCTGTGAGCAATGCACGCGCATCTCATTCACATAACGCCATTTCTGCTTTATCCCAAAAGCTTTGTTTTCCCAAACCCAATCTATTTAGTGTTGAAAAGAAAATCCTCCAATATAAACAGACATCAGTGAATGTTGTCTTCAGTCTAGCTTTTCTTATTTTCTTCTTTACTTTTTCTACGCATGTTTCACAATGTGTTCTGTATCTAGAAGAAAATCCTCTCGCAACAAATTTTGTCAGAAAGATTCATCTTTAGGTTGGTTTTCCTTTTCCACAGTTTGTTCCTGTTCTATATATATTTCAAAATCTGTTCAGCGTTTAAAAGAAAAGCTTCTACCAAACATAATTATTTTGTCCAAAATAGAGTCCACGGTTTGGTTTTCTCTTTCTTCAGTTAGTTTTTGTTCTGTGCATACTTCAAAGTCAGCTTAGTTTCTAAATTTAAATCCTAAAAAATCCCCATTAAATAATAATAGTGAAATAAGACTTAAATAGCACTGAGTCCTGAGTTTCGGTAGTTTTCTAAATGTTCTTCTTTTTTCCTCTGTGCATATTTCTCTCTCTGTTCAGCTGTCAGTGTCTGGCTACTGTCTACCAATCGATAATGTTCCCACGCTTCCCCTCTCTCTGTCTCTGTCTCTCTCTGTCTCTCTCTGTCTCTGTCTCTCTCTCTGTCTCTGTCTCTGTCTCTCTGTCTCTCTCTCTGTTCAGCTGTCAGTGTCTGGCTACTTTCTTGTAATCGATAATGTTCCCACACTTCCACCTCTCTCTCTCTCTCTCTCTCCTCTCTCTCTCTCTCTCTCTCTCCTCTCTCTCTCTCTCTCTCTCTCTCCTCTCTCTCTCTCTCTCTCCTCTTTCTCTCTCCTCTCTCTCTCTCTCTCTCTCTCTCTCTCTCTCTCTCTCTCTCTCTCTCTCTCTCTCTCCTCTCTCTCTCTCTCTCTCTCCTCTCTCTCTCTCTCTCTCTCTCTCTCCTCCAAACTTTGTGGGTGGATAGGAAAAAGGTGAGTGCAGGCACCAAGAATGGGAAAATGGGCTGGTAAAAATGGCGCATTCTATTTCCATATCAGACACAAATTTGTTGGTTTTATATATTTTCTCCTTGGGGATGCCTATGTAAGTGGAAAATGTTGCACTGCATCACACTGACAAAATGTGCTGTGTACATCATGGACAAAGTTAATGTAAGCCAGTTCGCTGGTCAGGCCCAGAGTGCATGCTGAGTTTTTCATGTTTTCTTAACATATTGAATATTGATGTGGAATGTAGGATCTTTAACGTGCAAATGTGATACTCAGCATTACATTTTGTGTATTTACGAAATTGCGTCAGCTACTAAAATGTCTTGTGGTGAAGATGGCCTGGAAGAAAATGTTCCTTTTTAATCTGTCAGTGCTGCTAAGTTTCGAACCAGCAATGTGTAAATTCAGGACTGTTTTGCTGAGTGGTCTATTAACGTTTTCTATGAACCCAAAAGATGTTTTCACAAACTTCCTGGTATTTTTTTTTTTACAGAGATCCCATAACCAACAAGGAAGTCAAAACCAGGATTGAAAACGTCACAGGGCCCTATAAAGAGTTCTTGACATCAGCCAAGAAAATAAAAATGCAAACTGAAGTGGTACGAGAACGTCACACGAACATCTGGACTGGCCCAAACTGTCCTACAGGGAACAGTAAAAGGAGGGAGACGAAGAGGCAGACAGAGGAAAGGATGGGAAGACAACATCAGAGAGTGGACTGGCCTTGGAGTGGAATGATATACTAGGGAAAGCTGAGAACAGTGGGGAGTGGAGGAAGGTGGCTGCAAAATCTTCAGTGGTGCACCAATGGTTGTCCAGACTACTGGATAGGTGTGGAGTTTGTTTTAACTATTAATTTGTTCATCCCTATTACAGAGAGAGAGAGAGAGAGAGAGAGAGAGAGAGAGAGAGAGAGAGAGAGAGAGAGAGAGAGAGAGAGAGGGAGAGAGAGAGACAGACAGGCAGACAGACAGACAGACAGACAGACAGACAGAGACAGAGACAGACAGAGAGACAAAGAGAGAAAAAGAGAGAGATGGAAAGAGAGAGAGACATACAGACAGACAGAGGCAGACAGAGACAGACAGACAGACAGACAAACAGCGGAAGGACTGAAAGCTCAACAAAACTTCATCTCAAGTATAAAATCAAAGATTTAAACACCCATCTCTTCCCCAAACTTCCCCTCCCATTTCGAATCCCTTCCTTTTTTCCTCAACTATCAGCCAATCTCTGATCAGCCCATGCACGT
>CM060320.1:60206522-60216522 GCA_030674155.1 Stramonita haemastoma | reverse complement strand
ACGACACCAGTACTCTTGCGGTTTTGTAAATTTTGTCTGTCTGTTCCCACAGACACACAATGGCATACTCTCCTGATTGGTGGAACGGGGTTTTACCATTGTACAAGACGTTCTGTTTTTACTGATACACGGGTCCTCGGTCTATAGTCTCATCTATAGGACTTACGGGGGGAGTAGAGTCATAATGATGTAGAACTGGTTATTATCAGAAAAAAAATTGTGGGGGAGACAAGAGTGGCAGAAAATAATGTCTGAAAGAGACTGAATATACAGGACGAAAAGAGGAAGAGTCATGGCGGATCCTTGGAGAACACCATAGTTATCCGAGCTAGAAGTGAAACTTTAGGAACAAACCATTTATCAATACTGTGAAACCAAAATAGCACGGTACCAGAGACACAGTGACAAGTACAGAAAACGACAGCGCAGTTTGATGAGTTGTGTTGTGATCGATAGAGGGAAGGCTGTTGAGAAATCTGACAGAAATGGGGCAATGCTACTGTCATCAAATGCCCTTACGAGGTCATTCCCGATTTTCAACACAGAAGTTTCAATGGTACAACTCGATCAGTAGCTGACTGAATAGGGTTTGAGGATATAAAAAAGTTATTAGTTGAAGATGTTCCCCCCCCCAAAAAAAAAAAAGTCGATGCAAAACAACCTTTTAGAGTACTTTAGAAAGTTATAGGAAATTGAAGACTTGGCGGGCAATTTTTTGAGAATGTTAGGAGCAAGTTAAGTGTTTCTTTAGAAGAGGCTTCGCAGAGCAGATTTGAAAGATCTTTGAGACAAGCGAATGGTTGATGACAGGAGTGAAGAATGGAGATAGAGGATCAAGGAATTTGACAAGACATGGGCAGAGGAAGGATTTAATTTACCAGTTTTGATAGTAGAGAACCTCATAGTTTTTTTTTTTGTTTGTTTGTTTGGATGGGTTTTTTTTTTGTTTTTTTGTGTGTGTTGTTTTTTTAAATTTTATTTTTTTTAATTTTTTTTTTTTTTTTTTTTTACAAAAGTCTCAAAGAATGACTGATATAATGTGAGAGAAATGGATAAAAAGGCAGTTTCGCATGTTAAGTGGAAACTAGTTCAATGCAAATAATTTATCATCTCCAAAATAGTATTCATTTTATTCTGTCCATCAAACTAATTTCGTTCCTGAAAGATGGAAATAAATTTTCCGAAGTATTTTCTTTTTGGTTGCGTTGTAAACTTTACAATGGCGAAAATATTCCTATTGTAAATTCACTAAACAGCAAGAGATCGAAAAAAGAAGAAATAATCACATCAACTTTAAAATATAAAAAAAATCTTATCGATATAATTTTGTAAAGCTTTTATTCTCTTGGCGTACCGCTGCAAGATTGAATGTTGATATAAAGGATTTTGTCATCACGGGGCGTAAATTTTCAAAACTGTTTTCTTTTGTTTACCATTAGTGCGAAATTCAATAACTCTATTGTGCGTGTGTGTGTGTGTGTGTGTGCGCGCACACACACCACACACCAACACACACATACACATATCACACGTGGTTGCTCTGGTCTTGCAGTTTATCTCTCTTCATGTGTGTGTGTGCATTTAGAGAGATAGATGAGTAGATGGAGATGATGAGAGGAGAGAGATGAGAGAGAGATGAGAGAGATGAGAGAGATGATGAGTAGATGAGATGAGGGAGAGAGAGAGAACACACACACACATCAACACACACACACACACACACAACACACACACACACATGACAACACACCACATATATATATATATATATATATATATATATATATATATTATATTATATATATATATATATATATATATTATATATGTATATGTGTGTGTGTGTGTTTTGTGTATATATATTATGCGTGTGTGTGTCTGTGTCTGTGTTGTTTGTCTGTCTATCTGTGACATACAGTAAGGCATAGGGCATAGGGATAAGGCATATATCTGTTTCGGAATGGGGGCAAGGGGGCAGGCAGAGGAAAAGTATTGGGGAGAGAAAAGCAGGATGAGAGAATGGTCGCCTCTTGTCTGTCTGTGGTACTTTGTTGAAAAAGATGTACTCAGGAATACCTTTAAAAAGTGAGAAAGAGAGAGAGAGAGAGAGGAGGGAGGGGAGAGAGGAGGGGGACGGAGAGACAGAGACAGAGAGAGACAGAGACAGAGAGACACAGAGAGAGAGAGAGACATAAAGAGAGAACTCTGAACTCTGAAACTGTTTAATGCACATCGGCATTTGGCCACGGGAGAGAGAGAGGGAGAGAGAGAGAGAGAGAGAGAGAGAGAGAGAGAGAGAGAGAGAGAGAGAGAGAGAGAGAGAGAGAGAGAGAGAGAGAGAGGAGAGAGAGAGAGAGAGAGAGAGAGAGAGACAGACAGACAGACAGACAGACAGACAGACAGACAGACAGACAGACAGACAGACAGACAGACAGACAGAGACAGACAGACAGACAGACTGAGACAGACAGACAGAGAGACAGAGACAGACAGACAGACAGACAGACAGGCGACAGACAGGCAGACACACACATGCACAGACAGAAAGACAGATAAACACATACACACAGACAGACAGATGTATTGATTGATAATCTTTGTTTCCAAGGGTGGGAGATTTCTATTAACATAGTTTCGCTTTTTTTTTCTTTCAGCCCCTGCCCTGCCCTGAATGGAGGTTATCATTAAGAATGACAAATAACAGTAATAAACACACACACACACACACACACACACACACCACACCACAACCACACACACACACACACACACACACACACATTACAATAGAGAGCTGATCACACTTAACAGAAGACACCCCCCCCCCCCCCCCCCCTCCCACACACAGATTAGGAAATGATAACCCTGTATTCTTCATAATATCTCACGTCCATCTCCTTCTCCGATATGTATGTATCTACAGATAAAATACAACACTGTCAGAATTCTTTCCATTTGCGTGCCCCCCCCCCCCCCCCCCCCACACCACACACACTCACCCACCCCTTACCCGACCCTCCCACTTCTCAGTTTTTAAAAGACAACCAAAAAAGCTTCCGCCATATGTTAACCCATCGGCAGAGAAAAGGTAATCTGGTTTTCGCCCACGCAACAGCAATGCAATTAATTCCTTCTTTCGTTGCGGATTTTAAGTGCAGTGAGGGCATGGATTGGGTAAGGGAGGGGGTGGGGGTGGGGTGGGGGGACGGAGGGGGAGGTTAGCTGAGTGGTTAGAACGTTGAGGTCGTGATTTGACAGCGAAGATTCGATCCATCCTTGAGACGCACATTTCGAGGCGATTTTTCATCCCGTGGAGTTCATATCACAGTACTGACTCCACTCCTCCCGAAAGTCCTTCGGAATGAGACTCTTTTTCTTTCTTTCTTTTTTCTTCTATTCCGTTTATTTATTTATTCTTTTATATCGAGGATAATGGAATAAGCCACTTACGTGCTTTCTTTTTACATTCCAGTCCCTGTGTGTATACAGTTTTGTAAATCTTGTCAGCTATTAAACCGAGGTGCAGTGTACGAAACGCACGCTGAACATTTCGAGCATACGTTTAAAATCCGTTCTGCCTTTCAGAAGAGTAAGCCCTTACGTGCTGGTAAGAACGGATAACAAAATTAGAAAAGAAAAACCAAAACGCATGCACACTGCTATCGTGTTTAGACCTCATCCCCGAAATCGAAATGCAGCAACCTTACAGAAGAGAACAGTAAGCATCCGTCGTTCTCGGATGACTATTGATTTGCGCTCTAGAGCGCAAAGCTGGATAAGTAAGTATAAACGGCATGCTGTTACCCATGAGAAGACCCCCCCCCCCCCCCCCCCCTGCCCTCACCACGTCGCTGGAATGGTCAGTGAAAAGGCTATCGCTGATACGAATAGTTTCAATGCTGTCGCAGAAGCCACCAGAACGTTGCCATATAACAGCCCGAACCGCTCTGGGGACTCCAACTCCCCGATTTTTTCCCTCAGGGATGGTGTCTAAATAGGACACCTGTGTGCATGCTGTTTTTTATTTGCTTATTTATTTTATTTTATTTATTTATTATTCTTTCATATCGAGGATAATGGAATAAGCACTCGTGTGCTTTTTTTTTTTACATCCAGTCCCCGTGTGTATGCAGTTTGTAAATATTGTCATCTGTTCCCACCGGCGCACAATGGCCTACTCTTACGAAAAGCGGAACAGGATTGAACGTGTGCGCAAGATGTTCTGCGTGCGTTTGGTTGTCATCAGCTACCTTAACGGTAAAGAAACGGTCGAATATGCAAACTCTCACCATTGGTAAACTTGGAGCAGTAGTGGAGGAGTGAAAGAAGAAAAAAATCCTATGCATTGTGGGTTTATTTTTCTTTCAAAAGTTTCATAGGGTAGCTTTCTCTCTGTCTTTCTGTGTTTGTCTGTCTTTCTGTGTCTCTGTTTTTCTGTCTGTCTGTCTGTCTGTCTGTCTGTCTGCCTGCATGTCTGTCTGTCTCTCTATCTCATCTCTTCTTTCTCTTCGGTCTGTTTGTTTGTTTGTTTGTGTTAATTTGTCTGTTTGTTTTTTGTTTTTTTATCTGGCATTTTATTGACAAAAACACCAGCTCTTACCATTTTGAGATTCTCAGGGATTCGAACCTGTAACCTTCTAGCCAGTGGCCTAACTTGCTAACCGCTATGTCGTGGCAGCTGTTATACTGATGGTGTTGTTGGTGGTGGTTGTGGTGGAGTGGTGGTGGTGGTGGTGGTGGTGGTAGTGGTGGTGGGTGTTGTGTGGGGGGGGGGTTGAGTGTGTGCGCACGTGCGAAGGTCCGCGTGCGTGCGTGCGTGCGTGTGAGTGCGTGTGTATGCGTGTACGTGTGCGCAGTGTGTTTGGGTATTTGTGTGTGTAGTGTATGTGTATGTGTGTGTATGTGTCTTGTGCGCGCGTGCGAACGTGCATGCATGCGTGCGTACGTGCGTGCGTGAGGGCGCTGTGTGTGTATGTTTTGGTTTTGGTTTTTGAAAATGGGTGCTCTTTCCCCAATATTTGTTTTTCAATTTCACCATTGTTTTGTATTGCTCATGTTGTTTTTCTTCATGTTTATTTTTTTTCCCTCTCCTTGTTTATTGACCGCATTGAAGCATTGATACGGACACTACCATCTCACAAACAAGCGGGAAAATCCACGCCCACATAAAATCATTAATCCTGCAAAATGAGCTTTGACCATGGGCGATAGCTTTTGTCCGTTATTAGCGTAAGCCGAATGCTAAGACCTACATTATTCCATTGTTATGGGTTTTTAAAAAAAAATAATTTTTTTTAGAGTGGTATGTTGATTTTTTCTTCTTCTTCTTGAAGTAAAGATTTTGTAGTGTATTTATTGTTGGTGTGGTGGTTTTTTGGGGTTGGTTTGTTTTTTCCCGTTACTCGGTTAAAGTTCATCGTTCACAAAATAATACTGAGATTTTTGCGTATGCGACCGAGTTTTGCTCACCATTTAGGTAGCCGAATTCCGACTTCGGGATTATGTATAAACACGACACCAGTGTGCATACAGTTGAGTATTCTTTCATTTTTGACATTTGTTCTTACTGGTACAAAGGACCCACTCTTCCGAAAGGTGGAACGGGTTTTAACGTGAGCATAAGTTCTGCGTGTGTTAAAACAGTCATGGGGCCTTGAGTTACAGTCTCATACGAGGGGATATGGGGAGACTGGAGTCAGAACTGATTTAAGTTTAGGGGACAAAAAATTTCCTTTTGAAAGGGCGTTTCAGGGGTGAAACGACTCCAATATCGATACTTTTTTTTTTTTAGTTTGATGTGAGCATCACACTAGACTCTACGGTCTGTGTGTGTGTGTGTGTGTGTGTGTGTGTGTGTGTGTGTGTGTGTGTGTGTGTGTGTGTGTGTGTGTGTGTGTGTGTGTGTGTGTGTGTATGTGTGTATGTGTGTATGTGTGTGTGTGTGTGTGTGTGGGTGGGTGGGTGGGTGTGTGGGTGTGTGTGTGTGGGTGGGTGGTGTGGGTGTGTGTGTGGTGTGTGCGTACGTGCATGCGTGTGTGTGTATGTGTGTGTGTGTGTGCGTGTGTGTATGTGTGAGTGCGTGCGTGTGTGTGTAACGCTGTGTGTGTGTAACGCTGTGTGTGTGTAACGCTGTGTGTGTGTGTGGAGGGGGGGGGGCTGTGCTTGCAAGAATGTGTGTAGATGTGTATTTGTAAACTAAGGTATATTATGTGTGTGTGCACGCGCGCGCGCGTGGTGTGTGTGCACGCGCACGCTCGCACGCCAGTATCCTGCTTGGCACACAAGCGAGTGTGTATGTATATGACTGTGTACCTAGCACATGCGCACGTGTGTGTGTGTGCATGTGTGTGTGTATGTGTGTGTGTGTGTGTGTGTGGTGTGTACGCTCGTAGGCGAGTAACACACATGTACGTATGTGCTCATACTAAGCATGAGTGCATACACGTATTAGTATGTGTATCATGCGTGCCTCATCCATCTTCTTCTGATAATCTGTTTTAATGATAAAATGGGTGAGTATTTATGCAGCCTTTTTTTTTTAGTCGCATTTGTGAATGGATAAAGTAAAGAAAAAAAAAACGAAAAAAAAAGAAGAAAAATCCACACCTAATCGGCTTATCTATCCCACGCAATGGCTGATAATAAAGACAATAGGAATAGACATCAGTGACAGAGAGAGAGAGAAGTGACATCATCATCTACATCCGGAGTCAATATGGGTTTGTCGTGTGTGTTTGAGAGCTGAGGGGGTAGAGAGGGGGGGGGGGGAGATGGAAGAGTTGGAGAGAGAGAGAGAGATAGGGACAGAGAGAGAGAGAGAGAGAGAGAGAGAGAGAGAGAGAAGAGAGAGAGAGAGAGAGAGAGAGAGGAGAGAGAGAGAGAGACGCAATTATGAAAAAGGAGTGAGTATTAGAGAGAGTGAAAGGAAAGAGAAGAAAAGAAGAAAAAAGAAGAAAAATCGAGACGATCGAGCTATGAGACGAATGGCGATAATAAGAAAGATAGACATGACAGAGAGAGAGAAGTGACAATACAACGACAGAAAGAGTCGATGGAGAGTGAGGAGATAGAGCGGGGAGGAGAGGAAGATGGAGAGAGAGAGAGAGAGAGAGAGAGAGAGGAGAGAGAGAGAGAGAGAGAGAGAGAGAGAAGAGAGAGAGAGAGAGAGGAGAAGGGACACAGAGAGAGAGAGAGAGATAGGACACAGAGAGAGAGAGAGAGAGAGAGAGAGAGAGAGAGAGAGGAGAGAGAGAGAGAGAGAGACAGACAGACAGACAGACAGACAGACAGACAGACAGACAGACAGACAGAAGACAGACAGACAGAACAGACAGACAGACAGACAGACGGAATTGAGGAAATCTTTACATAGCGGCTGGAAATGAAGACAATATGAATAGACATCAGTGACAGAGAGAGAGAGTAGTGACATCATCATCAACATCCGGAGTCAATATGGGTTTGTCGTATGTGTTGAGAGCTGAGGGGGTAAGAGAGGGGGGGAGAGAGATGGAAGAGTGGTAGAGAGGGAGAGAAGGGAGAGGAGAAGGAGAAGGGAGAGAGACTGAGGAGAGAGAGTGAGAGAGAGAGAGAGACAGACAGACAGAAGACAGACAGACAGACAGACAGAAGAGACAGAAGAACAGACAGACAGACAGAAGAGAAGGCAGAGACAGAGACATAAAAAGAGAAGAGACAAGAAGAGAAGACAGAGACACGAGAGAGAGAGAGAGAGAGAGAGAGAGAGAGAGAAGAGAGAGAGAGAGAGAGAGAGGAACAGACAGACAGAGACAGAGACAGAGACAGAGAAACAGAGACTTTGTTGATTTTTATGTTGTCAGAGTAATGAAAATTTTAGCGAAGACTACCCCCACGAAAATAACCTAACGATACAAGAGTTATCCTCTCCGTCGTCCTCTTTCTCTGCATCGTTGTCATCTTTGTTACTCTTACCTATACTCATGTACACATTTATCATCATCATCATCATCTCATCATCATACATCATATCATCATCACCATCACCATCACCATCACACATATCATCATCATCATCATCATCATCATCATCATCACACATATTGGTAACCATCCTTGATGCTGCTTAATCTTAGCTTGGGAAAAGCGAGTGCTCTCACCACTGAGCTGTTTTGTAGTAAAAAAATATATAATTTTGTTGTCATACACACACACGCGCGCGCGTACACACACACACCTACACACACACACACACACACACACACACACACACACACACACACACACACACACACCACACACAACACACACACACACACACACACACACACACACACACACACACAACACAACTCAACACAAACACAAACACACCGCCCCCCCCCCCCCCACACACACACCGCCCCCCCCCCCCATTTTTCTCCATTTATCACAAACTTGTTTTCCACACATAGCAAACCAGTGTGCACACACACACACCACCATCACAGTATGTACACATTTACCCAGTAGACCCTATGAGGATTCCTGAAGTCTGCGACTGATGGAACTGCTGCAGGCTGAGACTGAAGCCATGCCAGAACACAGCACAGTACAGTACAGCTTGAGGAGGAGGATGCTTCTGCTGCATTGGTGCCAGACATGGGTCTGGGCGAAAACAAGAAGCGTAACAACTGTGTCTAAAAGGGAGTGATGTTTGCGATTGTGGAGAGTACATTGCAGGGCTTGTATGTACCATGAGAAAAACAGCAACAGTAGCAGAGGGAGCAGTAACAGGACTAGCAGCAGCAGTAGAAGCATAGCTATTAGCAGTAGCAACAGTAAAAGTAGCAGTCGGTAATAAGGGAGTAGTAACAGCTGTAACAGCAGCAGTAGCAGCGTACAGTGTTGGAAGAGAGAGCGCAGTAGTAGCAGTGTTGGAGCAGCAGTAGCCGAGTAGCAGTAGCAAAGGCAGCTAGTCAGCAGTGGCGCCATCAGCCAGTAGCAAAGCTGCGTTCGGTAGAGCATTAAGCAATAGCAGTAAGCAGCAGTAAAGCCAGCAGTAGCGTAGCAAAGCAGCGTAGAGCGCACAAAGACATATAGCGCAGTAGAGCAGCAGTAACAGCAGATGCAGCAGACAGCAGTACAGCAGTAACAGGTCGGAGTAGCATCAGCAGTAGCATCAGCAGTAACAGCAACTAGTAACAGCAGCAGTAACAGCAGCAGTGGCAGCAGTAATAGCAGCAGTAACAGTAGCAGTAACAGTTTCGGTAGTAGCAGAAGCAGTAACAGCAAACAATAAGGGCAGCAGTAACAGCAACAATAAGGGCAGCAGTAACAGCAGAAGCAGTGTTAATAGTAGCAGCAGCAGCAGCAGCGATAACAGCAGCAGTAGCAGCAGTGGCGCCATTAGTAGCAGTAGCAGCAGCAGCAGCAGCAGCAATAACAGCAGCAGCAGCAATTACCTCACTTTAGTCCAATTAAGATGTTTTTCAACATTCCCGATCACAGAAGCCACACCAGGGCTGTCACCTCATGAAGAATAAACAAAAGCTGAGATAGAAACTGCGCAGTGAGTGCAGATTAAAAACACCCTGGATTTAAACCAACTATTCGCTCGTTCCTCGTGTCAATGCCCTAGCCATCCACAAAGCGGTTACCCAGGGTAGTCACCCCTTAATGGAACAGCAGCAACTGCAAAACAACCACCACCACAACAAGAAGAACACCAACCAAAACAACAGTAGTCATGATAATACACTTTATTTAGTTTGCTCTTTCCACTAACATTTGAAAATACTCAAAGTGTATTACAGGTTAAAAAAAAAGAAGTAAAGATGTTCACATGTAACCTATGTGGTTGTTGGGGAGCGAGATGTCAGTCAGAGACCTCACTTTCTCCAGGGGCCAGTATATTGAGAGTGGCGCCCATCTCCTCTCCCTCTCGCTGTATTACAAAGGTACAAAAAGAAATATAAACGAAAAAAAGGACGAAACTATGACAATCATTATTCATTGCATTCATTGCAGTGCAATAATATTT
>CM060320.1:60196522-60204022 GCA_030674155.1 Stramonita haemastoma | reverse complement strand
TTTTTAAGTGTACTGTAAGAGGAAATAAATTATGTTCCCAATGCCATTACCACAAGTCTGTCTGCAGGTAGCAGCCGTATTGTCCATGTCTGTCCGCCACTTAGAAAGACAGAGGAACAGACAGACAGGCTGTACTGCTTGCAATAGAGTCTGGTTGTTCTTCTTGTTCTATCCCGTAGTCTATTTAGACCGTAGGGGCGCCACGGAAGACCTCGCAACCAGCTCTCTCCATTTCCCTCTGTCCTCGACCTTTCTCAGGGTGTCACTCAGCCTGAGGCCCGTCCACTCTCGGATGTTGTCCTCCCATCTCTTTCTCTGCCTGCCTCTCCTTCTTCCACCTTGCACAGTTCCTTGCAGAAACGTCTTGGCAAGCCCCGTTGATCTTGCGACGTGCCCATACCACTTCAGTTTGCGTTTTTTGACTGTGGTCAGGAGATCTTCAAAGGGCCCGATGGCTTGACCGATTCTGTGTTAACAGCGCTTAAGACAGACCAATAGACAGACAGACAGACATTGACGGGCATAGTATGTGGTTAAACAGCTCCGCCGTTGGGATGCCAGGGGCCTGTCAGTATAAATACCATCCCCACCTTCTGGAAATTCTAAGCTAGGAATTCCCTCTTTTCTATCCTTCACTTTGTTTCCTCCTTGTTCCTTTTCATCCTGTCACCTCCTTCTTTTCTATTCTCTGCCTTCTTGGTCCATTCTCCTGCCTGCTTCTCCACAAAGACTTCAAAGATAATTCTCTCCCACGCTGATGTAAGGTGCGCTGGGCCTGACTTGTCAGGCGCTTAACGGCAGTGCAGCGCATTTTTCGCTCATATGACAGACAACGATAAATGCTGTCTGTGCGTTTGAGAACGATGAAGAAGAAGTGAACAGCTGATGGTTAATGATAGAGATTAGGGAGAAGGTCAATAGTCGCTAATGACTCGACTCTGTTTTAATTAAGCAATTTGCTGGCACGACAAATGACCGGCAGAACATTAATGCAATATTGATCCAAATGCTTAAAAGCCGATGATTGAAAGGAATAAGCAGATAGGCATTATCGATTAGATTTTTTTTCGTTCGTCGACCCGGGTTTACCAATGATGAAATTTTCCCGTATATAACAGTTTTTCCCCCACCATTAAGGTAGCCGCATTCCGATTTCGGCTGTGATGTCTAAAGATCACACCAGTGTGAATGCAAATTCTTTTGAAATATGTTTTGTGTCGGCCATTCTTACCGGCACGAACAGCCTACTCTTCTAAAAGGCAGAACGGGTTTTAATATGTGCGCAAGATATCCTGCGTGCGTTCGCATACAGGGTTCTCGGTTTAGAGTCTCATCCGAAGGACTTTCAGGGGAGTGAAGTCAGCACTGTTGTTAACTCCTAATGGACCCCCCCCCCCCCCTCGAGTATTATTTATTTATTTATACCACTTTATGTCACAGCAGATTTCTCTGCGTGGAATTCGGGCAGATCCCTCCCCCAAGGGAGAGTGCGTCGCCACAAGTGCAGCGCCACTCATTTTTTTTTCCTTTTTTCTGTCTGAGTAGGTGTTGTGGTGGTGGCTCAAACCTGGGCTTGATCCAGGGCTGTCAAATCACGAACGCAACGCTCTGACCACTCGGCTATCCCACCCCCGATAGAAACATTTAAAATTCGATGATTCAAACGAACAGGCAGAAAAGCAATACTGACTGGCCTAACGGTGGATCGATGATCTAGAGGTAACGCGCTTGCCTAGAAAGCGGAAAAGTCCGGGTCAGAGTGTGTGGTGGTTCGAATCCCGTTTGGGCCCCAAACTTTTTCCCCATCTATCAGACCATGAGTGGTGGTCTGGGTGCTAGTCTTTCGGATGAGGACGATAAACCGAGGTCCTGTGTGTTACACATCATTATTTAGCGGACGTTAAAGAACCCACGTCAACAAGAGCGTTGTCCCTGGCAAAATTCTGTAGGAAAAAACCCCACTCTGATAGGGAAACAAAATACAGTTGTAGACAGGAAAAAGAAAAAAAAAGATGGATGGCACTGCACTTGTGGCGACGCGCTCTTCCTAGGGGAGAGCATCCCAAATTTCACGCGTGCACGCAGAGAAATTTGCTGTGACATAAAGAGGTCTAAGATAAAATAGAAAAAATAAAATGAAATAAAATATTGAAAAGCTCATAAATCTAATGAACAAGCGGAAAGACAATATTGATCGGAACAGTGTGTGGCTATAACCACGATATGACAAGCCAACAGGTGGAAAACACCACACACACAACACACACACCACACACACACAC
Source organism: Stramonita haemastoma (assembly GCA_030674155.1). Classification (NCBI taxonomy): domain Eukaryota; kingdom Metazoa; phylum Mollusca; class Gastropoda; order Neogastropoda; family Muricidae; genus Stramonita; species Stramonita haemastoma. The sequence goes on along the minus strand of CM060320.1, from coordinate 60,201,740 downwards.
ACACACACACAAACACACACACACACACACACACACACACACACACACACACAACACACACACACACACACACACCACACACACACACACACACACACACACACACACACACACACGTACACACACACACACACCACACACACACAACACACACACACACACACACACACACACACACACACACACACTACACACACACACACTACACACACACACACCACACACACACCCCACACACACGCACGCACGCACACACACACACACACCACACCACACACCACACACCACACACACACACACACACACACACACACACACACACACACACACACACGCACACACACACACACACACACACACACACAGAGTATTGATCAGAATGTTTCACAGCTGAGGAGACAAAAGCAAAATAGGCGGATGGACACTCAGTGATATGAATAGTGCGTGAGTGTGTGTTTGTGTGTGTGTGTGTGGGGGGGTGGTTTAAAAGCTTGATGATGATGGTAATGATAGACAACTGTGAGATTGCGGTGATAGTGGCTATTGACAGGAAGAGATTCAAGCAGTAGTCCCTTTCCCTCTCCCTCCTCTCCACCTTTTATCATCACTCCTCCCCCCCCCCCCGCACACTCCCTCGCCACCCCTCTCCATGTCAGCAACCCCCCCTCCCCTCCACCCTGGGAATGCTAGCAGCAAATCTGTTGAAATGAGGTTTTTTTATTTTATAGAAATTCTGTGCACACAATTTATGTTTTCTGTTATTCTCTTTCAGTTGTGTTTACTTTCATTTCTTTAGAGATTTTTTTTCTCTTTTTTTTGTTTTTGTGTTTATCTTTCTTCGTTTACTTTCTTTCTTCTTTCTTTTTAAAAATTTTTTTTCGTTCCTAGGCTAGAGCTCCGAGGTTCACCAAGAACATCTTGCGCACACGTTAAATCCTGTTCCGCTTTTCGTAAGAGTTAGGCCATCGTGTGCCGGTGGGAACAGATGACATTTACAAAACTGCATACACACGGGGACTGGATGTAAAAAAGCACAAGAGTGCTTATCCCATTAACCTCGATATAAAAGAATAAAATAAATCAAACCAATAGTGAGATTTTGCGTACGTACGCGACAGTTTTTACCTACCATGACGGTTGCCGCATTTCGCATTTTCTTTCTTTTTTTTCTGCTTGCTTTCATTTTTCGGGTTTCTTTCCTTCTTTTCTTAAAAAGTGAACTGGAAGAGAATTTTTTTAAAAGTTCCTGATGCCATTACCAGAAGCATATCTGCAGGCTGTAACAAGATTACTGATTGCTGTCAACAACTCGGAGAGACAAAGGAACAGATGGACAGACAATATTGATTGAAACATTGCGTGTGGTTAACAACTGATAAGAGAGGAATATACATACAGACAGACCATTTTGATGATAATATAGTATTTGGTTAACAGTTGATAAAACAGAGGAAGACAGACAATATTGATGTGAATATAGTATTTGATTATCAGATGATAAAACCGAGGAACACAGACAAATAATATTGATAGGAACACAGCGTGTGGTTAACAGCTGATGATACAGAGAAACGGACATACAGACAATATTGATGAGAATATAGTATTTGGGTAACAGATGATATAACAGAGGAACACACTCAGACAATATTGATGTGAATATAGTATTTGGTTAACAGATGATAAAACAGAGGAATACAGACAGATAATATTGATAGGAACAGAGCGTGTGGATAACAGCAACAAAGGAACAGACATACAGACAATATTGATGAGAATATTGTATTTGGCTAACAGCTAAGACAGAGGATTTGGTGGACAGACAGACAATATTGACTGAGTCCTTCGGATGAGACTATAAACCGAGTTTCCGCGTGCAAACGCACGAAGAATATCTTGCGCACATGTTAAAACCCGTTCCACTTTCTGGAAGAGTAGGCCATTGTGTGCTGGTGGGAACGGATGACAAAATTGACTAAACTGCAGACACAGACAGGGGGACTGGATGTAAAAAAAAGCACACGAGTGCCTATTCCATTGTCCTCGAAACATTTTCTTTAAAAGACATAGCATGTGGTTAACAGCTGATAAGACAGAAGACCAGACAGATAGACAGACAGACAGACAGACAGACAGACAGACAGACAAAACTGACAACAGCTGATAAGACAGAAGAACAGACAGAAGAACAGACAGAAGAACAGACAGACAGACAGACAACACTAACAACATAGTGTGCGGTTAACAGCTGTTAAGGGCCGACTGGCAGACAGACAGACAAAACTGACAACATAGCGTGTGGTTAACAATTGATGGCAATGGTAAGGACACAACAGTGAGAATGCGGTTATAGTATTGACTGAAAGCTAAGGTGTTTAAGGTAAAGATGCCGACAAAACAAACGAACCGGCAGAAAAGCAATATCGATTGAAACAGTTGAAAACCTGACCATACAAAAGAAAAAAACAAACTTGTCGGAATATTCAATAGCTGATGAGACAAGCGAACAAGCGAACAGGCAGAGAGACAAATTGTTGTTGACGAGAGCATGGGTGTGGATGGTTAAAAGCTGATGGTAATGACAAGACAATTAGGAGAGGGCAGTTACAATCGCTATTTATTTTATCATTTATTTTATTTATTTATTTTTATTTTATTCTTTTATATCGAGGATAATGGAATAAGCACTTATATGCTTTTTTTTTTTACATCCAGTCCCCTTGTGTATACCGTTTTGTGAATTTTGTCATCTGTTCCTACCGGCACACAATGGCCTACTCTTACGAATGGCGGAATAGGATTTAATGTGTGCGCAAGATGTTCTGCGTGCGTTCACACACGGGGCCTCGGTTTATAATCTCATCCGAAGGACTTTGGGGGGGGGGGGGGAGGGAGTGGAGTCTGCACTGACGTTAACTCCAGGAGAAAAATCCTCTCGAACGGGAATCGAACATGTTCATTCCAATATGCTTTTCAAACACGTTTCTCAGGAAAGCCAGTCAATTGGGCGGTCAAGTGCCAGTGGTGTGTGCTCACCGCCTAACTTTTCTATTTTTGAAGGCTTAAATTTTATTAATTTTGCACAGGACTTAAAAATATAGGGAAAATGGAAGCAATACAGGTTACAGGAAACATTTAGTTGATCATCTAAAGGAACACAGTTTTCATTCTAATAGGCAAGCTGAAATTTCATCATAATCATATGGGTCATTAGAATTGTCAAAGTTTATCTACACCTTCATACATTTCTAATTGGAATTCTAGAACAGGCTGAATCGAGTTTGAGACAACGGAGCATGGAAACCACTGATAATACTTGTAACAACAACAACAAAATACTTAACATGTTGCTAGCAAAACGGACAACGGGGAAAGGAAACCACTGATAATACTTGTAACAACAACAACAAAATACTTAACATGTTACTAGCAAATAGGGCTTCTAATTCACGCTTTCACCCCAGAATAATAGAAAATTGGGGGAAGGGGAGGTTGGCAGCAAAGAGGAGGACATTAATAATAATAATAATTTATGGGATTTATATAGCGCTGAATCTTGTAGAGCACACAAATCAAAGCGCTTGCATTCATATTAGTCACACATTTAGACACGTGGCACTAAATACAATTTGACACTGTTACCACCTTGAATGGCCACACTACTCTTCTCTAATATTCTTCACAAAATAACTTCCACTTTGTATCATTGTTTTCTAGTTATGTTACCCCCCCTATAGCTTAAACTTGTTGCAAACAATCCAACCCTTTCCATTCAGCAATGATTGTTCATGATGTAATGTCAACACATGTAACGATACCAATGTCAATTCTGATACGAAAAGGGCAACTTCATAAGAGAACAACAGTAACAACAAAAAAGAACCAGTGTAATAATTTCCATGTTGCACGGGCCATTGACTTGCCGCTAACACAGGAGGCAATGAATGACGTCTGCACAACTACAGAAACAAAACTCAAACATCAAACACTGTTTCAATCACACAATCCATGTCCTCAATCGCGCCTCAGAGGGAAGGTTTCCTTGGTGACGCCCTGTTTGTTGATGACGTGGATAACGACGGAGTCTCCGGTGTTGATGTCGCGCTCTGCGGCTGACGTGAAGACGTCCTTGACCAGAGCAACGGCCTTGGCCTTGGAAAAGGGCACCTGCTTTGCTCCCTCCTGGTTCTTCATGCCGATCTGGTTATCCAGCAAAGGCTGCAGCATGGAGCTGGCAGAGCCCCCAGCACGGTACGTTTCTCGTTCGTACGACCCCACAGGGTCAAAGCTGTACACACACCCCTTGCCTTCAGTGTCCAGACCGGCCACGATGTTGTAGACGTAGTGGGGGAAGAAGCGACGGTAGTACAGGATGGTGGACAGCATGGCCGCCACTGAAGCAGTGTCCATCTCCTTGTTGTGGATGTAGTTGAACATCTTTAACCTGGTCTCCACGACCTTTGTCAGGGTCAGCACGTCACCATGGAAACCACAACTGCCAACCACTGTGTTGCTGGTTACCTGTCTGGTTTTGGGGGACAGCCCTGGACAGAATGGAGAATCCCGTCATCAGACGACTGTCCGAGGCGATGACAGTATAGTCTTCACCAGAGATGGCCAGCACTGCTCCTCCATTGAAGTCAAATGTGACGCTCCACCACATAATGAGACGGAGTGCACATGAGGTCAATTTTTAGTTATTGACATGTTATTAATGTGCAATAAAGTGGCTATCAAATACAAAAAACAGATTGAAAATCGGACAATTCTGTGCAAAGTTATTACAATTTGAAATGATAGACTACAGGAAGCAAAATGAGAAACGGACAAGTTTGTTTTCGTAACACGTTGTCAGAATGAGGGCTTGGGTATTTTCAAAACATATTTAAAAGCAAAAGGGATAAAAATGATGCCTTGATATTTCATTATAAGGTAGATAAACGGATATAGTTTAATAATTAATCAAAATCTCAAAATTGACAACTTGACCCCTACCTGCCTTTAATGGCTCCTAGAGCAAAATTGGGTAATGTGCTAAGCGACTCATTTCGTGGCGGAGCGTCACATATGGGCTGAATCGAGCTTGAATCGGCCTTTCAATCTGCTGGGTTCGTTGCTGAAACGGCACCATTGTCATAGCTTCTATTCTGCTTTTTTCGAGCGTCTGCATAACTACCAGATATCATGCAAAAAACCATTGGCAAGAATTTCATACAAA
>CM060320.1:60189022-60191522 GCA_030674155.1 Stramonita haemastoma | reverse complement strand
GGGCTCTGATCACATGGGAGGTAATTTACTTACCGCCCCATCACACGTTCGTTCGTTCATTCATTCATTCATTCTCTCTCTCTCTCTCTCTCTCTCTCTCTCTCTCTCTCTCTCTCTCTCTCTCTCTCTCTCTCTCTCTCTCTCTCTCTCTCTCTCTTCTCTCTCTCTCTCTCTCTCTCACACACACACACACACACACACACACACACATACACACACACCAACAATAAATCAAAACCGCTGAAGTGAACAAAAAACCATGACAACATCGTTCATTGACAAAAGTGCTACAAGCATGATGAAAAGCCACTGAGAAAAAAAAAAAAAAAAAAAAAAAATGAAGAGAAAACCCTTTAAAAAAAGACAGACTAAGGAAAAAGAGACAAGAGGAAGCAGTAAAATGGAATTATTGATCTGAGAACCGGTTTGCTAAAAGCCGATATTGATGCCAGACAAATTGTGGGAGTGAATGCAATTAGTGGCCATTTAATCTGATTTTCTTACAGCAACTCACACATGTAAAAGTCAGGTGTATGTGTGGTGTGCGTGTGTGTGAGTTTGTGGGTAATTGAATGGTGTGTGTGGTGTGTGTGTGTGTGTGTGTGTGTGTGTGTGTGTGTGTGTGTGTGTGTGTGTGTGTGTGTGTGTGTGTGTGTGAGTTTGTGTGTGATTGAATGGTGTGTGTGTTGCTGTTGTTGTTTAATTTAGAGTCTATTCACACTTGGTGATATTAGACCATAGGTGTGGGTGTGTGTGCGTGCGTGTGCGCCCGTGTGTGTGTGTGTGTGTGTGTGTGTGTGTGTGTGTGTGTGTGTGTGTGTGTGTGTGTGTTTTGTAACTACTTGAGTGGGCGTTGGTTGGTTGGTTGGTTGGTTGGAGATGGAAGGGGGTAGGTTAGGTAAGGAATGGCTTTTTATTATTGTTGTTTTCTTTTGTTTTAACTGTGTAAGTCTGTGATTGTATTCCGCTCTCATTTGTGCCTTATAGTGAAAGTCTTAATTGATTGGGGATGGGAGCGGAGATAGGGAAGGGGAGCGGGGGGGGGGGGGGGGGGGGGGGGGGAGGGGATAACGTAATGGTTAGAGCGTTGAGTTCGTGATCTGACAAGCCTGGGTTCGAGCCATCACCGAGGCACCCATTAAAGAGAATTTTCCCCCTGGACTTAAAATCAGTGCCGAATCCACTTCCCTCGAGCGTCCTTTGGAAAAGTCTAGACACTGAGGTCCCATGTGTGAGCGCATGCAGAACATCTTGCACACATTTTTTAAAATTCATTCTGCTTATTGTTGAATGTGTAGACCCTTTGTGTGTCGGTAGGAAAGGATGCCAAAATGTAAAACACACACACACACACAGAGGCACGCACGCACGCACGCGCGCGCACACACACGTACACACACACACACACTACACACACACACACACACACACACACACACACACACACACACACACACACACACACACACACACATGTGCACAAATGGTGTTGTTGTACACACACATCATCCTCAAAGTCGGAATGTGGCTACCTTAATGGTGGAATAAAAAGCCATTGCCTATGCGAAAATCTTGTCATTGGTGAACCTTGAAGCTCTAGCCAAAGAAAGAAAAAAATTCAATACATTTTTTTTAAAGGACAAAGTAGTTAAAAAATAATGGCATTAGTGATCTGAGAACGTGTGCGAACGCACGCAGAACATCTTGCCTACACGTTAAAACCCGTTCCGCTTTTCGGAAGAGTAGGCCATTATGTGCCGGTGGGAACAGATGACAAAATTTACAAAACTGCATATACACGGGGACTTGATTGGAACATCTTGCGCACATGTTAAATCCTGTTCCGCTTTTCGTAAGAGTAGGCCATTGTGTGCCGGTGGGAACAGATGACAATAATTACAAAACTGCATATACACGGTGACTAGATTTAAAAAGCACATGAGTGCTTATTCCATTATCCTCGGAATAAAAAGAATAAATATATAAAAGAAGAGGGGTTGTTTTTTTTAAATCCTATATCGATGCCAGACAAATGTGTGTGGTTGCAATTAATGACCATTTGGTTTTATTTTACAAGCAGTTCACATGTGAAAGACAGGTGTGTGAGTGAGGAATGTGTGTGTGTGTGTGTGTGTGTGTGTGTGTGTGTGTGTGTGTGTGTGTGTGTGTGTGTGTGTGCGTGTGTGTGTGTGTGTGTGTGTGTGCGTGTGTATGTGTGTGTTTTGTAACTTGGGTGGGCGGTGGTTGGTTAGGGGTGGGCGAGGGTGTAGGAGGGGTGGGTTAGATGATGGTGGGTGGTTGTATGGTTTTTGTTTTGATTTGTTACATGTGCTAGAAGCTTGCTTCTATTTGGGGTTTATTGTGTGTGTGTGTGTGTGTGTGTGTGTGTGTGTGTGTGTGTGTGTGTGTGTGTGTGTGTGTGTGTGTGTGTGTGTGTGTGTGTGTGTGTGTGTGTGTTTGTATGTGTGTGTGTGTGTGTGTGTTTTAGTCATTTGTTAGA
>CM060320.1:60171522-60179022 GCA_030674155.1 Stramonita haemastoma | reverse complement strand
ACGCGCGCGTGCATACATACACATATGCATGAACGCGCGTGCGCTCACATACACACACACACACACACACACACACACACACACACACACACACACACACACACACACACACACACACACACACAGAACGCACGTAGAACATCTTGTGCACACGTTAAATCCTGTTCCGCTTTTCGTAAGAATAGGCTATTGCGTGCTGGTGGAAACAGATGACGAGATTTACAAAAATGCATACACACGGGAACTGAGTGTAAAAAAAAAGCACATGAGAGCTTATTCCATTATCCTCGATATAAAAGAATAAATAGATTAAAAAAAAAATAGAGAGAGAGAGAGAGAGAGAGAGAGAGAGAGAGAGAGAGAGAGAGAGAGAGAGAGAGAGAGAGAGAGAGAGACAGACAGACAGACAGACAGACAGACAGACAGACAGACAGACAGACAGACAGACAGACAGACAGACAAACAGACAGACAGAGAGACAGACAGACAGACAGACAGAGAGACAGAGAGAACTCAGGATTTTAATTCTAAAGCCACTGGCCTATAATAGAAGGTGACAGGCAGTTTGACAAAAGAAACTGCAAGCAAAACAGTATAACAAACATAAATAATGTCGGATTTATTAAAAGTGATTTCCAAAGAAACATGAACTGCTTCAACTTTCAGTACACCAATTATACTCAACAAACTTTTCTGGGGCTTTCAGAGCATAGCATATACACATACCCAAATGTCTCAACTGGCAAACATTTTCATTATTCAAAATAGTTTGAAGAGTGCAGTTTGAAGCGTTTATTTGCATTTTTGAAGTATTTTGACATGTTTTGTTGTTGTTTTTAATCTCTCAAGTCTGTAAACTTTGTACATTCAAAGAGAAAATGGATTCCAGTTTCAATTTCGGTACACAAAGGGCACTTTTTAAGATTTATCATTATATCTGTTATTTACATTTAAATTACCAAATTCTAAGTCTGAACTTAACCAGTACATACCTGAATATACCTATCGTGATAGCAGTAAGAGAAAGAAAGAAAGAAGAAGAAAGAAAGAAAGAAAGAGAGAGAGAGAGAGAGAGGAGAGAGAGAGAGAGAGAGAGATGGCATTTTTTTTTTATTCGAGGATAATAGATAAGCAATCTGTGCTTTTTACATCCAGTCCCCGCCCTTTTCAGGGAAAAATCAAGATAAAAAGGTAACCTCAAGAGAGAGAGAGAGAATGAATGAATGAATGAATAATCTTTATTTTTCAAGGGTTACAGAGTAAGCATTACATACTAGAGAGAGAGAGAGAGAGAGAGAGAGAGAGAGAGAGAGAAGAGAGAGAGAGAGAGAGAGAGAGAGAGAGAGAGAGAGAGAGAGAGAGAGAGAGAGAGCATTCATGAATCAATGAAAAAGTGATTCTTCTTTGTATTGAAGGAAGGCAAGCAAATTGCATCCAGCCCTCAGTCATAGAAAATTGATGACAATACATCAAACAAACAAATAAACAAAGATCTGAAAGAAAAGCAATCATGCAGTAATATCTGTATCAAAACTATCAATGTAGTAATTATTAAAAAGTAAGAATGTCAAAAGAAAACCATAAGAAAGAAAGTAGAGAGAAAGAAAAAAAAAAGAGAGAGAGAGAGAGAAAGAGAACGAGAGAGAGAGAGAGAGAGAGAGAGAGAGAGAGAGAGAGAGAGAGAGAAGAGAGAGAGAGAGAGAGAGAGAGAGAGAGAGAGAGAGAGAAGAGAGAGAGAGAGAGAGAGAGAGAGAGAGAGAGAGAGAGAGAGAGAGAGAGAGAGAGAGAGAGAGAGAGGAGAGAGAGAGAGAGAGAGAGAGAGAGGAGGAGAGAGATGGAGAGAGAGAGAGGTGGGGAGAGAGAGGGGGGGAGAGAGAGAGGAGAGAGAGAGAAGAGAGAGAGAGAGAGAGAGAGAGAGAGAGGGGGGCAGAGAGAGAGAGAGGGGGGGGGGGGAGAGAGAGAGAGAGAGAGAGAGAGAGAGAGAGAGAGAGAGAGAGAGAGAGAGAGAGAGAGAGAGAGACAGACAGACAGACAGACAGACAGACAGACAGACAGACAGACAGACAGACAGACAGACAGACAGAAGACAGAGAGACAGCGAGAGAGAATCAAACATTTTCTTTAAAACAGAACCCTAAAATACATAAATTGCATTTTCTTCTATCTAAACAGCAGACAGATCAACACAGGAAGGAGGAAAAGCCTAGTGGTTAGAACATGCTGATCGCGATTTGATGACCCGGGGATTGAGCCCAGGTGCCAGTCACAACCAAGACACCCTCTCTCAAGATTTTCCCCCTGGAGCTAACTAACATCAGTGCTGACTGGAATCCTCTGAAAATTTTTTCGGATGAGAAAATAAATCGAGACCCGTCTGGGAAGCCGCGCAGAACATCTCGCTCACATCAACACTCTTCCCCTTTTTGAAGAGTAGCCATTGAGTACGGTGGAAACGGATGACAGATTTTCAAGAACGCAAGCACACTTGAATTGTGTTTATTTATATATTTATTTAGTTATTCATTATACTTTTATATCAAGGATAATGGAATTAAGCACTCATGTACTTTTTTTTTACATTCAGTTCCTGTGTGTATGCAAGTTTTGAATCATCCCAGAGGTCGGAATGTGGCTAACTACTTATCAACACGAGCGAAAAACGGTCGCATACAAAAACCTTATCATTGGTAAACCTCAGAGCTTTATCAACCGAGGAACAAATCAACAGACACAAACAACAAGCAAATAAGCATAAATAAACAAACACAAACGCAACTGATAACTGAGCTTAATCGGAGAATGAATAACATATCGCATGACATATCGTGTTCCATTTAATCAAGAAAAAAAAATAAATAGTGACACAAGGACATTGAGATGTAGGTGGGACAGAACGAGGGAGTGTGAAATAGAAAAAATAGTAAAAGAGAGGAGAAGAGAGAGAGAGAGAGAGAGAGAGAGAGAGAGAGAGAGAGAGAGAGAGAGAGAGAGAGAGAGAGAGAGAGAGAGAGAGAGAGAGAGAGAGAGAGAATGAAGAAGAAAGATGAATAACTTATTAAGGGTAACGAGTAGTAGATTACTACTTTTTCATCGCCGATAGAGAGAGAGAGAGAGGAGGAGAGAGAGAGAGAGGAGAGAGAGAGAGAGAGAGAGAGAGAGAGAGAGAGAGAGAGAGAGAGAGAGAGAGAGAGAGAGAGAGAAGAGAGAGAGAGAGAGAGAGAGAGAGAGAAGAGAGGAGAGAGAGAGAGAGAGAGAGAGAGAGAGAGAGAGAAAGAGAGGAGAGAAGAGAAGAGAGAAGGACAGAAAAAAGAGGAGAGGTAGAGAAAGAGACAAGAGAAAGAGAGAGAGAAGAAATAGAGACAGAGAAAACAGAGAGAAACAGGATAAAAAGAAACTAGATGACAGGAAAAGACAGACAGACCAGAAAGACAGAAACAAAACACAGACAAACAAACAGACACTCACGATAAATACAGACAGAAAGCAGACAGACAAGACAAAAACAAGACAAGACAGACAAGACAGACAAATACGTTCTGTTTTATTATGTTCCCTCACACAGAAATTTACAATGCAGAAATTTGTTCCCAATCGAGACGTCAGCAAAAAAAAAAAAGGAAAAACACACACACACACACACATGACTCATCGACAAAGGAGGAAGAAGTGGGGAAAAAGAGAAAAGAAAAAAGAAAGATATCCCTCCTCCCCATCTCCCACATACCCCTCTCCCTCCCTGACCCACTCTGACCCCTCTCCCCTCTATCCCCCCGTCCCCTCTCCCTTAGCCTTAGATCTTGATTTTTGTACACTTTTTTGTGGTATGATAGATTCGAGGACATGTGCACACTACTTGTAAAACTCCTGCGTGTGCTCAAAAATGAATGTGTGTCTGTGCTCTTAAAGGCGGATTGATGGTCTAGTGGTAATAATATATCCTAGTTTTTGGTGTTTGTTGTTTGTTTTTTTTAAGCGAGAAGTTGTTGGCTTTGTTGCCGTTGATGCTGTTGTTGTGTGTTGTTGGTGTTGCTGTTGTTGTTGTCGTTGTTGTTAGTGGTGGTGTTATTGTTGTTGTTGCTGTCGCTGTTGTTGCTGTGTGTCGTTGTTTGCTGTCGTTGTCGTTGTTGTTGCTGTTGTCATTGTGCTTGTTGCTGTTGTTATCGTTGTTGTTGTTGTTGCTGTTATAGTCGTCGTTGTTGTTGCTGTTGTTGTTGTTGTTGTTGCTGCTGCTGCTGCTGTTGTGATGAATAAAAACGATTATTATTTTCTTTGAGCTGAATGTTGATGCACAGAAACAGAAGCCCTAGTGTCCGTTTTGCCATCAATTTGGATGTCTGTCTGTCTGTCTGTCTGTCTGTCTGTCTGTCTGGTCTGTCTGTCTGTCTGTCCTGCCTGCCTGTCTGTCTGCCTGCTGCCTGTCTGTCTGTCTGTCTGTCTGTCTGTCTGTCTGTCTGTCTGTCTGTCTGTATTCTGTCTGATTTCTCCTTTCCTTCCTTCCTTCTTTCCTAATCTTCTGCACGTGAGCTGCCGTCCAAATAGCTTTCTGCTGTGAGAGATGGATTTCTGGTTTTGTGTGTGTGTGTGTGTGTGTGTGTGTGTGTGTGTGTGTGCTGTGTGTGTGTGTGTGTGTGTGTGTGTGTGTGTTGTGAATGTGTATGAGAGAGATATAGAGAGACAGAGAGAACACACACACAGACAGACAGACAGACAGACAAGGAAGACAGAGAGAGAAGAAACAGACAGACAGACAGACAGACAGAGACAGACAGAGCAGACAGAGACAGAGACAGAGAGCAGAGAGACAGACAGAGAAGACAGAGAGACGAGAGAGGAGAGAGAGAGGACAGACAGACAGACAGACAGACAGACAGAGAGAACTCAAACGATTTATCACAAAAGACCATTGGCTGCGAGATACAGGAGATTGTGGAACTACTTAGAGTTAATGGCTTCCGAAGAAAGAAAGAGTCCATCTATGATGAGAATCATCACTTGCCAGAGCTGTGGCTGTGGATCTCATGCTATCCCTCACTCTCGATATCCCTACTCTCAAAGCTGTGGCTTTGGATCTCATGCTATCCCTCACTCTCAAAGCTGTGGCTTGGACTCATGCTATCCCTCACTCTCAAAGCTGTAGCTTTGGATCTGATGATATCCCTTACTCTCAAAGCTGTGGCTTTGGATCTCATGCTATCCCTCACTCTCGATATCTTTTCAAAGCTGTGGCTTTGGATCTCATGCTATCCCTCACTCTCGAATCCTTTTCTCAAAGTGTGGCTTTGGATCTCATGCTATCCCTCACTCTCGATATACCTTACTTTCAAAGCTGTGGCTTTGGATCTAATGATCACTCTCGATACCTTACTCTCAAAGCTGTGGCTTTGGATCTCATGCTATCCCTCACTCTCGGATATCCCTTACTCTCAAAGCTGTGGCTTTGGATCTCATGCTATCCCTCACTCTCGATGATCCACTTATCTCTCAAAGCTGTGGCTTTGGATCTCATGCTATCCTACTCTCAAAGCTTGCTTTGGATCTCATGATATCCCTCACTCTCAAAGCTTTGGCCTTTGGATCTCATGCTATCCCTCACTCTCAAAGCTGTGGCTTTGGATCTCATGCTATCCCTCACTCTCAAAGCTGTGGCTTTGGATCTCATGCTATCCCTCACTCTCAAAGCTGTGGTTGTGGATCTCATGCTATCCCTCACTCTCAAAGCTGTGGCTTTGGATCTCATGCTATCCCTCACTCTCAAAGCTGTGGTTGTGGATCTCATGATATCCCTTTTTCTCAAAGCTGTGGCTTTGGATCTCATGCTATCCCTCACTCTCAAAGCTGTGGTTGTGGATCTCATGATATCCCTTTTTCTCAAAGCTGTGGCTTTGGATCTCATGCTATCCCTCACTCTCAAAGCTGTGGCTTCGGCCGCTGATGATATCCCTTACTCTCAAAGCTGTGGCTTTGGATCTCATGCTATCCCTTACTCACAGCTTTGGATCTCATTCTATCCCTTACTCTCAAAGCTGTGGCTTTGGATCTCATGATTTTCTTTACTCTCAATGCTTTGCACAAATATAGACCTAGACTGGACACGACTTCAAGATAAATAGACGCCAAGAGGAAAACAAAAATGTTAAAGGTGTCCCATAACCTATATAATCGATCGTTGGGAACCGAGGCTTCAGAGACCTCAGCTTCTCTAGGGGCCAGCATGTTGAGGGCGGCGCCCATCTCCTCTCCCTCGCTGCTTTACCTTCCCTGACCCTAAAGAGGGCCGGTACCCATTTATAGCTGGGTGAAGCTGGGGGATAGTTCTGAAGCCAAGGCGTGCAAACGGTCACCCATCCACTTGGTAACCATTCTCAATGCTGCTTAACCATACCTTGGAGAAAGCGAGTGCTCTGACCACTGAGCTATCACTAGGCTGTCTACAATATTTTTATTGGAATGGACATCTTGCAACACAATGTACTTCATTCCCAGTAATTACTCAAGGAATGAGCACAGCAAATTGTCACATCTACTTGTTTCTCCAGTTAGATATATAATATAAATTATGAAATTTAATGTCTGATTCACCAAATCTGATATTTTGCCAATTATCCTTTCAACATACATTATGTCCATAATGATCAAATTTCAAATTATAAGGTTTGGCATCTTGTAAACTTATGAATTGTCTATATAGTTTACATCTTGCATTCTGTATCGAATAATTGCTCCATTGTTTTCTTACATTTTTTTTTTTTTTTACACCACTTTAAGTCACGGTAGATTTCTCTGCGTGAAATTCAGGCTGCTCTCCCAGGAGACGCTTGACAAGAGCAGTGCCACCCATTATATTTTTTTCTTTTCCTGTCTGCAACTGTATTTGTTTCCCTATCAAAGTGGCTTTTCTCTACAGAATTTTGCCAGGGATAAATGATTGCTTTATTGCTGCCATCCTTAGTCAGTGAATCATTGTCAAAAAAAAAAGAAATCATGAGTAACTCTTTACAATCTGCGACGCTCTGTTTCAGCCAAATAAATCCTAAAACCATTTGACATTAAACAAATGTTTTTGTGTAATAGAGATATTTTCCCTTTAACATCTAAATCACAGAGCATTTTCAAAACAATCGCATACACAAAAGACTCCTCCATTAGCGAACCTCGGAGCTATAGCTGAGAAAAAAATATTTTAAAAAAAACGAAAGAAAGAACGAAAACATCTCAAAAGAGCTATAAGTTAGCCTGCTCTCAATGTATTCAGAATCGTTGGCCAATATCTGATCTTCTTACTACTAGAATGAACAGAAAGAGAGTATTTGTTGTGATTTACTGTAGTTCACAATTCTTAAGTGTTTATAGACCTAAAGTGTTTAAAAGCACAAATTGCGCTGATTTGCAATGCACTCAACTGTATCCAAATCCCAGATTTTAACACCATTAAATACAATGGGCTGTAATTGTGCATTAAAAAAAAATCAAAGGACATCCTTGAGTTGAGAGGGGATTGGG
>CM060320.1:60139022-60164022 GCA_030674155.1 Stramonita haemastoma | reverse complement strand
CTGACAGGAATGATGGGATCTTTATCGTGCGTGGAATTTTGATCTTCTGTATATATGTACATGCAGGAAAGGAATTAAGATACTGGCAGATCTGCACTCTAAGTTGATCTGGGGAAATCGTAAAATCTCTCTCTCCTCTCTCTCTCTCTCTCTCTCTCTCTCTCTCTCTCTCTCTCTCTCTCTCTCTCTCTCTCTTCTCTCTCTCTCTCTCTCTCTCTCTCTTCTCTCTCTCTCTGTCTGTCTGTCTGTCTGTCTGTCTGTCTGTCTGTCTGTCTGTCTGTCTGTGCGTCTGTCTGTCTGTCTGTCTCTGTCTCTGTCTCTGTCTCTGCCTCTCTCTCTCTCTATCTCTCTCTCTCTCTCTCTCTCTCTCTTCTCTCTCTCTCTCTCTCTCTCTCTCTCTCTCTCTCTCTCTCTCTCTCTCTCTCTCTCTCTCCTCTCTCTCTCCATCCAGTCGTCTGGCGACCGTGGCGGTACCTCCGAAGACTTGATAACCAGTTCCCTCCTTTCCTCTCTCTGTTCTGCCTTCCTCAGGGTTTTGTTGAGTTCTAGGCCTGTCCACTCTCTGATGTTGTCCTCCCTTCTCTTCCTTGGTCTCTTTTTTTCTTCCTACTTGGACAGTGCTTTGCAGTATTGTTTTTGCAAGTCCTTTTGATCTTGTGACATGCCTGTACCATTTAGGTTTACGCTTCTTTACAGTTGTTAGGTTTTCGTAGGGACCAATGGTTTGCTGGATTTTGTTATACACGTCTTCGTTGCTTATGTGGTCTCTGTAGGAGATGCCAATTGAGTCTCCCTACGCCAGAAACGCTGCCGAGATTCAAACCCATGACTTCAGAGACTCACAGAGTTGAAGTCAACTAGTCCTAACCACTTAGCTACGGAATCGGTCAATAACAGTCCACATATAACACTGATAACTCAAGTGGAGCTATATTTTTAGTGCTACGACCCCCCCCCTCCCCCCTCCCATTCTTCCCCAACCACCAGACATACAGACAAACAGACAGATGGTCAGATAGACAGACGTGCACGCTGGTGTACACGCGTGAAAGAGACACTGAATGAAACTTCTTTTTGTTTATTTTTTTAATGGTGAATTCCAGGTTGTCTGTATGTATATTCATGCACAATATGCACATGTGAATGTTTAAGAAACTTAAATATTTAAACGTGCGTGTTTATTGTGTGTGATTATGCTTATCATACATGAGTCACACATTCCCCTCCATACACATACGCGCGCACGCGCGTGCGGACACACACACACACACACACACACACACACACACACACACACACACACACCACAACACACACACACACACACACACACACACACACACAGATACATGCACTTTTAAACAGATTAAAAAAAAAAACACCTACAGTGAAATGATTAGGAAAAAATAACAAAACTATAAAAGGAATAAAGACAAAATGTTAAACACACCACACACAAACACACACACACACACACACACACACACACACACACACACACAACACACACACACACACACACACACACACAAAGATAAACAACAACAACAGCTGCAACAACAATAATAAACCAAAATTTTCAAAGCAAACAAAACTCTTCTGAAACATATTTCCATGAAAAAGAAAAGAAAGGTGACATGAAAAGGGAGGGAGGGGGGGAGGGGAAGGGGGAGGCAGAAACGACACAAGAACACACTTAAAAGTAGCAAATTACAAACACAAAAACAAACCAAAGAAAACAAACAAACAAACAAACAAACCAACAGGGAAGCTACAGCAAAAGGTATCTACTTTTCAAAACAAACACACAAACAAAATCTAAAGGCGCATGGAAGCAAAGCTGTCGAAATAAACACAAAGTAAAATAAATAGCTGCATGAAATAAACCAAGAGAGAGAGAGAGGGGGGGGAAGAGAGAAGGGGGGTGGAGAAGAGGGAGAGAGAGGAGAGAGAGAGAGAGGAGAGAGAGAGAGGAGAGAGAGAGAGAGAGAGAGAGAGAGAGAGAGAGAGAGAGAGAGGAGAGAGAGGAGAGAAGAGAGGAGAGAGAGAGAGAGAGAGAGAGAAGAGAGAGAGATTATTTATTCATTTATTTATTTATTCTTTTATATCGAAGATAATGGAATAAGCACTCATGTGCTTTTTTCATCCAGTCCCCGTGTGTATGCAATTTGTAAATATTGTCATCTGTTCCCACCGGCACACAATGGCCTACTCTTACGAAAAGCGGAACAGGATTTAACGTGTGCGAGAGAGAGAGAGAGAGAGAGAGGAGAGAGAGAGAGAGAGAGAGGAGAGAGAGAGAGAGAGAGAGAGACAGACAGACAGACAGACAGACAGACAGACAGACAGACAGACAGACAGACAGACAGACAGACAGACAGACAGACAGACAGACAGACAGGACAGACAGACAGAGTGTAAAACAATGACTGTACAAAGGAAGGAACAATGAAAACAAAAAAGGGAAAAAGAGAAAACTAACGACAAGCTTTTCCTGTAATGGATGTCAAATGTGCGTCTTTATATACAGCGACCTGTTAAAACGGCTCGCTTTCTCTCTCTCCCTCTGTGTGTGTGTGTGTGTGTGTGTGTGTGTGTGTGTGTGTGTGTGTGTGTGTGTGTGTGTGTGTGTGTGTGTGTGTGTGTGTGTGTGTGTGTGTGTGTGTGTGTGTGTGTGTGTGTGTATGTATGTATGTATGTATGTGTACATGTGTACGTGTGTACGTGTGTACGTATGTACGTATGTACGTGTGTACGTGTGTACGTGTGTACGTGTGTCTGTCTGTCTGTCTGTATGGATGTATGGATGTATGGATGTATGGATGTATGGATGTATGGATGTATGTATGTATGTATGTATGTACGTACGTACGTATGTATGTCTCTGTCTCTCTGTATGCTTGTGTTCAAATTCATTCTCTGTATGTGTGCGTGCGTGCGTGCGTGGGTGCGTGCGTGCGTGCGTGTGTGTCTGTGTGTCTGTGTGTCTTGTCTGTCACTATCTCTGTCCTTGTCTCTCTGTGTCTCTGACTCTGTCTCTCTGTCTCTTAGCGTCTCTGTCTGTTTGTCTGTCTGTCTATCTGTCTGCCTGTCTGTCTGTCTCTCTGTGAGTGAGTGAGTGAGTGAGTGAGTGAGTGATGTGAGTGAGTGTGTGTGTGTGTCTTTGTGTGTGTGTATGTGTGTGTGTGTGCTTTGTGTGTGTGTGTGTGTGTGTGTGTGTGTGTGTGTGTGTGTGTGTGTGTGTGTGTGTGTGTGTGTGTGTGTGTATGTATGTTCTGTATCTCTTGTCTGTCTGTGTGTTTGTCTGTGTTTGTCCCTCCCATTTCGTCTCTGTCTCTGTCTCTGTCTCTGTCCTCTCTCTCTCTCTCTCTCTCTCTCTCTCTCTCTCTCTCTCTCTCTCTCTCTCTCTCTCTCTCTCTCTCTCTCTCTCTCTCTTCCCCAACCCATCTCCTCATCTGCCCACCCTCCTCCTCCCACACTCTCTTTCCCTTAAACACACAGTGTCTGGCTTCAGCATTTGCAGACCCCCACAAGCCCCATTAAATGTACATCTCTTCCAACCTCCCTCTCCCAGCATCAATTTTAACCCTCCTCCACCCCCAGCCTACTCCCCACTCCCCACTCCCCACCTACTTCCACCCACAAGCCTACGTACCCTTCTCCCACCCTCCTGAGTCTTGTCTCACCCCCTCCCCACTCCCAGAGTCTTCTCACCCCCACCCTTCTGTCGTTCTCCTTCTTCCCCATTCTCTACCCTCCTCCCACTTGTCTACCCTCCTGTCCATTCCTTCAGCTCTCACCCCACCCTCCTAGAGTCTCCTCATGTTCACTCTCCCCTTCCTTCCTTCCTTCCTTCCTTCCTTCCTTCCTTCCTTCCTCCCTTCCTTTCTTCCTTTCTTTTTCTTCCTTCGTTCCTTCGTTCGTTCGTTCGTTCCTTCCTTCCTTCCTTCCTTCCTTCCTTCCTTCCTTCCTCTCTCTCTCTGTCTCTCTCTCTGTCTCTGTCTGTCTGTCTGTCTGTCTGTCTGTCTGTCTGTCTGTCTGTCTGTCTGTCTGTCTCTCTCTCTCTCTCTCTCTCTCACGCCTTCCCCCTCCTCCTTCCTCTCCTCTCTCCCCCTCTCCCCTTTTAATCTCTGTATACTTCTCATCTTCTTTTATTTTACTCGAAGCAAACAGTTAATTAAAAGAGTCTCCTAAAAAAACAGCTTGTTTGAAGTTAGTTTGCAAAGCATGTATTATAAAGACTGGTTTGTTTCAAAGCCGATTCGAATCTTTATCAACTCAGTTGCTTCCTTGCTTGTTTGTTTGCTTGCTTGCTAATTTGCTTGCTTGTTAATTTGCTTGTTGGCTTGCCTGCTTGTTAATTTGTTGCTTGCTTAGGTTCACCTCATTGTGTTCGGATGAAGACAAGTCACGGGGTTCTGGGTTTGATTCTTTCGATGGCGCCTGGTCAATTTGAAAGGGCGGAGAATCTTGTTTTTCTTCTAGTTGAAATTGTTTTTCGCTATTTTTTTAAAAGATCTTTCCAGGTTTTGTGTAGGTGTAGGTTTATACTGGTGCCTTACTTTTTTTTTCTTTTATACTTTTATTTCGAGGATAACACTCATGTGCTTTTTTACATCCAGTCCCCGTGTGTATGCAGTTTTTTTTTCAATTTTGTCATCCGTTCCCACAGCTACAATGGCCTACTCATCCGAAAAGCGAAACAGGTTTTAACGTGTGCACAAGATGTGCTGCGTGTGTTCGCACACGGGACCTCGGTTTATGTCTCAATCGAAGGATTTGTTTTTCGTGTGTGTGTGTGTGTAGACATGTTTATATGGGGACGAGATAGCTCAGTGGTCAGAGCATCGCTTTCCCCAAGCTAAGGTTAAGCAGCTTCGAGCATGGTTACCAAGTGGATGGGTCACCGTTTGTGCGCCTTGGCTTCAGTTAGTCCCCCCAGTTCACCCAGCTGTAAATGGGTACCTAGTACCTGCCCTCTTTAGGGTCAGGGAAGGTAAAGCAGCGAGGGAGAGGAGATGGGCGCCGCCCTCAATATCTGGCCTCTGGAGAAGCTGAGGTCTTTGATGCCTCGCTCCCTAACGACTGCATAATTATGTTATGGAGCACTTTTACCTTCTACGATTAAACATGCTTGTGTAGTGTAATCTTTGTGTAGACCATGTTTGTGTAGACCATGTTTGTGTAGACTACGTTGGCGTAGACTATGTTTGTGTAGTGTAGACTATGCTTGCTCATTTTTTTTATTCATCTTTTTTCTTTCTTTTCTTTTCTGTTCCTATTTTCTTTCTTTTTCTTTCTTTTTTCTCTCTGTTTCCCTTTGTTTCTTTTTCCGTCTATTTTGTTTGCTTATAACTTCTATCTTTCTATCTTTTTCTTTTCTCCTTTTTTTTCTCTCTCTCTCTCTCTCTCTCTCTCTCTCTCTCTCTCTCTCTCTCTCTCTCTCTCTCTCTCTCTCTCTCTCTCTCTCTCTCCCTTCTTTCTTTCTTTCTTTCTTTCTTTCAATTATTATTTATTCATTTATCTTATCTATTTATT
Organism: Stramonita haemastoma; assembly: GCA_030674155.1. NCBI lineage: Eukaryota > Metazoa > Mollusca > Gastropoda > Neogastropoda > Muricidae > Stramonita > Stramonita haemastoma. The sequence goes on along the minus strand of CM060320.1, from coordinate 60,158,484 downwards.
TTTCTTTATTTTTTTCCACTTATTTGTCAACACTCTCAGAGGCCCCCGCATCGGCCATCATTCGTTTCAGTTTTCAGTTGTTCGTCCTAGAAGGCTGAGTAATGCATGGCGTATAATTGTGTGTGTACAGAGCTGGAGATAGAGATATACACTGCATTAGCTCAGGGAAACGCTTCACATGACACATGTTTCACGGTCTCTTCATTACCACCACTGACAACCTGACTCCCTAGGTATTAACTCTTACATGCCAGAATGCTGCTTAGGTTTTTGTTGTTGTTGTTCTTGTTTGTTTGTTGTTGTTTTTGTTTTTTTTGTTTTTGGGGGAGGGGGGTTTTCGACCACACAGGTTACGGGACACTGTACCTTTACTTTTTACCTTCGTATTTTTTGGGTTTTAGTTTAGCTTTTTGTGTTTTTTTTTTTTTTTTTTTTTTGGGGGGGGGCTTTTTGGGGGTTGGGGTGGGGGGGGGGTTGGTGTGTATGTATGTGTGTGTGCGTGTGTGTATGTGTGTGTGCGTGTGTGTGTGTGCGTGCGTGTGTGTGTGTGTGTGTGCGCGCGCGCGTGCGCGCGTGTGTATGTATGTGTGTAGATGTGTGTGTTGTGTCTATCAGTCTGTCTGTCTGTCTGTCTGTCTGTTTGTCTGTGTCTCTGTGTGTATGTGTTGTTGTTTTTGTTTTTACTTTCGTTTTGGTTGTTTGTTGTTGTTGTTTGTTCATTTGTTGTTGATTTTTTGGGGTACAGTTTCCAGTGTACTGACCAATGTCAAAATCCCCACAGTGCCGGCTTAATATTATATTCCTTACATCCTGTTAAATAGTTCCTCAAATGCAGAGCAGGACACACAATTATTGTGTCATTGTTTGTGTTCATCTATCAACTTTTCTTTTTGTGGAGTATTATTTTTCTTTGGGCATTTCTCTTCACACATCCTCCCCCCCAAAAACAAGCAAACAAAAAAAAACCCAAACAAAACTGCCTTTTGAAGACGGCTTTGATAGCCCTCAAAGATTTAACACACAAAAAAACCTTGCTAGTCCTGTTAACATGAATACACCGCTGTTTTATTAGGAGTCTGCGGCTGCGATACACCAGGTCTGGAAATACGCATTAACTTTCTAAGAATACACGAGGTTACATCATTCATGGCCCCAGGTTTATGAGCTGGGTCTTGATGAGTTAATGGTCTTTAATTTTAATTTTCCACAAAAAGTCCTTTGGATGAGACTATAAATCGAAGTCGAGACCTAGTATTATGGATCTTAAAGTTTTTATAACTACGCCTTTCTGTAAGATGTGATCACATGTGTGCGAACGCATGCAGAACATCTTGTGCACAAGTTAATTAAAACCGTTCCACTTCTCGGAAGAGTAGGCCATTGTGTGCCGGTGGGAACGGTTGACAAAATTTTACAAAACTGCATATACATGGGGACTTGGAGCAAAAATGTGCATGAGTGCTTATTCCATTATCCTGAAAATAAAAGATTAAAAAAAAAAAAGAATAAGAATGGGTGACATAAAGAATCTGGGTATTGCTATAGTGAAGAGTTTGGATTGAGCGGCGTGGAAACAGCAGGAATAAAAATGCTACAGAAAATGAAGCAGTAAAAACCAGAGAGACAGTGAAACAAAGGACAACTGAATGATCGAACAAAAGAAAGAAAGAAAGAAAGAAAGACAGGGAAAAAAAACTTTCTATTTTTTGGGCGTCGAAGGCATCATTTTGTACACAAATACATATGCATGTGAACAGAAATAGAGACCTGATTTTATTCACAGAGAGAGAGAGAGAGAGAGAGAGAGAGAGAGAGAGAGAGAGAGAGAGAGAGAGAGAGAGAGAGAGAGAGAGAGAGAGAGAGAGAGACGAGAGAGAGAGAGAGAGACAGAGAGACAGACGAGACAGAGAGACAGAGAGACAGAGAAGACAGAAGAGAGACAGAGATGAAGACAGAGACAGACAGATACAGAGACAGACAGACAGAGACAAGAGAGACAGACAGGAAGAGCAGACAGACAGACAGACAGACAGACAGACAGACGACAGACAGACAGGCAGCAGACAACCTTGGGTATTCTGGATCTTAAAAGTTTTGTATGAACTACACCTGTCTCTTTAATGTAAAGATGTGATCACCTTTTATGTGGAAAGAAAACACATGTTTGCTTGTCTCTGTGTACGTTTGTCTGTCTTTGTCTCTGTCTGTCTGTCTGTCTGCCTACGTCTGTCTGCCTATATCTCTGTCTGTCTGTGTATGTTTGTCTTTATCTCTGTCTGCCTGTGTTGTATGTTTGTTTGTCTTTGTCCCTGTCTGCCTTATGTTTCTGTCTTCCTGCCTGTGTTCGTTTGTCTGTCTGTCTGTCTGTCTCTGTCTCTGTCTCTCTCTCTCTCCCCACACTCCACAACATACACAACACACACGCAGCACGCACACACACATACACACACACACACACAACACACACACAACACACACACACACACACACACACACACACCACACACACACACACACACGCACACACACCACACCCACATCTTTTTTAAAAGTCTTAACCGCACTTTCTAAAACATTAATCCCCATACCATACCCATCAGACAACAAATCAAGTAAGAAAGAAAGTGAAAGAAATAACGAAATGAGGAGTGAGAGAGAGAGAGGAAGATGGAAGAGATGAGAGAGAGGGAGAGAGAGAGAGAGAGATGAGAGAGAGAGGGGAGAGAGAGGAGAAAAGAGAGAGAGAGGAGAGAGGAGAGAGAGAGAGATGAGAGAGAGAGAGAGAGAGATGAGAGAAGAGAGAGAAAGAAAGAAGAAAGAAGAAAGAATAAGAAAGAAAGAGAGAAGAGAGACAGAAAAAAGAAAGAAAAGAAAGAAGAAAAGAAAGAAAGAAAAAAAAGAAAAAGGGAAAAGAAGAAACGAAAGAAAAAAGAAAGAAAAAAAGAGAGAAAGAAAGAAAGAAAGGAAAGAAAAAGAAAGAAAGAAGAAAAGAAAAAAAAAAAAGAAAGAAAAGAAAGAGAAAAAAGAGAGAGAAGAGAGACAATGACAATGACAAGAAAAAGAGAGAAAGAGAGAGAGGAGAGAGAGGGGGGAGGAGAGAGCAGAGAGAGAGAGATGAGAGAGAGAGAGGGAGGAGAGAGAGAGAGAGAGAGAGAGAGAGGAGAGAGAGAAGAGAGAGAGAGTGAGATGAGAGAGGAGAGAGAGAGAGATGAGAGAGAGAGAGAGAGAGAGAGAGAGAGAGAGAGAGAGAGAGAGAGAGAAAGAAATACAGCAAGGAAATATAAGAAAGAAGGAGAAATAGATACCAAAAAAGGTGTTTCTATTCTGATCATCAAAAACGTCAGTAGAAGAGAACTAATTTCACTGGCACTCAGAGAGAAAGCAGTCTGGGTATTGGGTGTGAAAGAACAGGTCTGTGAGATTCCTGCCTTCATCTGCCATACAAGGAGGTAAAGATGTAAGCACCTTTTTTATGTGGGAAATGATCTATTCAAAGAAGGAATAAAACATGCCTTTGCTCGACTGTGTGTATTTCTGTTACTTTGTGTCTGTGTGTCTGTATTCTGTGTGTGTGTGGTGTGTGTGTGTGTGTGTGTGTGTGTGTGTGTGTGTGTGTGTGTGTGTGTGTGTCTGTTCTGTCTGTCTGTCTGTCTGTCTGTCTGTCTGTCTGTCTGTTCTCTGTTTCTGTTTTTGTATGTCTGTCTCTCTGTCTCTCTCTCTATCACTCTGTCTCTCTCTGTCTCACACACATACACACACACACAAACATACACGCATACACATACAGACATGCGCACACGCACTCACACGCATGAGCGCACACATGCGCACGCACATACACACATTTACACAAACACACACACATACACACACACGCGCGTGCGCGCGCCCTCGCGCGCACGCACGCACGCACGAACGCACACACACATTCTTTCTTTACTTAAATCCTAAACATTCTCAAACTACAGAAACAAAATACCATTTTTCCCATTTCACAACAAGAAGTGTGCTGGTAGGAACGGATGACAAAATTTACAAAACTAAAAACATACCGGAACTGGATGTAAAAAAAACAACAACACCACATGAGTGCCTATTCCACTATCCATGAAGAAATACATAGAGAAATACAAACATCGATAAATAAATACATAAAAATATAAATAAATGATGAATAAATGAATAAAGATGAAGAAGGGAGGAATAAAAGGAAAAATACAATAAAGAGGGAATGACTTTCTACGTTTGATCATCAAAAGCATCAGTATGTACCCTAATACCCTCGCGGACAGAAATAGAGACCTGATTTCATTCCCACAGAAAGAGAGAGAGAGTGAGAGAGAGAGAGAGAGAGAGAGAGAGAGAGGAGAGAGAGAGAGAGAAGAGAGAGAGAGACAGAGACAGAGACAGAGAGACAGAGAGACAGAGAGACAGAGAGAGACAGAGACAGAGAGAGAGAACAGAGAAAGAGAGAGAGAGAGAAGAGAGAGAAGAGAGAGAGAGAGAGAGAGACAGAGACAGAGACAGAGACAGAGACAGAGAGACAGAGAGAGAGAGAGAGACAAGGCAAGGCAAAGTCTTTTATTCGAGGATAATATATAAGCACTCGTGTGCTTTTTTACAGCCAGTCCCAGAGAGAGAGAGAGAGAGAGGATGAGAGAGAGAGAGAGAGGAGAGAGAGGAGAGAGAGAAGATGAGAGAGAGAGAGAGACTGAGAGAGAGAGAGAGAGAGAGGCAAGGCAAGGCAAGGCAAGGCAAGGCAAGGCAAGGCAAGGCAAGGCAAGGCAAACTTCTTTTATTCGAGGATAATAGATAAGCACACATGTGCTTTTTTACATCCAGTCCCCGCCCTTTTCAGGGATAACATCAAGATACAAAGATAGCCTCAACTAAACAAGAACAATTATAATGATCCAATTACCAAGAGCAAAAAAACCCTTTCCAAGTATCAAACAACAGGTGAGAAATAGACAGAGATACAATATTAAGGTAATGTTATAAAGAAGGCACTCATTCAGAAATGAAAATAAGAAGTAAGAATCAATGATGATTTTGATTTGAATAAAAAAAACAATAAAAAAGAGAGAGAGAGAGAGAGAGGAGCGAGAGAGAGAGACGAGAGAGAGAGAGAGAGAGAGAGAGATAGGAGAGAGAGAGAGAGAGAGAGAGAGAGAGAGAGGAGAGAGAGAGAGAGAGAGAGAGAGAGAGAGTCTGGGTTTTATGGATCTGAAAGAATAAGTCTGTGAGACTCACGTCTTCTCATCTGTAATGTAAAGAGGTAAGGAACTTTGTATGTGGGGAAAGGAAGTATTAAAAGAAGGTAGAGAGAAGACGTGTCTTTGTTTCTCTGTGTATATTTCTGTCTCTGTCTTCTGTGTTTCTGTTTGTGTATCTGTTTGTCTGTCTGTCTGTCTGTCATACACACACATAGTCAAACGCACGCACACACTTAAAGGCATGCATGCACGCACTCACGCCCACGCCTTAATATTATTTTTTTCTTCTAATATCGCTTGATACAAAAAGACGTTAAAATCAAAGAATAACACACACGCACGCACGCACGCACGCACACACACACACACACACACACACACTTACTCAAACACACACACACACTTACTCACATACACACACACTTTCTTTCTCTCTCTCTCTCTCTCTGTCTCTGTCTCTGTCTCTCTCTCTCTCTCTCTCTCTCTTCTCACACACACAACACACACACACACACACACACACACACAACCAAAACACACACAAACAAACACACACACACTCACACACACATACACACACACGCACACACGCACACCACACACACAACACACACACACACACACGCACACGCAAACACACACACACACACACACACACACACACACACACACACACACACACACACAAACACACACACAAGCGATGCCATGCCATTTTTACCCACCAGACAACAAAAGAAAGCTAGAAGGAAAGAAAGAGAAAGAAATAAAGGGGAAAAAAGGTGTTTCTATTTCTGATCATCAAAAACGTCAGAAATAAGAGAACTTATTTTATTGGCACAGAGAGAGAGAGAGAAAAGCAGCCTGGGCATTAGGGCTCTGACAGAACAGGTCTGTGAGATTCATGGCTTTATCTAGGATAGAAAGATGGAAAGATGGACAGATGTAAGCAGTCTGAATGTGGGAAATGACGCATTAAAGGAAGGAAGGAAGAAGAGAAGGAAGGAAGGAAGGAAAGAAGGAAGGAAAGAAGGAAGGAAGGAAGGAAAGAAGAAAGAAAGGAAAGAAGGAAGGAAGGAAGGAAGGAAAGAAGGAAGGAAGGAAAGAAAGAAAGAAGGAAGGAAGGAAGGAAGGATAGAAGGAAGGAAAGAAGGAAGGACAAAAGAAGACATGTCTTTGTTTCATCCGTTTGTATGCCTGTATCTGCGTTTCTGTCTGTCTGTGTCTGTCTGTGTCTGTCTGTCTGTTTGTCTGTGTCTCTGTTCGTCTGTGTCCCTGTTACTGTCGGTCTGCGTGTCTGTCACACACACACGCGTGCGAGCACACACTCACACACATGCCTGCGCACATACGCATGCACACACACACTTACACACACTTACACACTTACACACACACACACACACACACACACACACATACACACACACACCACGACAACACAAAACACACACACATACACACACTACACAACCATGTTCTTTTATTTTAATCTCAAAATGTTCTAAAACTAAGCAAACAGGATGTCATTTCTCCCCACCACCAGACAATAAAATAAGTGAAAGAAAACGAAAAGAGAGGGACAAGAAAAAAAGGTGTTTCTATTTCTGATCATCCAAAACGTCAGAAGAAGAAGAGAACTAATTTCACTGGCACTCAGAGAGAGAGAAAGCAGTCTGGGTATTATGGGTGTGAAAGAACAGGTCTGTGAGATTCCTGCCTTCATCTGCCATACAAGGAGGTAATGATGTAAGCACCTTTTTATATGTGGAAAATGACGTATCAAGGAAAGGAAGAAAAGAGGAGAATCTGTCTTCTGAATCTGTCTAGTGTCTGTCTATGTGTTTTTGACTCAGTTTGTCTTGTTTCTCTCTGTGTTTCTGTGTCTGTGTCTGTGTCTCTGTGTTTCTGCCTAAGGATCTGTCTCTGTGTGTCTCTCTGTGTCTCTGTATCTCTCTCTGTCTCTGTCTGTCTTTGTCTCTGTTTGCGTGCCTGTCAGTCTGTCTCTGTCTCTTTCTGTTTCTGTCTCCCTATGCTCTCTTTTTTTAGTCACACACACATGCACGCACGCAGCCACACACACACACACACACACACACACAACACAAAGCAACACACACACACACACACACACACACACACACACACACACACACACACACACACAACACACACACACACACACACACACACACACACACACACACGCACGCTTCCCTATTTTTAACTCAATGTTCTAAAACTGTGCAAACATGATGCCATTTCTACCCACCACCAGACAATAAAATAAGTGAAAGAAAACGAAAAGAGAGGGACAAGAAAAAAGGTGTTTCTATTTCTGATCATCCAAAACGTCAGCAGAAGAAGAGAACTAATTTCACTGGCACTCAGAGAGAGAGAGAAAGCAGTCTGGGTATTATGGGTGTGAAAGAACAGGTCTGTGAGATTCCTGCCTTCATCTGCCATACAAAGGAGGTAAAGATGTAAGCATCTTTTTTATATGTGGAAAATGACGTATTAAGGGAAGGAAGAAAAGAGGATAATCTGTCTCTGAGTCTGTCTCAGTGCCTATGTGTTTTTGACTCAGTTTGTCTTGTTTCTCTCTGTGTCTCTGTGTCTGTGTCTGTGTCTCTGTGTTTTCTGTCTAAGGATCTGTCTCTGTGTGTCTCTCTGTGTCTCTGTATCTCTCTCTGTCTCTTTCTGTCTTTGTCTCTGTCTGCCTGCCTGCCTGTCTGTCTGTCTCTGTCTCTTTCTGTTTCTCTCTCTGTGTCTTTCTTTTTGAGTCACACACACACACACACAAACGCGCACACACACACACACGCACGCACGCATACACACATACACACATGCCACGCACGCACGCCACAACCCCCCCCCCCCCCCCCAAACCCACACACATATACACAAACAACCACCCCCCCACCCACCCACACACACACAACCATGCTCTTTTATTTTAATCTCAATGTTCTAAAACTGCGCAAACATGATGCCATTTCTACCCACCACCAGACAATAAAAAATAGAGTGAAAGAAGAAAGAAAGCGAAAAAGAAAGAAGAAGAAAAAAGGATGTTTCTATTTCTGATCATCAAAAACGTCAGAAGAAGAGAACTAATTTCACTGGCACTCAGAAGAGAAAGCAGTCTGGGTATTAGGGGTGTGAAAGAACAGGTCGTGAGATTCCTGCCTTCATCTGCTCATGCAAGGATGGAAAGATGTAAGCATCTTTTTATATGTGGAAAATGACGTATCAAGGAAAGGAAGAGAAGAGGAGAATTATTTTGTCTCTGAGTCTGTCTTAGTCTCTCTCTGTCTGTCGCACTCTGTCTCTGTGTATTTGTCTGTGTCTCTGTGTCTGTGTTTGTCTCTGTGTGTCTGTGTCTCTGTGTCTGTCTGTGTCTCTGTGTGTTTTTGTCTCTGTGTCTTTGTCTCTGTGTCTCTGCCCCTGTGTGTCCGTCTGTTTATATCTCTCTGTCTCTGTCTCTGTCTCTCTGTCTCTGTCTCTGTCTCTGTCTCTGTCTCTCTCTCTTCTCTCTCCTCTCTCTCTCTCTCTCTCTCCTCTCTCTCCATCTCCCTCCCCCCTCCTCTCTTTTCCTCTAACCTCCTTCCCCCTCTCTCTCCCTTCCCTCCCTCCTCTCTCTTTCTTCTACCTTCCCTCTCCAAACCCTCTCTCATCCTTTCATTTACAATTTCTACCACCTCCCCCCCCCCCCCCCCCCCCCCGACACACACACACACACACACACACACACACACACACACACACACACCACACACACACACACACACACACACCAGTCCTACCGACATCTCACTACCCCAACCCCCTTCCCACTCCATCCTTCTAGCACAGTAATCATGTAATGTCACACACACACACACACACACACACACACACACACACACACACACACACACACACACACACACACACACACACACCACACACACACATGCACGCACGCACACACACACACAAAACAAGATTTACCAAACTGCATACACACAGTGACTGGATGTTAAAAAAGCATATGAGTGCTTATTCCATTATCCTCGACTTGTCTAAAATCACGAAATGTGAATAGACGTTAAACTGAAGATACATTACATTATCCTCGATAATAAAAGAAAGAATGAATAAATAAATAAATAAATAAATAGATAAATAAATAAATCATTCCTGTGGGTGTGGAGGGGATCAGGGGTCTAGAGTTAACACACTCATCTAGAAAATGAGGAGCTGTGGGTTCGATTATCCCTAAGGTGAATTTTTTTGGGGGGTGGTTGTGCTCCTTGGCTAGAGAGCTCCGAGGTTTTTACTCATTGTGAGATGTTGTGTATGCTACCTTTTTTTACCCACTATTACAGTATCTGCGTTTATACTTCGGGGATGATGTCTATAAACATAACCCCAGTGTGCATGCAGTTATGTGTTTTGAATGATTAAATTTATAATGAATGAATGAATGAATGAATGAATGAATGAATGAATGAATGAATGAATGAATGAATGAATGAATGAATGTGTGAATGTGTGTATGTATGTATGTATGTATGTATGTATGTATGTATGATGGATGGATGGATGGATGGATGGATGGATGGATGGATGGATGGATGGATGGATGGATGGATGGATGGATGTACGTACGTACGTACGTATGGATGGATGGATGGATGGATGGATGGATTTAGTATGTATATATGTATGTATATATGTATGTATGTATGTATGTATGTATGTATGTATGGATGGATGGATGGATGGATGGATGGATGGATGGATGGATGGATGGATGATGGATGGATGGATGGATTTATGTATGTATGTATGTATGTATGTATGTATGTATGTATGTATGTATGTATGTATGTATGTATGTATGTATGTATGTATGTATGTATGTATGCATGCATGTACGTATGTACGTATGTACGTATGTACGTATGTACGTATGTACGTATGTATGTATGTATGTATGTATGTATGTATGTATGTATGTATGTATGTATGTATGTATGTATATATGTATGTATGTACCTACGTACGTACGCACGGACGACGGACGGACGGACGGACGGATGGAGGATGGATGGATGGATGGATGGATGGATGGATGGATGGATGTACGTATGCATGTATGTATGTATACACACATTACATATATACATATATATATCTATATATCTATATATCTATATCTTATCATCTATCTATCTATCTATCTATCTATCTATCTATCTATCTATCTATCTTCTATCATCTATCTATCTATCTATCTATCTATCTATCTATCTATCTATCTATCTTCTCTCTCTCTCTCTCTCTCTCTCTCTCTCTCTCTCTTCTATTAAATATAATAATATATAAATATATATAATAAAAGCAGGTTTTAACAATGTTATTTATTTCAGCCTGATGAAGCTTCAGAATAGAAGCGAAAATTTGCTGTCAAATAAAGAGATGAAGCTGAACACAGTCGTGTTTTATTATTATTTACTATATATATATATATATATATATATATATAATATATATTATATAAATTATAAATAATAAAATATATATATAATATATATATATAATATACGTGTGTGTTTGCGTGTGCGTGCGTGCGTGCGTGTGTGCGTGCGTGCGTGCGTGTATTGTCATCCATTCCTACTGGCACAAATGGCCTACTCTTCTGTAAAGGCAGAAAGGGTTTTCAACACAAAATGTTCTGCGTGTGTGGAAAAGTCAGGACTGTGGTTTATAAATCTTTTAGACTTTTAATGTAATACTTAGCTGACCATTTTTTTGGCCTAAAAACGAAAGTAGCACATTGCAAAATATCATATATCGGTCTAAGGATCCAGAAAAGAGACGTACATCTTTTGGTGTCTTTCTTTGAAGGGAGGAAAAAGCATAAAACCGGGTTGGATTGACGGGGTGGGGGTGGGGGTGGGGGGAAGAGGGGGAGGGGTGGTAGCGGAAGGGGAGATCGAAAAAAGGAAGAGATCGTCTGTACTGGAGTCAGACGTCTGTGTGTCTGTCTGTGTGTCTGTCTGTCTGAAAGTTGTTTTTTCTATGTGTCGTTTGTCTAAGATTTATGCTGTCCTCCAGACTTTGTTTTGTTCTTTTCTTCTTCCGTGTGTGTGTGTGTGTGTGGTTGTGTGTGTGTGTTGTGTGTTGTGTGTGTGTTTGTGTGTGTATGTGTGTGAGTGTGTTTTAAGGGTGTGTGTAGGTGTAGGTGTTTGTGTGTTGAGTGTTGTATTTTGTAGGTGTTTGTGTGTGTATGTGCGTGTATGTGTAGGTTAGGTGTTTGGTGTATGTGCGTGTATGGTGTGTGTGTTTTGTGTGAGTGTGTTTGTATTGTGTGTGTGTGTGCGTGTATGTTGTGTGCTATTGTGTGTGTGTGTGGTGTTGCGTGTGGTGCGTACGTGTGTGTATGGCGTTGTAGAACACAGATGTTGGACTAAGACTGGTAGATCAGGACTCATATTATTTTTCTTGAGTGTTTGGAACGTTGGTAGAGTTTTTCAGGTTTGAAAACTGAATTCAAAGGTTGGTTGTTTGTGGAAACATAAAAAGCTAAAAGGAGATTTGCACCTTATAATAAAATTGTGACCAACGCATCCCTCCTGTCCCTCCCCCCTCTCCCCCTTGCGGTGGCATCTAGGTCAAGTAAGTGTTTGATGATGATGATGATTTTGATGAATGATGGAGGAGGAGGAGGAGGAGGAGGAGGAGGGGAGGAGGAGGAGGAGAGAAGAGGAGGAGGAGTGGGATGGGGTGGTGGTGGTGGTTGGTGGTGGTGGTGGTGGTGGTGGTGGTGGGGTGGTGGTGGTGGTGTGGTTGGTGGTGGTGGTAATGATGATAAATGAGATGATGGTGGTGGTTGTGGTTGTGTGGGTGGTGGTGGTGATGAGGATCAATCAGATGATGATGGTAATGATGGTGGTGGTGTGGTGATGATGATGATGGGGTGGTGTGGTGTGATGATGTGATGATTCTCTCTCTGTCTCTGTCTCTGTCTCTTGTCTCTGTCTCTTCTCTCCCCACGTCTCTCTCCTCATCCTTCTCTTTCTCTCTCTCTCTCTCTTCTCTCCTCCTCTCTCTCACCTCTCTCTCTCTCTCTCTCTCCCTCACCCCCCCTCTCTCCCTCTCCCCCTCCCTCTCTCTCTCTCTCTCTCTCTCCTCTCTCTCCTCCCCCCCCCTCTCCCTCTCCTCTCTCTCCCTCTTCCCTCACTATTTCCCTCCCCCCCCCCTCTTTCTCCTCCTCTCTATCTCTCTCTCTCTCCTCTCTCTCCTCCATCCTCTCTCTCTCTCTCTCTTTCCATTACCGTCTCTACCCCCATACATTTACAATACCTGCCTACCCACCCCCCCATCGCTCCAGCGCAGTAAACATGCCTGTGGGTGTGAAATGGTCCGTGGTTTTCAAGATAACACCCATCTACAGAATGAGGAGCGGATGGTTTCCACCCTAGGTTGGTTTGGTGTTTTGGTGTTATTGTGTTGTTGTTTTGTTGTTGTTGTTTTGTTTGTTGTTTTGTGTTGTTGTTGCTGTTCATTGCCAAGTTTCCAGGTTCACCAGTGGTGATATATTTTGTGTATGCCACCGTTGTTTTGCCCACCATTAAGGTTTTCGCTCATTCTACTCCGAGGATGATGTTCTAAACACACACCCAGTGTGTATGCAGTATGTATGGATATGATGGATGGATTGGATGGATGGATGGATGGATGTACGTATGTATGCACGTATGTATGCATCTATCTATCTATCTATCTATCTATCTATCTATCTATCTATCTTATCTATCTATCTATCTATCTATCTATCTATCTATCTATCTATCTATCTATCTATCTATCTATTTATCTATCTATCTATCTATCTAATCTATCTATCTATCTATCTGTCTGTCTGTCGCTGTCTGGTCTAACTGTCTGTCTGTCTGTCTGTCTGTCTATCTGTCTGTCTATCTATCTGTACTATCTATCTATCTAATCTATCTATCTATCTATCTATCTATCTATCTATCTACTATCTTCTTTCTGTCTATCAATCTACTGTCTATCTTCTATCTGTCTATCTATCTATCTATCTATCTATCTATCTATCAATCTATCTATCATCTATCTATCTATCTTTCTGTCTATCTATCTATCTATCTATCTATCTATCTATACTATCTATCTATCTAACTATCTATCAGTTTTTGTTTTGTTTTGTTTTTTTGTTTTTTTTTGCATCCATTTTTATTGGCACGAATGGTATACTCTCTCCGTAGATGTGGAACAGGTTTTCAACGTGCGTGCAAGAGGTCTGCGTGCATGCATTCACACACGAACCTTGCTTATCGTCTCATCTGAAGTACATAGGGACTGTTGAATCAGCACTGAAGTGAACTCCAGGAGAAAAGTTCCCTCGAACAGGCGCCTCGGTGGGTGGCTTGATTTGGTTCATAAGACTACAAGAGCCTCACTCCAACCACTGTTTATTTATTTATTTGTTTTATTTATTTATTTATTTATTCATGTATTTATTTATTCTTTTATTCTTTTATACGAGGATAAATGGATAAACAATCATATCTTTTATTTTACATCCAGCCCCCGTGTGTATGCAGTTTTGTGAATGTCATCTGTTCCCACCGGTACGTGATGGCCTACTCTTACGAAAAGCGGAACAGGATTTAAACGTGTGCGCAAGATGTTCTGCGTCCGTTCGCACACGGGGCCTCGGTTCATAGTCTCATCCGAAAGACTTAAGTGGGGAGTGGAGTCAGCGCTGATGTTAACTCCAGAGGAAAAATCCCCTCGACAAAGGGAGGGGGGGGGGGGGCAGTCTGCTGCATAGTAACACTTGCCCTCCCATACTTACTTACCCAGGCTTTGCGCTCTAGAGCCTAATGCGCAACTCCATAGTCTTCCGAGACTGATGGATGCTTCCTTACAACGGACGATATCATACATAGAAATATCCCCATTGTACTTTCTTCAGCTAAAGAAACGCACAAAAATCCATATTTCAAGGTTTTTTTTTTTTTTTTTTCAAATCTAGCATCAAACAAGGGAAAGAAGACATGACGTGATTTTTAATGTCTCACTCTGCTTAAAAAAATATGATAAACAAAAATGAAAAGTTGTCCATTGCAAAACTCATAGATTATTAGTCTAAATCTCGAGAAAAGGAGAGTAACTCTTCTCTCTCAACTCTCTCCTCCTCTCTCTCCTCTCTCCTCCTCTCTCTCCTCTCTCTCTCTCTCTCTCCTCACTCTCTCCTCTCTCTCTCTCTCTCTCTTCTCTCTCTCTCTCTCTCATTCTTCTCTCTCTCTCTCTCTCCTCACGCACACATAGACACACATAGACACACATACACACACATAACACCAACAACACACACACACACACACACACACACCCCAAAACACACACACACACACACACACACACACACACAACACACACACACACACACACACACACAAACCAGTTTATGCCCAGTTCATAACTTAAAAAATAAATTGTCGTGAAATTAATTCATTATTGGAAAATCATGTACATAAGTTTAACTTCCATGGGAAAAATTTGAAATACTAGCTATCCAAGACATATTTCTAACATCATTTATAAGTGCGATTAAACTCCTGAAACCAAATATTCTCGAAATGTAACTTCCCTCCTGTTCTGAACCATTATCTTGTGAACATCTTATTTTTCAATGTTCAGTTCTAAATTCAGTTTATAAAGAAAATGGCATTGAAATTGCAAGGAACCATTGAATGTAGTTTTCGCGAAAACCGTTGATTTTTGATGTTGCTGGGATTATTTTCCAAGTCTTCTGTAAATATTTTATGGTAGGGTTTTATTTGTTTGTTTTTTGTTTTGTTCTTGTTTGTTTAGTCTAATATCCACCCCAATGTGAATAGACTTTAAATTAAACTACAACAACAACAACAACAACAACACACACACACACACACACACACACACACACACACACACACACACACACACACACACACACACCACACACACACAACACACACACACACACACACACACACACATTGGTAAAGAAAAAAGGGAAGTGACAGAGTTATAAGCTGGGATGGGGGTTTGGACGGATGCTGGGATGGGGGTGGTGATGGAGGGGGGGGTGGGATTAGAAAAAGGCAGGAATCGTCTGTACTTGATTCAGACGTCTGTCTGTCTGTCTGTCTGTCTGTCTGTCTGTCTCTCCCGTCTGTCTCTCTGTCTGTCTGTCTGTCTGTCCGTCTGTCTGTCTTTCTGTCTGTCTGTCTTCTGTCTTTCTGTCTGTCTGTCTGTCTGTCTGTATGTCTGTCTGTCTGTCTGTCTGTTCTGTCTGTCTGTCTGTCTGTCTTCTGTCCCGTCCCGTCTGTCTGTCTGTCTGTCTGTCTGTCTGTCTGTGAGTTCTTTCTTCTGTCTCGTTTCTCTAAGATTTATGCTGTCCGCCAGACTTTCTTTCGTGGTTTTTTTTTCGTTTCCTTTCCTTTCCTTGTGTGGTGTGTGGTGTGTTGTGTGTGTGTGTGTGTGTGGGTGTGTGTGTTGTGTGTGTGGGGTTGTGTGTGTGTGTGTGTGGTGTGTGTTTTGTTAGTGAGTGCGTGTGTGTGTGTGTGTGTGTGTGTGTTAGTGTGTGTGTGTGTGTGTGTGTGTGTGTGTGTGTGTGTGTGTGTGTTTGTGATTTGTGTGTGTGCGTTCGTGTGTGTGTGTGTGCGTGTTTTTGTGTATATATGTGTGTATGTGTGTGTGTGCTGGTGCGTGTATGTGAGTGTGTTTGTGTGTGTTGTATGTGTGCGTGCGTGCGTGTAACGTGCATCATGCGTGCGTGTATCTCTGTGTGTGTATGTGGTGAGAGGCGTGTACATTGTATGTGCGTGTGGTAAGCGGAGTGTTGTTGACACTGTTGTCGGACAAAGCCTAATCGATCGAGGACGTGGTGTCTTTTTTTTCCCCCTCAGGCTGTTTTGAACGTTCCATGAGACTTCAGGTCTGAACTACTGACTACTAAACGTTGTTTGCCTTGGTACATGAATAATAAACACATTCTTCTTCTTCACCTTCGTCGTCGTCGTAGAACACTCACACTACAGTAATACTCTTATAAGGAAACAAACACTGTTGCAGACAGGAAAAAAGAAAAAGAAAAAAATGGGTGGCGCTGCATTTGTGGCGACGAGCTCTCTCCTGGGAGAGCAGCCCGAATTTCACGCAGAGAAATCTGTTGTGACTTACATTGTTAAAAAATGTTTTAATAATAATAAAGTATTGTTGTTTGTTATATGAGCGAAAATGCGTTGCGCTGCCGTTAAGCGCCTGACAAGTCAGGCCCTGCACATCCGACTGCGGCGTGGGAAGAGAAAAAAATGATGCTTTTTTTTTAAGTCTTTCTGGATAAAAATGCAGGAGAATGGACCACAAAGGCAGAAAATAGACAAAAGAAGGAGGTGACAGAAAGAAAACGAGCAAGGGAGAAAGAAAGTGAGGGATATAAAAGAGGGAATTTCAAGCACAGAAATTCCAGAAGGTGAGGATCTATTTATAGTGATAGGGCCCCTGCATCCCCATGGAAAAAAACTAACAAGATTTGCACCTGTATAAAACTGTCAGCCAACCAACCCTCATGCCCCCCACCCCCCTGCCCCCTCTCCCCTCCCCACTGCACCACCACTACACAGCAACCATCTAGATCGAGGAATTGTTTGATTGATGATGATGATGATGATGATGATGATGATGATGATGATGATGATGATGATGATGATGACGGTGGTGATGGTGGTGGTTGGTGTGGAGGTGGGTGATGGTGGTGGTGATGATGGGGGGTGGTGGTGGTGATGGTGGTGATGGGTGGTGGTGGTGGGTGGTGATGGTGATGGCGATTATGATGGTGATGATGACGACGACGATAATGTGTGTGTGTATGATATAGATAGATAGATAATAGATAGATAGATAGATAGATAGATAGATAGATAGATAGATAATAGATAATAATAGATAGATAGATAGATAAGATAGATAGATAGATAGATAATAGATAGATAGATAGATATGTCGAGGTGGGTGGATGTCTCTGTGTGTGTCTGTACACATGATGTGTGCGTTCGCGCGCGCGCACGCACCCATATATGTCTATAGTCTATGTGCGCGCATGCGTGCATCATGAATGTAGGTCTCATTGTACCGTAAACCCTTACACTCTTACCCACCCCCCTCACTCACAAACACAGACCAACCAACACTAAGCAAAGCTAAATGAAGTGGAGTGGTCATAGCCCAGCAGTAGGGGCCTACAGGCTACTAGCCTAGTATCAGTCAGTGACGATTTACACCTGCTGTCCCCTTTATCTATCACTATCTATCTATCATTTCGCTATAGCTGTAGCTTTCCTCTTCCTCTTCTCTAATAGTCTAGCTACTGTCAGAGCCTAGTTAGCATCATAGAGCTGTCTGCTCCTATCACTCCTGTACAGACAGATCCGAGGGTGCGGTGCATTAGATAAACACAACACACGTGTATATACACGCGAACACGCGCGCGCGAGCGCGCACGCACGCGCGCACACCCCCCCCCACCCCCCCCCCCCCCACACACACACACATACACCTTGTCTGCCCTCTCTCTCTGTCTCTGTCTCTCAGTCTGTCTGTCTGTTGGTCGGTCTCTCTATCTGTCTGTCTGTCTGTCCGTCTGTCTCTCTAAAAATGTTCATTCATTCATTCATTCATTCATTCATTCTTTCATCTTCTTTCTCTCTTCTCTCTCTCCTCACTCTCTCTCCTCATCTCTCTCTCTCCTCTCATCTCCCCTCTCTCTCTCATCTCTCTCTCATTCCTCTCTCTCTCTCTCTCTCTCCATCTCTCTCCTCTCTCTCCCCTCCCCCTTCTAATCTTTCCTCTCTCCTTCCCTAATACCCCCCCTCCCCCTCCCAACCCAACAGCCCCCAACTCGTATGTCCCTAATAATAATTAAGTAATTGCAGTAGACCGTGTCCTAAAGGGGTTGTGGTCATTAAGGGGAAACAGGCCGGGCTCAGAAGAGACAAACTCCTCTCCCTGGTCTGGAAAATTTCTGTATGGAAACTTTTAACTGTCACTCCTTTTCCTTTCCTGTGGTACGGGATAGCTCAGTGGTCAGAGCGCTCGCTTACTCCCCCCAGCCGGTAAGTTAAGCACCTCGAGCATGGTTGCCAATTGGATGGGTGACCGTTTGCGTGCCTTGGCTTTAGTAAAAGTCTCCCCCAGTTCACCCCAGTTTTTAAAGGTACCTGCCCCTTTAGGGTCAGGGAAGGTAAAGCAGCGAGGAGAGGAGATGGTGCCGCCCTCATAAGCTGGCCCCTAGAGAAAACTGAGCCTCGCTCCCCTACAACCACACCGTTATGGACACCTTTACGTTTTTTGTTGTTGTTTTTTTTTACCTTTCCTTCGCCAGGTGGGCTGTCAATGTACAGACTAAAAAATCGCAAGACAAATGATTCCAAATCTGACAATTCTTGTTGTTTTTATGAGTATGAAAAAGGTAAAACTAACACATTTTTTCCAGGAAAGTAAGAAACAAATTGTTTTAAACGTTTCGTAGTCTCGATTGAGTTTTTAATATTTTGTAAAATATTTTTATTTACATTATTTTGGGTCTTGTTTTTTTTCATGTGTGTTGATAGAAACAGTTTTAGAAAATAGTTCCAGTTATATTCAATCGTGTTTGCGCAGTTGAAACACCCGAATCCAGTTAGTGACAATATAGTTTTGAAGACACCCCCAGCCCTGCTGAAATGAATCTCCCTGTCTATTTGCTGTGAAGGGATCAGATTTATTACGTTACATCATACTCCAAATTTACCCCGTGGCTTTTAAAAAAAAAAGTGAGTCTTGTGGTTGACCTGTGTTTTTTCCTTGTGCTCTTTGGTGTGTGTGTGTGTGTGTGAGTGTGTGTTGTGTGTGTGTGTGTGGTGTGTGTGTGTGTGTGTGTGTGTGTGTGTGTGTGTGTGTGTGTGTGTGTGTGTATGTGAGTCATTTCATGCTGTTTTATAGCCCTACCAACCACGAATGGCTATATTACCTCGCGCACACAACCCACGCACGCACGCCACACACGCATACACACACACGCACGCACGCACACACGCACACACACACACACACACACACACACACCACACACACACACACACACACACACACACACACACACACAGAGAATGACAAAGACAGGCAGACAAAGCGGAAAA
>CM060320.1:60126522-60129022 GCA_030674155.1 Stramonita haemastoma | reverse complement strand
ACCTCAGCTTCTCTAAGGGCCAGCATATTGAGGGCGGCGCCCATCTCCTCTCCCTCGCTGCTTAACCTTCCCTGACCCTAAAGAGGGCAGGTACCCATATACAGCTGGGTGAACTGGGAGACTGGACTGAAGCCAAGGCGCGCAAACTATCACCCATCCGACTGGTAACCACGTGTTTCTGTAACGTACCGAACGGTGACATGAAGTATAGGATCTTTCACGTGGATGTTTGATCTTCTGCATGTGTATTTACACGAAAAGAAAAATGGCACTGGCAGGTCTGCACTTGAAATTGACCTGGGATTAATTCACCAGAGAGACGCCGCGCCGCCGCCGAGATTCGAACCCCACGACTTCATGGACCCATGGGATTGAAGGTGAATAGTCGTAACCACTTGGCTATAGCGTCCGACATGACGAAATAGATCAAAGAGAAGAAACACTGTTATATATCATTACTGAAGACAAGGTGTTCCGCAGACTAGATTTATTATCGGCTCATACATAAGCTGTGTTTGATTTATCGCATTGAATTTGTCTGTCTTTTGTATACTGCTTTGGCTGGCTCTGTCTTTGTCTGTGTGTGTGGTGTGTGTGTGTGTGTGTGTGTGTGTGTGTGTGTGTTGTGTGTGTGTGTGTGTGTGTGTGTGTGTGGTGTGTGTTGTGTGTGTGTGTGTGTGTGTGTGTGTGTGTGTGTGAGTGTGTGTATGTGTGTGTGTGTGTGGTGTGATGTGGTGTAGTGTGATGTGGTGTGGTGTGTGTGTACGTGTGTGTGTGTATGTGTGTGCGTGCGTGTGTGTGTGTATGTGTGTGTGTATGTGTGTATGTGTGCGTGTGTGTGTGTGTGTGTGAGTGCGTGCGTGTGTGTTGTGTGTGGTGTGTGTGTGTGTGTGTGTGTGTGTGTGTGTGTGTTGTGTGTGTGTGTGTGTGTGTGTGTGTGTGTGTGTGTGGATCAAGCCCAAGTTTGAGACACCACCCAGACGCCCCTTAAATGGGAATTTCCCCCTGAAGACAACGTCAGTACCGACTCTGCTCCCCCCAAAAGTCCTTGAAATTAGACTATAAACCAAGGTCCCAGGTGCGACACACGTAGAACATAATTATTGGTCATATTAAAACCCATTCTGCTTTCCGAAAGAGTAGACCATTAAAATTGTGCTAGTAAGAATGGATAACAATTCTTTAAAACAACAACAACAACAACAACAAACGCATGGACACTGGTGTCATGTTTAGACATCATCCCCGAAGTCGGAATCTGGCTGCCTTAATGATGAGCAAAGAAACGGTTGCATGCACACAATCTCAACATTGGTGATCCCACACCTCTAACCGAGAAACGAAAAAAAAAAAAATCCACATACAACAACAAAGTATAAAAACAAACAAACAAAGAATCTAGCAATCAAACAAACCCAATATAAGCAACTCCACTCAACTCTCTCCATCACCGCTGTTGTTAGTAGGAGCTCCACGCAATGCCACCACCAGGGTTTGTCATCTCTCTCTGTGTCTGTCTCTGCTGAGTTCTACCATCTCCTGTATTCCCCTTCCCAGACCACTGATCTCAGTGATGTTGGCAGTGTAGGATGTTGTTGGTGGTGGTAGTCTGCCTCTTTTTTCCTTCTGCTCTCAGATCTTACCTTATAGAACTGTCGTTATCAGATTTGTCTGTGTGTTTCTGTTTGCATGACTAACGTATCTCAGTCTGTGCTTATCCATTTGATTTGATTTGATTTGATTTATTCTTTTATATCGAGGGTAATGGAATAAGCACTTGTGCTTTTTTTCATCCAATCCCCGTGTGTATGCAGTTTTGTAAATGTCATCTGTTCCCACCGGCACACGATGGCCTACTCTTACGAAAAGTGGAACGGGATTTCACGTGTGCGCAAAATCTGCGTGCGTTCGCACACGGGGCCTCGGTTTAAAGTCCCATCCGTAAGACTTTTGGGGAGAGTGGAGTCAGCACTGATGTTTTCTGTTTGCATGACCATCGTATCTCAGTCTGTGCTTATCAATTTCCGTCAACATTTGTCTTTGCACTGAGAGTTTATCAAGAACTGCTTTCATTTATTCTCCGGTCCATTTGACTCTTGGAAGTCGCTTGAAGAAGCACAATGCCATTTCGGCTGTGACATAGGCAAGAAAGATAAAAAGAAAAAGAGAAAAGAAAAAAAGACAGAAAGAAAGAAAAGAAGAAAGAAAGAAAGAAGAAAAAAAGAAAGAAAGAAAGAGAGAAAGAAATATATATAAAAGAAATAAATATAAAAAAAGAGAGAAAAGAAGAAAGAAAAGAAAGAAAAAAAGAAGAAAGAAAAGAAAGAAAGAAAGAAAGAAAGAAAAGAAAGGAAATAAAACAAGAAGCTGTACAACACAACAAAATTAAAAAAAAACAAATAATATAAAACACGTCAACAGAAAATGACACAGCAAGCAATAAAAAACAAAAACGAATACAAAACAAACAACAAAACCCACAAAACAAACAAAATTGGAG
>CM060320.1:60106522-60111522 GCA_030674155.1 Stramonita haemastoma | reverse complement strand
TCTCTCTCTCTCTCTCTCAAGGATCATTCATTCCTTTGTTTGTCCATCCATTCATTCATTCTCTCGCTTTGGGTTTTGGTTTTCTTGGTGGTGGTGGTGGTGGTGGCGATATTGCTTTCTACCTGTGCATGCACGCTTCTTTGTGTGTGTTTGTATATGTGGATAATTATGTGCGTGCACCTACGTCTGTACCTGCATGATCGCGTCATATTCTTTTTTTTATATATTTTTTCATACCACTTTGTTTTTGTTGCCTCGTCTTCTGTGACGTCCCCGCACCGCTGTTCCCACACCACTCATTTCAATCTCCCCACCACAGCCATACCCAGATTCACCACGTCTCATCCCCGGGATCGGCAGTCCACAGGGAGCCTATCAATATTAGGCCGCCTTGGGGCCACCTGCCAGAGGGGCCCTGCAATTCTGCTGGGTCACTTTGGTGGTGTTCAGTGGTGCCTGTTCTGAGCTAACATACGCAGGACACCACCTACTAAGCCCCCTACTAACGACAGTATTAGCTCAGTCGCGTAGCCAGACTGAGTGAGTCACCCACCTGAGGTGGTGACCACCACAACGTCCCTCCAACGACCGTCTCCCCGCGAACCTCCAACCCCAAAGGCTTTGACATAAACTCACCACAGGAACAGAAGCGTATGAGGAAACCGAAGCTGAGGTCACCATGAGACCAGAGCAACGGGGGCAATTTTATTATTGCATGATGATCAGTGGTGATGAGGATGATGTAATGCTGCTGCTGTGGAAGTGCATCCGCTTTGAGACTACTTGACAGGGTTGTACTCTACGCTTACTGTCATAATATATCTCGGCGTCAACCGTGCCCAAGAGATACAGACACCTGCAGTGTTGGTCAGGTAGTTAGAGCAACACTCTCTAATTCGCATCCGTAAAGTGGATGAAGCTCGACTGTGTGGCCCCAGTCTCCCCACTGAGCCCACAGCACAGTCACTCTGGGTAGGAGCCGGCCGGAGTCTGAAAAATCCCTATGACTCTTATGGGAATCGAACCCGCAACCTTCCAGTCCGAAATCCAAGGCGCTAACCACTGCGCCATGCGGCTGGTATCACGTCAAATTCGATTCTATCATATGTGCGTGCAAGCATGCATGCATGCATGCATGCATGCGTGCGCGCGCGCGCGCGTGCGTGTGTGTGTGTGTGTGTGCATGCGTGCGTGCGTGCATGTGTGTGTGTGTGATTGCTGGCGGGGGCGCATGTTTGTGTATGTGTGTGTTTGTGTATATGTGTGCTTGCGCATCGTTGCGTGTGTGTGTGAATGTGTGCGTGTGTACATGTGTGTGTACGTGTGTGCGTGTGTGTATGTGTGTTTTTATGTGTGTGTGAATGTGACAGCTGGCCAAAGGTAGAGTGGGAGGCCATAATCTAGCGGCCAGAGCATTGACCTCGCGATATGTCGGCCAGTGTTGGAGCCACTACCGAGGCATTTTTTCCCTTGGAGAAAACATCAAGACTAGCTCCACTGCCCTCCAAGCCTTTTTGGAAACCAAGGTCTCGTGTACGAACGTACGCAAAACATCTTACAATTGTAGGTAAAGGTGTCCCATAACCTATGTGGTCGTTTATTTATCTATTTATTTATTTATTTTATTTACTCTTGTATACCGATATTAATGGAATAAGCACTCATGAGCTTTTCTTTACATCCAATCCCCATGTGTATGCAATTTTGTAAATCTTGTCACCTGTTCCCACCAGCACACAATGGCCTACTCTTACGAAAAGCGGAACAGGATTGAACGTGTGCGTAAGATGTTCTGCGTGTGTTCGCACACGGGGCCTCGGTTTATAGTCTCATCCGAAGGACTTTTGGGGAGAGTGGAGTCAGCACTGGAAAAAATCCCCTCGAACGGGAATCGAACCCGTGTAGTCAAATTGCGAGCGCAATGTTCTGACCACTAGGCTATCCTGTCCCCGTCGTAGGGGAGCGAGGCATCAGAGACCTCAGCTTTTCTATGGGCCAGCATATTGAGGGCTGCGTCCGTCTACCTCTCCCTCGCTGCTTTACCTTCCCTGACCCTAAAGAGGGCAGGTACCCATTTACAGCTGGGTGAACTGGGGGACTGTACTGAAGCCACGGCGCGCAAACGGTCACCCATCCACTTGGTAACATCTTATGTACACGTTAAAACCCCTTTCTGTCTTTTAAGAAGATTAAGCCTTTTGGTACTAGTAAGAGAAGATGACATTTAAAAAAAACACACACACATGCACACAGGTGTCGTGTTTAGACATCATACCCGAAGTTGGAATGCGGCTATCTTGATGGAGGGTAAAAACGGTCTCCCCCCCAAAAAAAAAAGAATCTCACCATTTGTAAACCTCAGAGCTCTAGCTAAGGAACAAAAATATAAAAATGAATATCATAACAGCTGTCCGATGTTTGAGTTCTCTGCGTTTGCACACCTACCTACCTACCTACCTACCTACCTACCTACCTACCTACCTACCTACCTACCTACCTACCTACCTACACGCACGCACGCACGCACGCACGCAAGCACGCACGCACACATACATACATACATACATACATACATACATACATACATACATACATACATACATACATACATACATACATACAGACAGACACACACACACACACACACACATACACACACATCCATGCATGCATGCATGCATGCATGCATGCATACATACATACATACATACATACATACATACATACACAATACACTCACATACACACACATACACACACATACACACACATACTCACACAGACACACAGACAGACAAACAAACATAGAGACAAGCCGACCGACATATCGACTGACAGACATACAGATATACAGACAGACAGACAGACATAGGAACAGTCTGTGGGGAGCGGAGAGGCGGAAGGTGGATGAATAAGGGATCAAGCTCATTACCAGAGCTGTCAGCGTCTGTACTGTGTCATCAGCACAAAGACAGACAGGCAAACAAGCAGACAGACAAACAGACAGACAGACAGAAAGGCAGTCACACAGACAGACAAGCAGACAGGCAGACAGACAGACAGAAAGCGGTCATATAGTACAGACAGACAAACAGGCAGACAGACAGAAAGGCAGTCACACAGACAAACAAGCAGACAGACAGACAGACAGACAGAAAGGCAGTCATGCAGTACAGACAGACAAGCAGACAGACAGACAGAAAGGCAGTCATACAGTACAGACAGACAAGCAGACAGACAGACAGAAAGGCAGTCACACAGACAAACAAGCAGACAGACAGAAAGGCAGTCAGACAGACAGACAGACACGCAGACAGTCAAGCAGACAGACAGAAAGTCGGTCACACAGACAAGCAGAGAGACCGATCAACATGGATTTAGATTTAGATTTAGATTTATTCTTTTATATCGAGGATAATGGGATAAGCACTCTTGTGCTTTTTTACATCCAGTCCCCGTGTGTATGCAGTTTTGTAAATGTCATCTGTTCCCACCGGCACACGATGGCCTACTCTTACAAAAAGCGGAACAGGATTTAATGTGTGCTCAAGATGTTCTGCGTGCGTTCGCACACGGGGCCTCGGTTTAAAGTCTCATCCGAAGGACTTTGGATGAGAGTGGAGTCAGCACTGATGTTAACTCCAGGAGAAAAATCTCCTCGACCGGATTCGAACCCAGGTCGTCAAATTGCCAGCGCAATGTTCTGACCACTAGGCTTTCCGTCCCCCACTGGAAACAGAGCTGTATGTGTCTGTTGTGTTCTATGTGTGCGTACGGGCAGACAAACAAACAGACGCACAGACAATTAAGTAGACAGGCAAACAGACAGAGAAACACACATACAGGCAGACTAGCCAACAAACATGCAATGCAGACAGACAGACAAACATCCAGGCAAGCAGACAGACAAACAGGCATACGGACAAATAGAAAAAAAACAGGCAGAGTGGCAGATAGACAAAGAGACGGACAAACATGCAAGCACACAGACAAGCACGCAGTCAAGCAGATAACAGACAAGCAGACATACAGACAAGCAGACAGACATACAGTGAGACAGACAAACGGGAAAATAGACAGACAAGCAGACATAAAGATGAAAAAACAGACAAGTAGACATGCGGACAAGCAGACACACAGACAGACAAGCAGACACTTATTAAAAAAAGTAGACAGATAGGCAAGCACACAGATAAACAGACAGTCAAACAGGCAGACAGACAGACAGACAGACAGACAGACAGACAGACAGAGAGACAGGCAGACATACAAGACCGACAACCAGGCAGACAGCCAAGCAGACAGTACAGACAGACATGCATGCAAACAGACAGGTGGACAAAGATAGACTCGACTGTACAAAGCAGAGGGGCTGGTGGTATGAATAAGGGATGATGCTCATTACCACAACTGTCACTGTCCGTTCTATGTCAGTACACATAGACAAACTGATAAACAGACAAAGAGACAGACAGGCAGACAGATATGCTCTCAGACAGACAGATGGATAAGGATAGACTCGACTGTGCAAAAGCAGGGATACTGGTGGTGTGAATAAGGGATAATGCTCATTACGACAGCTGTCACTGTCATCGTCCCTATATCCGTACAGACAGACAAACCGATCAACAGACAAACAGACAGACAGACAGACATGCATGCAAACAGACAGGTGGACAAAGATAGACTCGACTGTACAAAGCAGAGGGGCTGGCTGTATGAATAAGGGATGATGCTCATTACCACAGCTGTCACTGTCCGTTCTATGTCAGTACACATAGACAAACCGATAAACAGACAAAAAAAAGAGAGACAGACAGACAGACAGATATGCTCTCAGACAGACAGATGGACCAAGATAGACTCGACTGTGCAAAAGCAGGGATACTGGTGGTGTGAATAAGGGATGGTGCTCATTACCACAGCTGTCACTGTCCGTTCTATGTCTGTACACATAGACAAACCGATAAACAAGCAAACAGACAGACAGACAGACAGAT
>CM060320.1:60099022-60101522 GCA_030674155.1 Stramonita haemastoma | reverse complement strand
AGCAAAGGGACACACACACAGCGCGCGCAGACAGAGACAGCTGTAGTCGTCATGAGCAGCATCCCTGCATTTTATTCCTTCAGTTGTTGTTTTTTCTGCTTTCCACTGCCTCTGTCTGTCTGTCTGTCTGTCTGTCTGTTTGTCTGTCTGTATGTCTGCATGTCTGTCTGTCGGTCTGTCGGTCTGCGCGTCTTTCTATCTGTCTGTTTGTCTATCTGTATTCTTCTTCTTCTTCTCATTGGTTTAATGTCCGTTCACTACAAGGTGATTTAGACAATGGTACATTCACGTTAAGAATGCACTGAAAAGGGGATGAGGGGAAAAAGTGAAAGGATAAAGAAAATAATGGATGATGATAAGTTTATACAATTTCATTTATAGTAACTGACCTACTGGTGACTGGCAAATACTTGCTGCAACTGATATTAGGACATGCGACTCGGAATCATACAGAACACTGGAAATTTCCGTCTTTTTCCCTTAGATCTATCCCTTTGCTTTTATACGAGGCAATGAGCACAGGGCAATCAAACAGTATATGGTGGACTGATAAAATAGCAGAACAAGTACAGAAAACATCTTTTGAATATTTAGTTTTCCAAGCATTTAGACG
Source organism: Stramonita haemastoma (assembly GCA_030674155.1). Lineage (NCBI taxonomy): Eukaryota > Metazoa > Mollusca > Gastropoda > Neogastropoda > Muricidae > Stramonita > Stramonita haemastoma. The sequence goes on along the minus strand of CM060320.1, from coordinate 60,100,909 downwards.
TAATTTATGAATTATAATTTCTATATTTCGTGGGCAACACAAACGATTTAAGTGAAATCTAAAAAACTTTGAATATACAGAGTTTGCAAGAATTGAAATAATTTCAAATGAAGATAAACGCAGACCTATACTATTAATCATTATGTCACTTGTACATTCTGAAGCACCGCGTTTTGCCAGAGAATCTGCCAATTCATTCCAGTAAAGACCGCAATGTGATGGCACCCAGCAAAATGTTATCCCAATACCTTTAGAAGCAAGAGAATGCACAAGGAACTTGATTTCAAAAATAACATCATTTCTCAGTTTAGAGTCCCAATGTTTTAAAGCCGGTAAAACTGATTTTGAATCAACACAAAAAAGGACATTGTAAATCGCAAGAGAAATATTTGAAATATAATTTAGCGCCATAAGAATTGCGAACAATTCAGAAGTGAATATTGTAAAACCTTTTCCAATACAAAAAGGTCTTTTTACTTTTAAGTCGGGTATAACGAATGCAGCCCCGCACATGCCCGATTCTAAGACAGATCCGTCCGTGTATACTTTCAAGTGGTTTAAATACTGACAATTTATATGATTTTGAACCTCAGTTTTGAGTAGGTTTTGATTAGTGTCCTTTTTTGTTTCTGTGTAGTCAATATCAAAATTTGCATATTCATGTTCCCATGGTGGAATCTGGGGAACTACTGGTAAAACTGGTACGTTTGATATATCGATATTATTTTCCTTCAAAAGGTCTTCAGTATAATTTCTTATTGGCTGCAAAAAAGAGATATTCCTAGCTCTTTTTGGATAATCCTTTTGATTAATAAATATTTCATCGCGAACAGAATTTGAAATAGCAAGACTTCGAATGACATATTTAGAGACAGATAACATTCTTTGCTCAGAAAGTGGAAGTAAATGAGCTTCTGTATAAGTTTTTAATGTACTGGCATGAATCGGCACTCCTAGAGCTATTTTAATTGCTTTGCTATCCACACTTTGCAACTTTTTAAAGAGATAATTTGGAGCAGAAAAATACACTTCTTGACCAGAAATGAGTTTAGATCGAATTAATGAAACAGCAAGATGCATGAGTGTTTTAGTATCCTGACTCCACGGCTGAGCACTCACAATCTTTAAGAAGTTTAATCGTTTCCTGGCTTTTAAAATCAAATTTTCAATATGCATTTTCCAGTTTAACTTGCTAGTTAAATGAACTCCCAAGAATCTGGCGTCTTGTTTGTATTGAAGTGTGACCCCATCAAGTGTTAATAACGGTAGTGTTTGGGGGTTTTTCCCATTGTTAAAAAGAACTAGACAAGTTTTTTCTCCAGATAACTCCAATCCATTCTCTTTCATGTAATTACTAAGTTTATTCAGTTCAACCTGATAAATCTTTTGAACATACTTTATCACTCTACTTTTCGTATTCTTTTTAAGAGAAGTGTTGATCCACATGGCAATGTCATCTGCATACTGAACAATAGTCGTATTTTTTGACAATGCCTGAGGAAGATCATGAATTAAAATAGAGAATAATAATGGTGCCAAAATTGCTCCCTGGGGTATTCCCATATCAACAGATTTAAAATCTGAATATACACCATTCACTTTGGTACAGATTGATCTTTCAGACAGAAAATCCTTTAAGTATTGAAACATTATGCCTCTAACGCCGATATTTTTCAATTTGTATAATAACCTCGTATGCCAAACCCTGTCGTATGCTTTCCTAACATCAAAAAAAGTAGCTAGTGTACTCTTTCGTTTGGAAAACTGCTTTTTAATATCATGGGTTAACTTTACTAGGTGATCAGTTGTACATCTCCCTCTTCGAAAACCAGCCTGGTTTATAGGAATTATATTGTTTGTTTCACAATAACGCCATAGACGTTTTTG
>CM060320.1:60083826-60093922 GCA_030674155.1 Stramonita haemastoma | reverse complement strand
CCCCCCCCCCCCCCCCCCCCCCCCCGTTCATTCCATAACAATATTATTATGCAGGTCTTTTCGCTCTTGGCAATAGCCCAACCAAAGGGTAAAAATGACACGAAAATCTCTTTATCTCATCTGGAGAGTGTATTTTTGTGCTCAAAGCTAGCTCTTTTTTTTTTACAACAACAAAACAATAACAACAACAACAACAGCAGCAGTAGCAGAAGCAGCAGCAACAACAATAGGAAGTAAAATGCAAAATCTAAAAATACAAATAGCAAAATTGTCCAGTCATATTGCAAGCCTACTCTGTCTTAGATATGCTTGTTTATTCCTTGGCTAGTGCTCCAGGGTTTAGTGAATGGTGAGATTTCGCGTATGCATCCGTTAACCCATTTAAAGCAGCCACATTCTGACTTCGGGGATGATGTCTAAACTCGACATCAGTGAGCATACAGTTTTGTCATCTCTATCATCCGTTCCTACCGGCACGAAATGGCCTACTCTTTGGAAAGGTGGAACAGGTTTTCAACATGCGCGCGCAAGATGTTCTGTGTGCATGTCGCACACGGGATCTAGTTTTAAAATTTCATTCAAAGGAGTTTGGGGGGAGAGGAGTCAGTACTGATTTTAGCTCCAGGGGGGAAAGATTCTCCATCGAAACCTCTGCTGTTATTGCTGATACTACTACTACTACGACTACTACTACTACTACTACTACTACTACTACTACTACTACTACTACTACTACTACTACTACTACTACTACTACTACGACTACTACTACTGCTACTACTACTACTACTACTACTACTACTACCACTACCACCACTACCACTACCACTACCACTACTACTACTACTACTTCTACTACTACTACTACTACTACTACTACTACTACTACTATACTACTACTACTAGTAACTACTACTACTACTACTACTACTACTACTACTACTACTACTATTACTACTACTATTACTACTACTACTGCTGCTGCTGCTGCTGCCACTACTACTGCTGCTGCTACTACTACTACTACTGTTGTTGCTGCTGCTGCTGCTACTACTACTACTACTACTACTACTACTACTACTACTACTACTACTACTACTACTACTACTACTACTACTACTACTACTACTACTAATTCTACTACAGCTACTGCCACTACTCCTCCTCCTTCTACTACTACTACTACTACTACTACTACTACTACTACTACTACTACTACTACTACTACTACTACTACTACTACTACTACTACTACTACTACTGCTGCTGCTGCTGCTGCTGCTGCTGCTGCTACTACTACTACTACTACTACTACTATTACTAATACTATTTCTACTACTACAACAACTACTACTACTGCTACTACTACTACTACTACTACTACTACTACTACTACTACTACTACTACTACTACTACTACTACTACTACTACTACTACTAAGACTGGTGCTGCTATTGCTCCTAATGCTACTTCTAATACTGCTGCTACTACTACCATTGTGGCATGGTGGCTCGAACTCGTGCCGTCAGATCAGGAGCACAACAACTCAAACCACTAAGCTATTCTGCCCTCCACCCCCCCCCCCCCCCTTCCTAAAAATTATTTTTAAAACAGAAAATGGGGTGGCCAGATGAACGGATAGTTGGAGGCAGAAATAAACGCAACCCATCCCAACCCACCTACCCCCTAAAAAAAGAAAGGAAAAAGAAAACTTAAGAAATAAAGCTTGGAAGATAAAAGGAGAGCTTTGGGATTGCAAACTTCCTTACCAAATGCTTGGCCTCTCCCGATATGACAGAAACATGAGAGGAGTTGGGTGGAGTATGGGATGGAAAGTTGGGGGGGGGGGATGGAGCGGGTGGGGTGGGGAGGTGGACTTTTTCCCCCTGTTCCTCGGCTACAGCTTCAAGATTCACCAATGATGAGATTTTACGTATGGGACTGGGGTGGGGTTTTTTTGCCTACCACTGAAGTAGCCGCATTCCGAGTTTGTGGATGATGTCAAAACACAGCATCAGTGTACATGTGGTTTTAGTTTCATTTAGCCATCCGTTCCTGCCCACACGCAACGGCCTACTCTTTCGAAAGGCGGAATGGGTTTTTTGACTTGTACGCAAGATGTCCAGCGTGCTTTCGTGCACGGGGCCTTGGTTTATAGTTTTATCTGAAGGATTATGACATTCTGTTAGATTTTCTCGTCAAACTGGAAAGAAATGGAGAGGCTGGGAATCAAACCCAGAACCTCACGGTTTACTTCTTAGGCGAGAAGACGTCTTAACCATCCTGCCACCGTCTTTTCTTGCTGGACTTTGAACTTCATAACCTACACAGTGCAAAGGGACCAATTTTAAAACTATGTGTCCACCATCACCTCAACCTTACCCCCCCCCCCCCCCACACACACACACACACACCTCTTCCCCAAATCTCCCTCAATCTCATCTCTTTCTCTACCTCTCTACTATCATCTATCATTAACTATAAACTAGAAAAAAAAAAAATCTGACAAGAAATGTGGGAACACTATCGAATTGTGATATCTAGTTAGACCCAAACAGCTGAGCATATCTAGAAGAAATGACAATAGAAAAAAAGGAAAAAAAACTGAAAAACTAACTCAATAGAGTACTCATTGAAATTTGAAACTTTTGTTTTGATGTTTTTCCGCTTTTTATGCAGGTTTTTTTTTTTTTTTAAGTTTTCCTTTTAAGCACTGAGCAGACTGTAAAGTGTGCATAGAGCAAGAACAAACTGTGGAAAAAGAAAACCAAAGCTGAATTAAAACTATTTGTTTCTGACAAATTCTTTTGCTGTAGGGTTTTTCCTCTAAACACCAAACAGATTGGGAAATATGCATAGAAAATTAAAAACAAACAGAACAGCAAATCGAAGACAATAATTTTTATTGACGTCTGTTTATACTAGAGGGGTTTTTCTTTCAACGGCTAAATAGATTTTGTTTGGGAAAACAAAGCTCTGGATTAAAGCGGAAATGGAATTATGCAAATGAGACGTGCATGCGCTGATCAGGAATTGGCTGATAGTTGAGGAAAAAAAAGGAAAGGATTCGAAATGGGAGGGGAAGCTCAGGAAAAAGAGATGGTGTTTAAATCTTTGATTTTATACATTGAGATATTATTTTATTGAGCTTTCTGTCCTTCCTCTGTCTGTCTGTCTGTCTCTCCCGCTGTCTGTCTGTCTCTATGTCTCTGTGTCTCTGTGTCTCTGTCTGTCTGTCTGTCTGTCTGTCTGTCTGTCTGTCTGTCTGTCTGTCTGTCTGTCTGTCTGTCTGTCTGTCTGTCTGTCTGTCTGTCTGTCTGTCTTCCTCTCTCTCTCTCTCTCTCTCTCTCTCTCTCTCTCTCTCTCTCTCTCTCTCTCTCTCTCTCCTCTCTCTGTGATAGGGATGAACAAATTAATAGTTAAAACAAACTCTACACCTATCTGGTAGTCTGGTCAACCATTGGTGCACCACTGAAGATTTTGCAGCCACCTTCCTCCACTCCTGGCTGTTCTCAGCTTTCCCTAGTATATCATTCCACTCCAAGGCCAGTCCACTTTCTGATGTTGTCTTCCCATCCTTTCCTCTGTCTGCCTCTTCGTCTCCCTCCTTTTACTGTTCCCTGTAGGACAGTTTGGGCCAGTCCAGATGTTCGTGTGACGTGCTCGTACCACTTCAGTTTGCATTTTTATTTTCTTGGCTGATGTCAAGAACTCTTTATAGGGCCCTGTGACGTTTTCAATCCTGGTTTTGACTTCCTTGTTGGTTATGGGATCTCTGTAAAAAAAAAAAAATACAAGGAAGTTTGTGAAAACATTTTTTTGGGTTCATAGAAAACGTTACAAGACCACTCAGCAAAAATACTCCTGAATTCACAAATTGCTGGTTCGAAACTTAGCAGCCCTGACAGATTAAAGAGGGACATTTTTTTCCAGTCCATCTTTATAGTAAGAGTTTTTAGTAGTAGCTGACTCAATTTTTTAAATACACAAAATGTTATGCTGAGTATCAAATTTGCACGTTAAAGATCCTACATTCCACATGAAAGTTCAATATGTTAAGAAAACACGAAAAACTCAGTATGCACTCTGGGGCTGACCAGCCCACTGGCTCACTTTAAGATTGTCCATGATGTACACAGCACATTTTGTCAGTGTGATGCAGTGCAACATTTGCAACACGCAGAGGCATCTCCGTGAAAAAATCAAAATAAAAATCAACAGATTTGTATCTGATATGGAAATAGAATATGCCATTTTTACCACCCCATTTTCCCATTCTTGGTGCCTGCACTCACCTTTTTCCTATCCACCCACAAAGATGGAGAGAGAGAGAGAGAGAGAGAGAGAGAGAGAGAGAGAGAGAGAGAGAGAGAGAGAGAGAGAGAGAGAGAGAGAGAGAGAGAGAGAGAGAGAGAGAGAGAGAGAGAGAGAGAGAGTGGAAGCTGGGAACATTATCGATTGGTAGAAAGTAGCCAGACACTGACAGCTGCATAGAGAGAGAAATATGCACAGAGGAAAAAAGAAGAACATTAAGAAAACTACCGAAACTCAGGACTCTGTGCTATTTAAGTCTTCCTTCACTATTATTATTCAATGGGGATGTTTTAGGATTTAATTCTAGAAACTGAGCAGACTTTGAAGTATGTACAGAACAAAAACTAACTGAAGAAAGAGAAAACCAAACTGTGGACTATATTTTGGACAAATGTGTTTCTTAGGTTTTCTTTTGAACACCGAACAGATTTTGAAATATATATAGAACAGGAACAAACTGTGGAAAAAGGAAAACCAAACTAGAAACGAATCTTTCTGAGAAAATCTGTTGCGAGAGCATTTTCTTCTAGATACAGAACAGATTGTGAAATATGCATACAAAAAGTAAACAAGAAAACAGGAAAAGCTAGGTTGAAGACAACATTCACTGATGTCTGTTTATACCACGAGATTTTCTTTTCAACACTAAATAGATTGGGTTTGGGGAAACAAAGCTTTTGGGATAAAGCAGAGATGGAGTTATGTGAATGAGACGCGCGTGCATTGCTCACAGATTGGTTGAAAGATGGAAACATGGAAGAGATGGGAAGGAGGGAAAATGGATTAAAAGTCTTTGATGTTTAACATTGAAGCCTAGTTTTGTTGATCTCTCTGTCTCTGTCTCTGCCTCTGTCTGTCTGTCTGTCTGTCTGTCTGTCTGTCTGTCTGTCTGTCTGTCTGTCTGTCTGTCTGTCTGTCTGTCTGTCTCTCTCTCTCTCTCTCTCTCTCTCTCTCTCTCTCTCTCTCTCTCTCTCTCTCTCTCTTCTCTCTCTCTCTCTCTCTCTCTCTCTCTCTGAGAAGTCATATCAATGAACATTAGTGTCAAGCATTTGCTAGCATGTAGATAGTTATACTGTGAAGTGTGTGTATGCACACTCTAGCACGTACTCGTTTACACATGAATGCATTCGTGTATCTGTCCCGTGCACATATTCATAAGAACTTTATCCAAGAGAGTGAGGTAAAGAGCTTTTAATTTAACCATCTTGAAGTCACAGGTTTCTGGCTGAGTCTTGACTGTACCAACAGATCAGATATGAAGAATTTTTTTTAATCTTCCAGGCCAGGTTACATATAAATTTTTCAGTCGTTTACTTCATTATTATAGATAAACACCTGCTTAAGTTTAAATATGCATGTTAAAGATCCCATAATGTACACCAAATTTTCATAGGTTGAGGAAACCCAAAGCAGCCAAAATACACCCAAAGATTCTCCAGCACGCTGAGTTATGCAGTTTGCTTAATGATGCGCTGAGCTGATATTTTAGTAGAGTGTGGTGGGGCATAAAAGTTTCATCACTGTGACATCTTCCAGAAAAAAATATAAAATCAACAATTTTTTGGTCTGATTTGGAAAAAGCCTGCCCACCATCATCACCACCCCCTTCTCCTATTCTCCTCCTTTTCTGCACTCTCCCTCATCTCCATGCAGCTACAAACTTTGGGGGGAAAAAATGTTACACAAGAAGCGTGGGAACATTATTGATTGGTAAACAGTAGCCAGACACTAACTGTTGTATATACACACACACACAGAGAGAGAGAGAGAGAGAGAGAGAGAGAGAGAGAGAGAGAGAGAGAGAGAGAGAGAGAGAGAGAGAGAGAGAGAGAGAGAGAGAGAGAGAGAGAGAGAGAGAGTCTTTTTTATTTAGGTTTTCTTTTTCAATACTGAGCAGATTATCAAGTATGCATAGATTAAAAAAAACTGTGGAAAAAGAAAACCAAACTGACATGAAGATGATTGTTTGGGAGAAATTCTCTTTCTTGAGGATTTTTCCTCCAAATACCAACCAGATCAGCAAAGAGATGGGTGTTTAAATCTTTGATTTTATACATTGACATTATATTTTGTTGAGCTTTCTGTCTTTCCTCTGTCTGTCTGTCTGTCTCTGTCTTTGTCTCTGTCTGTCTGTCTGTCTGTCTGTCTCTGTGTGTGTGTGTGTGTGTGGGGTGTGTGTGTGTGTGTGTGTGTTGTCTGTCTGTCTGTCTGTCTGTCTGTCTGTCTGTCTGTCTGTCTCCTGTCTCTGTCTCTGTCTCTGTCTCTTCTCTCTCTCTCTCTCTCTCTCTCTCTCTCTCTCTCTCTCTCTCTCTCTCTCTCTCTCTCTGAAAGGGATGAACAAATAGTTAAAACAAGCTCCACACCTATTCAGTAGTCTGGTCAACCATTGGTGCACCAGGAAGTTTGTGAAAACATCTTTTTGGGTTCATAGAAAACGTTAATAGACCACTCAGCAAAACGCTTCTGAATTCACAAATTGCTGGTTCAAAACTCAGCAGCGCTGACAGATTAAAGAGGGACATTTTTTTCCAGTCCATCTTCATTGTAAGAGTTTTTAGTAGCTGACTCAACTTTTAAAATACACAAAATGTAATACTGAGCATCAAATTTGCACGTTAAAGATCCTACATTCCACATGAAAGTTCAATATGTTAAGAAAGCACGAAACACTCAGCATGCACTTGAGGCCTAACCAACCCAGTTTGCTTATTGTAAGTTTGTCCATGATGTATACAGTACATTTTTGTCTGTGTGATTGAGTGCAACATTTTCAACTCACATAAGCACCCCCATGGAAAAAAAGATATAAAATCAACAGATTTGTGTCTGATATGGAAATAGAAGGTGCATTTTTACCACACCCATTTTCCCATTTTTGGTGCCTGCACTCACCTTTTTCCTATCCACCCACAAAGTTGAGGGAGAGAGAGAGAGAGAGAGAGGGAGAGAGAGAGAGAAAAGAGAGAGAGAGAGAGAGAGAGAGAGAGAGAGAGAGAGAGAGAGAGAGAGAGAGAGAGAGAGAGAGACAGACAGACAGACAGACAGACAGACAGACAGACAGACAGACAGACAGACAGACAGACAGACAGACAGACAGACAGACAGAGACAGAGTGGAAGCATGGGAACATTATCGATTAGTAGAAAGTAGCCAGACACTGAGAGCTGAACAGAGAGAGAGAGAAATATGCACAGAGAAAAGAAGAACATTGAGAAAACTACCGAAACTCGGGACTCAGTGCTATTTAAGTCTTCTTTCACTATTATTATTTAGTGGGGATTTTTTTAGGATCTAAGTTTAGAGAAACTAAGCTGACTTTGAAGTATGTACAGGAAAAAAACTAACTGAAGAAAGAGAAAACCAAACCGTGGACTATATTTTGGACAAATGTGTTTGTTAGGTTTTCTTTTAAACGCTGAACAGATTTTGAAATATATATAGAACAGGAACAAACTGTGGAAAAAGAAAAACCAAACAGAAGACAAATCTTTCTGACAAAATCTGTTGCTAGAGAAGTTTTAATAGTTTGGAATGGAGTATATATTTGGTCTATTGCAAATGTTGCCATCATTTGAAATGTAATCTATATTTGGATCATTAAAAAAGGGGGGAAATCTGCTGCTAGAGGGTTTTTCTACTGGATACAGAACAGATTGTGAACTATGCATAGAAAAAGTAAAGAAGAAAACAAGAAAAGCTAGATTGAAGACAACATTCACTGATGTCTGTTTATACCAGAGGATTTCCTTTTCAACACTAAATAGATTGGGTTTGGGAAAACAAAGCTTTTTAGGGATCAAGCAGAAATGGAGTTATGCGAATGAGACGCGCGTGCATTGCTCACAGATAGGTTGAAAGATGGAAAAGGGGAAGAGATGGGAAGGAGGGAAATTGGGTTATAAGTCTTTGATGTACATTGAAGCCCAGTTTTGTTGACCCCTCTCTGTCTCTCCCTCTCTGTGTCTCTGTCTGTCTCTCTCTCTCTTTCTCTCTCTACTCTCTGTTTCTCTCTCTGTCTCTCTCCATCCTATCTCCACCTCTCTCTCTCTGTCTCTCTCTCTGTCTGTCTAGTCCTGTCTCTCTCTCTCTCTCTCTCTCTCTCTCTCTCTCTCTCTCTCTCCTCTCTCTCTCTCTCTCTCTCTCTCTCTCTCTCTCTCTCTCTCTCTCTCTCTCTCTCTCTCTCTCTCTCTGTCTGTCTGTCTGTCTCTCTGATAACGTAGAACAAACCACAAAAAAAATATTTCACCTTCACCTTCATCTATCCCCTAGTAGTACGGTTGACCACTGGGATACCAGTGAAGATTTTTGTCCACTCCTTGCAGTTCTCAGTTTTCCAGCAGTGTTTCGTTCCACTCAAGGCCAGTTCACTCTCTGATATCTTCCCATCGTTTTTTTTCTGTCTGTCTCTCCATCTACCTCCTTGTACTGTTCCCTGTAGGACAGTCTTGGCCAGTCCAGATGTTCGTGTGACGTGTTTGTTCCTCTTTAGTTTGCGTTTTATCACCCTGGTCAGGAAATCTTCATATGGCTCTATGACGTTTCCAATTCTGGGTTTTACTTCCTTATTGGTTATGTGATCTCTTTACAACATACCAGGAAGCTTGCGAAAGCAGAAATCTTTTTTGAGTTCATAAAAAAGTTGTCTACTTGAATGTAAATGTATATTCACACACACGCACTTGTACATACTTGTTTACACTGCTGGCAAGCATAGTTTTTTTCTTTTTTTCTTATTCTTTTATTTTGAAGATAATGGAATAAGCATTCGTGTGCTTGCTTTTTTTACTTCCAGTCCCAGTGTGTACGCAGTTTTGTCAATTTTGTTATCCGTTCCCACTGGCACACAATGGCCTACTCTCCCGAAAATCAGAATAGGTTTTAGCGTGCGCGGAATTTTATCTACGTGTGTGTACACACAAGACATCAGTTTATATTCTCATCCGAAGGACTTTTGGGCGTAGTGGATTGGGCACTGATGTTAACTCCAGAGGAAAATTCCTCTTGAACGAGATTCGAAGCCGGGTCAGCAGATCACGAGAGCATCACTCTAACCACCAGGCTATCCCGTACGTACCATACATACACATGTATTCATATGTGCACGTATGAGCCCCAAAAGTTGAATGGATAAGGCAACAGACCTCTCAGCAAAACGATCCCAAAGTCACAGATTGCTGGTTCAAACCTTAGCTCTGTTGACCAGACAAAGGGGGGTTTTGTTATCTTTCAGGCGATCTTCATTCTAAGTTACTGTATTGTTGTTGTGGTGGTGCGTTCCTCAGCTTAACACTCTCGGGGTCATTCAGAATGTGCACTCTGACTCACTCATCCCACCTGGGAATCACTGTGAGATTGAAATTGCACAATGAAGGAGAAGTTTGCATGTATGACTGTTTTCAAGTACCTTGCCATATAGGCAGCCATACTCCGACTTCAGATAATTTTGTCTCCTATCAGAGTGCAGGTTGTTATGTTAAGAGCTTGTCATGGCTGAAGGTAATCTCAACACAACATTTTACAACATAACAACATTTCATTGTATGCTTGGCAATTAGCTGACACAGCGTTTGGCCTGAGCTGATTTCTTAGACCTGTCAGTGGATTACTCTGTGTGCATGTGGTAAGTACACACACATGCTGAGTGTCAAATATTGCACGTCAAAAATTCCCCTGTGTTTCATAATCTATGTTTAGTGGGTTGAGGGAGGAGACACAAAATACTCAGCATGAACCCGAGGTCTGACCAGCCCACTGGCTTCCGAAAGGGAGACGGGATAGCCT
>CM060320.1:60071326-60076326 GCA_030674155.1 Stramonita haemastoma | reverse complement strand
ACTGCAAAATTTTTTATATACAAATGTAGAGTACAAAAAGCGGCACCTATGTTTTCGGTTTTTAGAAAATATATGACAAAACAATATCAAATTAAAGAATATATTGCCAAAACAAACATGACTTATAGTGTATTTGCAGCTAAATGGCAACATTACAAACAACTAGTTGATGATGGGTACATACATTTTGAAGAAACTGGTTTTTTGTTTGTTTGTTTGTTTTTTGTGTTTTTTGCATTGTTTTTTGATGTAATACGTAGCATCGCTACATTGCTTATTTTGTAAAACAACTGAAAATTCACTTGGGGTATTCTCGAATGTAATCTGTGTACTCTCTCTTATTTTCATGGGTTTTTTTCCGACTGTTTGTTTGGTTGTATCTGTTATATCCATACTCTGAATATATTGCAAATTGTTACTCTATGTCATGCAAACAAATAGTAAAAATCTTTGTGTGTATGTGTGTTTGTTTGTTTGTTTGTTTGTTTTTGTTTTGTTTTTTGTTTTGTTTTGTTTTGTTTTGTTTTTGTTTTTGTTTGTTTTTGTTCTGTTTTGTTTTGTTTTTGTTTTGTTGTTGTTGTTGTTGTTGTTTGTTTTTGTTTCTTTTGGAGAACATTATAACTTGGCTCATTTGCAATGTTCAAATCATTTAGAATGCAATGTACATTTGAATGTTTGAATCACTTAGTAGTATACGATTAATTCAATTGGAAAGTTTTAATAGTTTGGAATGTAGTATATATTTGGTTTATTGCAAATGTTGCTATCATTTGAAATGTAATGCATATTTGGATTATTTAAAAAAAATAATAATAAATAAATAAAAATTAAAATTAAAAAATTAAAAAATAAAACTCGATCTGCTTTTAGAAGAAAGGGCCTTTGCATGCCAGCTGAAATGGAAAACTGTTTTTAAAATTTAAAAACACATGTACACTAGTGTCATTATCGGACATCATCCCTGAAGTCGAAATGCAGCTACCTTCATGGTGGGCAAAAACGGTCGCATACGCAACAATTTCACCATTGGTGGACGTCGTAGCTATATACATAACAAAACAGGATTTCGATTTGGCATCTTCCCCAAATCGGATAGGGTTACCTTAATGGCGGGAACCGGTTGCATATGTCAAAGTCTTGGCGCTCTAACCGAGGAACGAAAAAAGCAACAACAAAAAACCCCAACATCAATTGATACATTCAGAACGGCAATGTCAAAAACAATAACTCCTTTTGAAATATAAACAATGTCAAAAACAATAACTCCTTTTGAAACATTAACAATGTCAAAAACACTAACTCCCTTTGAAATATAAACAATGTCAAAAACAATAACACCCTTTGAAATAGAAACAATGTCAAAAACAATAACACCCTTTGAAACATAAACAATGTCAAAAACAATAACACCCTTTGAAATGTAAACAATGTCAAAAACAATAACACCCTTTGAAATATAAACAATGTCAAAAACAATAACACCCTTTGAAATGTAAACAATGTCAAAAACAATAACACCCTTTGAAATGTAAACAATGTCAAAAAACAATAACACCCTTTGAAATGTAAACAATGTCAAAAACAATAACACCCTTTGAAATATAAACGATGTCAAAAATAATAACTCCTTTTGAAATATAAACAATGTCAAAAACAATGACTCCCTTTGAAAAAACGAACATAGATAATGTTCAGCCTAATCACAAGCAACATGTGTCACAAGACGGACCTCAATAAATCCTCATTTTTCAATAAACACAGTAGCGTGACGCTAATATCGATGTCTTCTGCTCCAAGGCTGCACAAAACAAAAATTAAATTCTCTCAATGCTTAGCCAACGATCCGCGCTCAAGAAAGCGAAAACAATTCGAACTGGACAAAGCCAATTAGAGAGTGTTTACCACTGCTTGGCCTTGAGTGTGTTTCGTCTGCAATCGTCGCTCTAAAGGCTAATTATCTCCCTTTTTTTTAGTGAAACTAGGGTTGTTTAGTAGCAGACGGATAAAATTAATCGTGCCAATCTGACAATTAAATTGGCTACAGATACTACAGATTAATGAGCAGGTTTTTCTACAGATTAATGAACGATTTTTCTACAGACTAATGAACGGTTTTTCTACAAATTAATGAACGGGTTTTCTACACATTTCCATTTAAAGACAGCTACCGAGTTGAGAAGTGTATAAACAAAGTCAGTTAAAATGTTTAGGGACAGTCTGATTTGTTTCAAACTTGAAAGTAATTATTTAGGAATAGATTTGCGATAACATGTTTTCCAGCGAATTTTTCCATTAAGTATTGAACAACAATAGGCAGGGCTAAAAGTAGAATGATCCAAATGAATAACATGTGGACATATCACAGCATTTCTTACCGTCTGAAAATGAAAATAAGGAATTGCTTAGTATAGCCTGTCATTCGTCTTGCTTCATGCTCGTATATTCAGTCTCATCCTTCGGATGAGACTTTAAACCGAGGCCCCGTGTGCGAACGCACGCAGAACATCTTGCGCACACGTTAAATCCTGTTCCGCTTTTCGTAAGAGTAGGCCATCGTGTGCCGGTGGGAACAGATGACAATATTTACAAAACTGCATACACACGGGGACCGGATGAAAAAAAGCACATGATTGCTTATTCTGTTATCCTCGATATAAAAGAATAAATAAAATAAAATAAATAAATAAATAAATAAATATATGTCTGAATCCTGGACACAAAAAAGGCTATATATAAAAAAATCGAGGCAGCTGAGATTTGGTGTTTTAGAAGACTGCTCAGGGTCATTTGGACAGATAAAAGAACATATAAAAGCACATCACACGAACTGGGAAGAAGAAAACTCTTAGATTAGTAAATGAGAAGAAACTGAGGAAATTCATGTAAGCTATAAGGTAAAGGTAAAGGTGTCCCATAACCTGTTTGGTCGTAGGGGAGCGAGGCGTCAGAGACCTCAGCTTCTGTAGGGGCCAGCATGTTGAGGGCGGCGCCCATCTCCTCTCCCTCGCTGCTTTACCTTCCCTGACCATTAAGAGGGCAGGTACCCATTGACAGCTGGGTGAACTGGGGGGGAAACTGTACTGAATGAAGCTAAGGCGCGCAAACGGTCACCCTTCCAACTGGTAACCATGCTCGACGCTGTTTAACATTAGCTGGGGGAAAGCGAGCGCTCTGACCACTGAGCTATCCCGTCCCCACTGTAAGCCATACGAAACGAAAATGAGACACGGATCTCACGAAGACTGCTATTCAAGGCAAGACGGACGGGGCGGGCAGATGTCCAGCTTCTGTCAATGACATCCTTCCCGAATCCTGTGGCATGAGAATCCATGAAGTCAGCAGGGCCAGTGAAGACTGGAGCAAATGGAGAAGGAGGAAGAATCATGTCGGTGTTTTTGGGTGCGGCGACTAAAGCCAAACTCGGTGATGCCGACATTTGAGACTGGACAACAAAGATTGTTTGCTATGTGAGTGTAGTGTTTACAGATAGCCTGGATAGACTGAATAACCTGGTGGTTTGAGCGTAGCCCTCGCAATCTGACGGCCCGGGTTCGAGCCACCACCAAGACACCTGTTCAAGGGGATTTCTACCCTGTAGTTAACATCAGAGCTGACTCCACTTCCCCTAAAAATCCTTTGGATGAGGCAATAATAAGAGAATCCGTGTGCGAACGTGCGGAGAACATCGTGCGCACATGTTAAAGCTTGTTCGGCCTTTTGGAAGAATATGCCATTGCGTGCTGGTGAGAACAGATGATAAAATTTACAAAAACACTAGCACATAGGGACAAGAAAGCACCTGAATGCTTATCTATTATCTTCGAACTGAAAGAATTTCAATTAAAAAATCAAATAACAGATATTTTGAAAAACGAATCTCAACTTTCGGACACACATAAGATATAACCGTTATGTAAAAATAAAGTTGCAATCGGGACAAACTGTCGATTATGATATTACAAAACCTGACAATGTTCATGTATTATGCATCAAGAACAACTCTTGGACTCTTCATAATTCATCATCAGAAAGAGGAAGCACACATATGCCCGATTCCCCCCCCCCCTACTCCGCCGGGTGTGAGGTTTTGTTTGTTTATTTATTTTGCGCTTTATAAAGGTAGCTGTGTTCAGATTTGGGGTCGAAATCTAAGATTTTGTCATGTACCTACCGGCACGTTCCTAAAGGTTGAAGTTTTAGTGTGTGTGTGTGTTTGTGTGTGTGTGTGTGTGTGTGTGTGTGTGTGTGTGTGTGTGTGTGTGTGTGTGTGTGTGTGTGTGTGTGTGTGCAAGATGTTCTGCGTGCGTTCGTGTATATATGATTTGAATGCAAGCGCTTCGATTTGTTTTTCTCAAGATGTACGCTATATAAATTTTACACAACACCATTATCATCAACAACATAATCATCAACAACAACATCATCATTATCATCATCATCACACCACACCACCATCATCACCATCATCACCATCATCCTTATTATCGTGTTCATCATCATCATCAATCATCATTACTTCTACTAATTATTAGTAATAGTATTATTATCAGAATTATTATTTCCACACAATCGTTGGTAGCGCAGTTGTAGTAGTAGTATATAGTAGTAGTAGTTGTAGTAGTAGTATAGTAGTAGATATGTAGTGGTAGTAGTATATAGTAGTAGTATAGTAGTATAGTAGTAGTAGTAGTAGTAGTAGTAGTAGTAGTAGTAGTAGTAGTACAGCAGCAGCAGCTCAGCAGCAGCAGCATTACTTTATTTATAATGAATATTATGATTATTACTATTATTGTTATCATCTTTAATTGGACTTTGGACAGTCGTATTTTTCAACTGGTTCTGAAAAGATCTGTCCAATGGCTCTAGTTTTCCTGCCACCTCACCCACCCCACACCCACCCCACCCCACCCCACCACCACCCTCCCCCTCCACCCAACCATCCTATCCCTCTCTCTATTGTCGCCATTCTTCCTAAATACAAATACCTCGAAGAAAGATCG
>CM060320.1:60065219-60067719 GCA_030674155.1 Stramonita haemastoma | reverse complement strand
TTTATTGTTAACTCTTTCAGGTTTTTGTTTTGTTTTGTTTTTTTTTTTTGTTTGTTTGTTTGTTGTTATTGTTTGTCTAAAATCACAAAATGTGAATAGACGTTAAACTGAAGATACATTACACACACACACACCACACACACACACAACACACACACACACACACACACACACGCACGCACGCACGAACGCACACATAATTCTTTCTTTACTTAATCCTAAACGTTCTCAAACTGCACAAACAAACTACCATTTCTTCCCATTACACGACAAGAAGTGTGCTAGTAGGAACGGACGCAGAACATCTTGCGCTCACGTTAATCCTGTTTCGCTTTTCGTAAGAGTATGCCATCGTGTGCCGGTGGGAACAGATGACAAAATTTACAAAACTGCATACACACGGGGACTGGATGTAAAAAAGCACACGAGTGCTTATTCTTTTATCCTCCATATAAAAGAATAAAATAAAAATAAATAAATAAAAGAATGACAAAATTTACGAAACTATATACATATCGGGACTGGATGTAAAAAAAAAACACCCACATGAGTGCCTATTCCGTTATCGATGAAAAAAATAAATAGAGAAATAAAAACATCGATAAATAAATACATAAACAAATAAATGAATGAGGAATAAATGAATAAAGATGAAGAAGGGAGGAATAAAAGGAAAAATACAATAAAGAGGGAATGACATCTACGTTTGATCATCAAAAGCATCCAGTATGTACCCTAATACCCTCGCGGACAGAAATAGAGACCTGATTTCATTCCACAGAGAGAGAGAGAGAGGGAGGAGAGAGATGAGAGAGATAGGAGAGAGAGGAAGAGAGAGAGAGAGAGAGAGAGAGGAGAGAGAGAGAGGGAGAGAGAGAG
The DNA here is from genome assembly GCA_030674155.1 of Stramonita haemastoma. Classification (NCBI taxonomy): domain Eukaryota; kingdom Metazoa; phylum Mollusca; class Gastropoda; order Neogastropoda; family Muricidae; genus Stramonita; species Stramonita haemastoma. The sequence continues at coordinate 60,066,840 of CM060320.1, read as the reverse complement.
AGAGAGGAGAGAGAGAGAGGAGAGAGAGAGAGAGAGAGAGAGAGAAAGAAGAGAGAAGAGGAGAGAGAGAGAGAGAGAGAGAGATGAGAGGAGAGAGAGAGAGAGAGAGGAGAGAGAGAGAGAGAGAGAGAGAGGATGAGAGAGAGAGAGAGAGAGTCTGGGTTTTATGGATCTGAAAGAACAAGTCTGTGAGACTCACGTCTTCTCATCTGTAATGTAAAGAGGTAAGGAACGTTATATGTGGGGAAAGGAAGTATTAAAAGAAGGTAGAGAGAAGACGTGTCTTTGTTTCTCTGTGAATATTTCTGTCTCTGTCTTCTGTGTTTCTGTCTGTGTCTCTGTTTGTATGTCTGTCTGTCTATCATACACACACACACAGTCAAACGCACGCACACACTTAAAGGCATGCATGCACGCACTCACACCCAGCCTTATTTTTTTTTTAATTTCTTCTAACTTCACTTAATACAAAAAAGACGTTAAATCAAAGAATAGCACACACACACACACACACACACACACACACACACACACACACACACACACACACACAATACACACACACGCGCGCGCGCGCGCGCGCGCGCACACACACACACCACACACACCACTTTATTACACACACTTACTCCATACACACACACACTTACACACACACATACACACAAACTCACACACACACACACACACACACACACACACACACACAACACACCACACACACACACACACACACACACACACACACACACACACACACAAGAGCGATGCCATGCTATTTTTACCCACCAGACAACAAAAGAAAGCTAGAAGGAAAGAAAGAGAAAGAAATAAGGGGGAAAAAAAGGTGTTTCTATTTCTGATCATCAAAAACGTCAGAAATAAGAGAACTAATTTTATTGGCACACAGAGAGAGAGAAAGCAGTCTGGGCATTAGGGCTCTGACAGAACAGGTCTGTGAGATCCATGGCTTTATCTGGGATGGAAAAGATGGACAGATAGACAGATGTAAGCAGTCTGAATGTGGGAAATGACGCATTAAAGGAAGGAAGGAAGAAGAGAAGGAAGGAAGGAAAGAAGGAAGGAAAGAAGGAGGAAAGAAGGGAGGACAAAAGAAGACATGTCTTTGTTTCATCTGTTTGTATGCCTGTATCTGCGTTTCTGTCTGTCTGTGTCTGTCTGTGTTTGTATGTCTGTTTGTCTGTGTCTCTGTTCGTTCTGTGTCCCTGTTACTGTCGGTCTGCGTGTCTGTCACACACACACACGCGTGCGAGCACACACTCACACACATGCCTGCGCACATACGCATGCACACAACACACTTACACACACTTACACACTTACACACTTACACACACACACACACACACACACACACACACACAACACACAACACACACAACACACACACACACACACACACACACATGCACAACCATGTTCTTTTATTTTAATCTCAATGTTCTAAACTAAGCAAACATGATGCCATTTCTACCCACCACCAGACAATAAAATAAGTGAAAGAAAACGAAAAGAGAGGGACAAGAAAAAAGGTGTTTCTATTTCTGATCATCAAAAACGTCAGCAGAAGAAGAGAACTAATTTCACTGGCACTCAGAGA
>CM060320.1:60040219-60042719 GCA_030674155.1 Stramonita haemastoma | reverse complement strand
GACAAGGTGTTCCACAGACTAGATTTATTATCGGCTCATACATAATGTGTGTGGATTTATCGCATTGAATTTGTCTTTGTACCGCTTTGGTTGCTCTCTCTCTCTCTCTCTCTCTCTCTCTCTCTCTCTTCTCTCTCTCTCTCCTCTCTCTCTCTCTCTCTCTCTCTCTCTCTCTCTCTCTCTCTCTCTCTTCTCTCTCTTCTCTCTCTCTCTGTGCGTGCGTGCGTGCGTGCGTGTGTATGTATGTATGTATGTATGTATGTATGTATGTATGTATGTATGTATGTATGTATGTATGTATGTATGTATGTATGTATGTATGTATATGTGTGAGCGTGTGTGTATGTGTGTGTGTGTGCGCGCGCGTGTGTGTGTGAAGCCTGTGTTCGAGACACCACCCAGACGCCCCTTAAATGGGATTTTCCCCCTGAAGATAACATCAGTACTGACCCCGCTTCCCCATGAGAGTCCTTGGAATGAAACTATAAACCAAGGTCCCAGATGCAACACACGTAGAACATAATTATTGGTCACATTAAAACCCATTCTGCTTTCCGAAAGAGTAGACCATTTGTGCCTGTAAGAATGATGACAATTCCTTAAAAAAAAACACACACACACACAACAAAAAACGCCTGGACATTGGTGTCAAGTTTAGTCAACATCCCCGAAGTCGGAATGCAGCTGCCTTAATGGTGGGCAATAAAAAAAGAACGGTTGCATGCACAAAGTCTCACCATTAGTGATCCCAAACCTCTAGCCGAGAAACGAAAAAAAAAAAATCCACAAACAACAACAACAAAGTATAAAAACAAACAAACAAAGAATCTAGCAATCAAACAAACCCAATATCAGCAACTCCACTCAACTCAACTGTCTCCATCGCGGCTGTTGTTAGTAGGAGAGCTCCACGCAATACCACCACTAGGGTTTGTCATCTTTCTCTGTCTGTCTCTGCTGCGTTCTACTATCTCCTGAAGTCCCCTTTACCAGACCCCTGATCTCAGTGATGTTGGCAGTGTAGGATGTTGGTGGTCTGCCTCTTTTCCTTCTGCCCTCAATTTTACCGTAGAAAACTGTCGACATCAGATTTGTCTGTGTCGCAGAACATCTTGCGCACTCGTTAAATCCTGTTCCGCTTTTCGTAAGTGTAGGCCATCATGTGCCGGTGGGAACAGATGACAATATTTACACAACTGCATACACACGGGGACTGGATGTAAAAAAGCACAAAAGTGCTTATTCCATTATCCTCGATATAAAAAAAATAAATCAAAATAAGTCAAATCAAATGGAGAAATATCATCAGCAGATTTGTCTGTGTATTTCTGTTTGCATGACCCAAGTATCTCAAGTCTGCGCTTATCTGTTTCAGCCAACGTTTGTCTTGACTCTGAGAGTTCATCAAGAACGCTTTCATTTGACCTCCTGACCATTTGACCCTCGGAAGTCACACTGCCATTTCAGTTGTGACATAGGCAACGAAAGAAAAAAGACAGGAAAAAAGACAGAAAAAAGACAGAATAGAAGAAAAAAAAGGAAAAGAAGAAAGAAAAGAAAAGAGAAAAAAGAAAAGAAAGAAAATATAACCAGAAGCTGTGCAACACAACAAAATTAAAAGAAACAAATGATATAAAAACACCAACAGAAAATGACACAGCAAGCAAAACAAACAAACAAACAAACAAAATCAATGCAAAGCAAACAACAAAACCCACAAACAAACAAAAATGGAGAAAAAAAAAACCTTACATTATGTATTACTACAAAAATTTCAACAAAACTTTTTTATTCAACTTCTTACACAGATGCTAGACATTCTAAGGAGAAAGGCTATCCATATTGACACCAAAAAGCTAGAGATTTATATCTCTTTTCTTTTCTTTTTTAAAAAGAAATATATATATTTCGCTCTTTTCTAAAGCCAGGTATTATATAGACTGTGTAGACCAGACTTTGCCTGGGTACAGAAAGATCTGTGCTGGATTTCTTGTCTGAATCTGCTATGACATATGTTCTTGGAGAGGAGAGAGAGAGAGAGGAGAGAGAGAGAGAGAGAGAGAGAGAGAGAGAGAGAGAGAGAGAGAGAGAGAGAGGAGAGAGAGAGAGAGAGAGAGAGAGAGAGAGGAGAGAAGAGAGAGCGGTGTTGAAATCTGTGTTAATCTCTGTCAATGTATGTCTCTCTCTCTCTCTCTCTCTCTCTCTCTCTCTCTCTCTCTCTCTCTCTCTCTCTCTCTCTCTCTCTCTCTCTCTCTCTCTCTCTCTCTCTCTCTCTCTCTCTCTCTCTCTCTCATATATTTTGAATGCTTTCAAACAGATACATGCACGACACACACACACACACACACACACACACACACACACACACACACACACACACACACACACACACACACACACTCACACACACACACTCACACACACACAACACACACACACACGAACACGCACACACAAATACACACACACATGCAACCTCTTCCCCCCCCTCCACACACAC
>CM060320.1:60030219-60032719 GCA_030674155.1 Stramonita haemastoma | reverse complement strand
CGTGTCTATGTCTGTCTGTCTGTGTCTTTGTATCTGTCTGTATGTATACTCTAATTTACAACTTTAAAAATACTCAAATCAATGTTGCTATTTTCGCCTGGAAAAGCCACCTGCGCATTAAGATGTGAGAGGGAATAGATGGGAAAGGATTTGAGTTAGACTTGCTGGGGAAAAAGCTGCGTACATGGAGATTTTCTGAGTTCTGTGAGGTTTTCTCTTTTTCTTTCTTTTTTTTCCCCCCTTTCTTTCTGTCTCGCGGATATACCGCAGGTAAGCATGCTCTCCATTGGATCAGTAAAAGGAAATGATGGAACTACGTCTTTTGAATGTGTCTGTATTTGACTGTCTGATGGTGTCTGTCTGTCTGTGTGTCTGTCTATCTGTGTGTCTGTATGTGTGTGTGTGTGTCTGTCTGTCTGACTGTCTGTCTCTTTGTAGATTGTCGAGATTTTCTCTGTTTCATTGTCACTCTCCCAGTTTTTTGTGTTTCTGTATATATCTGTCTGTCTTGTTTGTTGTTGCTTTTGTTTTGTGTTTTTTTTTTCTGTTCGTAAGCAAGAACTCTAACAAGGTTTACTAATGGTCATCTGTCTGTCTGTCTGTCTGTGTCTGTCTGTCTGTGTCTGTCTGTCTGTCTGTGTCTGTCTTTCTCTGTCTGTCTGTCTGTCTGTCTCTGTCACACACACACACACACACACACACACACACACACACACACACACACACACACACACACACACACACACACACACACACACACACACACACACACACTCTCTCTCTCTCTCTCTCTCTCTCTCTCTCTCTCTCTCTCTCTCTCTCCCTCTCTCTCTCTCTCTCTCTCTCTCTCTCTCTCTCTCTCTCTCCATCTCTCTTTCTTTTCTATGTCTAAGTCGGTCACTGTCTAATTCTGTCTCTGTCACTGCCTCTGTTTTATCCTCTTGGAAAGAGAGATCCTCATCATTGTCATTGTCATGATCATGATCATCAATCATCGTCACTAGGACCACCATCATGACTGTGTCTCTGTCTTTTGAGCCCCCTCCACCATCTCCTATGTCTCTGTCTCTGGTTATATGTCCGTCTCGCTCTGTCTCAGTCTCTTTGTCTGTCTCTCTGCCTTTGTCTCTGTCTCTCTGTCTATGTCTCCAGCTGTCTGTGTCTATCTGTCTGTGTCTGTGTTTCTCTGTCTGTCTGTCTGTCTGTCTGTCTGTCTGTCTGTCTGTCTGTCTGTCTGTCTGTCTGTCTGTCTGTCTGTCTGTCTGTCTGTCTGTCTGTCTGTCTCTCTCTCTCTCTCTCTCTCTCTCTCTCTCTCTCTCTCTCTCTCTCTCTCTCTCTCTCTGTGTTCCTGTCGTCTCTCTCTCTCTCTCTAAGTCGGTCACTGTCTAATTCTGTCTCTGTCACTGCCTCTGTTTTATCCTCTTGGAAAGAAAGAGAGATCCTCATCATTGTCATTGTCATGATCATGATCATCGATCATCGTCACTAGTACCACCATCATGACTGTGTCTCTGTCTCTTGAGCCCCCTCCACCATCTCCTATGTCTCTGTCTCTGGTTATATGTCCGTCTGGCTCTGTCTCAGTCTCTCTGTCTGTCTCTGTCTGTCTCTGTCTGTCTCTCTGCCTTTGTCTCTGTCTCTCTGTCTATGTCTCCAGCTGTCTGTGTCTATCTGTCTCTGTCTGTGTTTCTCTGTCTCTGTCTGTCTGTGTCTGTCTCTCTCTCTGTCTCTCTGTCTCTCTGTCTCTGTCTCTGTCTCCTGTCTCTGTCTCTGTCTCTGTCTCTCTGTCTCTCTGTCTCTCTGTCTCTGTCTCTCTCTCTCTCTCTCTCTCTCTATCTCTCTCTCTCTCTCTCTCTCTCTCTCTCTCTCTCTCTCTCTCTCTCTCTCTCTCTCTCTCTCCTCTCTCTCTCTCTGTGTTCCTGTCGTCTCTCTCTCTCTCTCTAAGTCGGTCACTGTCTAATTCTGTCTCTGTCACTGCCTCTGTTTTATCCTCTTGGAAAGAAAGAGAGATCCTCATCATTGTCATTGTCATGATCATGATCATCGATCATCGTCACTAGTACCACCATCATGACTGTGCCTCTGTCTCTTGAGCCCCCTCCACCATCTCCTATGTCTCTGTCTCTCTGTCTTTGTCTCTGGTTATCTGTCCATCTGTCTCTGTCTCTGCCTCTGTCTCTGTCTGTGTCTCTCTGTCTGTGTGTCTCTGCCTCTGTCTCTGTCTGTGTCTGTCTGTCTGTGTTTCTAGCTCTCTGTCTGTGTCTCTCTGTGTCTCTCTGTGTCTCTCTGTCTGTCTGTCTGTCTCTCTCTCTGTCTCTCTCTGTCTTTCTCTGTCTCTGTCTCTCTCTCTCTCTCCCTCTACCCCTCTCTCTCTCTCTCTCTTTCTCTTCCCCCCCCCCCTCTCTCTCTCTCTCCTCTCTTACTCTCTTTCTCTCAACTTATTTTTTAATGAAGAAAAACCATCCCCACATTGAGCGATGAGGGGAAAAACTGGGAAATG
>CM060320.1:60000219-60005219 GCA_030674155.1 Stramonita haemastoma | reverse complement strand
TATCTTCATTTTGTTTTTGTTTTCTTGTTGGGTGTTTTTGATTGTTTGTTAAGATTTTGTATGGTTGTTGATGACTTTTATTTTTGTTTTGTTTTTGTTCTATTTCATTTTTATTAGGTATTTTTGTTTGTTTCTTTGTTTTCGTTTCTTTTGTTAGCTTGTATGTTGTTGTGTTTTATTCTGGTATTATTGTTGCTGATTTTCCATTCTTTTTCTACCAAGGACATAAGCAAAGTAGATTTTCTTCTTCAGACTCAAACAACACACATACACACACACACACACACACACACACACACACACACACACACACACACACACACACACACACACACACACACACACACACACACACACACACACACACACACACACGTACACACTACACACACTACACCACACCACCCCACACACACACACACACACACACACACACAACACACACTACACACCCCCCCCCCACACACACACACACACACACTACACAATACACCATACACCCCCCCCACACACACACACACAACACACACAACACACAAAAACACAAACAAACAAAAACAGGCCCTCTTTAACACATTCTAACGAAGACATCAACAAAGACATCAGACAGCAGGACACTCATCAGATTCCATCAAGGTCACACACACCTGACAGTCAGCAGTTCAGACTGTCTCCCTTCCTGTGGGGTCTGCTGTGACGTCACTGCAACCACGTCACGGCAGACAATCCTTCCAGAGTCAAGATAATAGAATTTTTTTTTTTAATTATCATCATCATCATCCTCTTCTTCTTCTTCCTCCTCCTTTTCCTCTTCCTCCTTTTCCTCTTCCTCCTCTCCCTCTTCCTCCTTCATCTCCTTCTTCCTCCTCCTCTTCCTCTTCCTCTCCTCCTCCTCTCCTTTTTTTTCCCTCTTCCTCCTCCTCCTCCTCCTCCTCCTCCCTCCTCCTTCCCCTCCTCACCTTCTTCCGTTATCCTTGAAGTAGGTTCAGACTGACCACTTATATAAAATTGATTAATTATCTGTCTTTTCTTGGTTTCGTGAGGGTTTTGTGGTTGGTTTTTTTGTTGATTTTTGTAAAAGGAGGAGACGAAGAGGCAGACAGAGGAAACGATGGGAAGACAACATTAGAGAGTGGACAGGCCTTGGGTGGAGCGATCTGCTACAAGAGGGCGGAGGACCGTGAGGAGTGGAGGAAGCTGGTTGCAAAATCTTCAGTGGTGCCTCCCACAAACCGTGGGACTACGGGACAGGTGAAGGTGAAGAATGTGTTTTTGGAGAGGGAGAGAGAGAGGGAAGAGAGAGGAGAGAGAGAGAGAGGAGAGAGAGAGAGAGAGAGAGAGAGAGAGAGAGAGGAGAGAGAGAGAGAGAGAGAGAGAGAGAGGAGAGAGAGAGAGAAGAGAGAGAGACAGAGAGAGAGAGAGAGACAGAGAGAGAGAGAGCAAATCGAATCAATTTTTTTTTCGACGATAACAAACAAGTATCCATGCTGTGTTTTCTTATATACATTCAGTCTGTTCTCTTACTAAGGAATAACATAGTGATAATCAAATAACAAAAACTCCTCATATAAACTATAAAAGAACAAACAACCAACAACAAACAACAAGCAGCAAACAAAAACAAAAAACAAAAACAAATTAGTCAACAAAAACACAAACAGAAACAAAAACAAAACCCTCTTAATCAAGAAAGAAAGAAACAAACACCCCCCTCCTCCCCTCCTAAAAAAGCAAACAAAAAAATCAACAACAACAATAACAACTTAAACCAACAATCAACAAAATACAAACACATAAAATCAGAACATTTTGCAAGAAGAGAAAAATAATCTTCAACTAGTATCTATTATTATGGGCCAAAAAAGTAGTGACGATAGAAAGAGAGAACAGAGAGAGTGTGGGGGGGGGGGAGAGGGAGACAGACAGACAGCCATAATATAATAATAATAATAATAATAATAATAATAATAATAATAATATATATAATAATATAATAATATATATAGATGATGAGATATGATGATGATGATGATGATGATGATGAATATAATGATAATAATGATAGATGAATGATGATGATGATGATGATGATGATGATGATGAATAATATATATGAATATGATGATGTATAATTATATGATGAATGATAATAATAACAATTAATAATAATAATATAATATATAATATAATAATAATAATATAATAAATAAAAAATAATAAAATAATAATATATAAAATAAATAATATAATAATAATAATAATAAATAATAAAAATGATGGAGCTTTGCCGATCCAAAACGGTTCGGTACATCAAATCAATTTAAATTAGGTTACATATGAACGTGAACAATTTCACTCGCACAAAAAATAAGGAAAAAATGCATGCACATACAATACACAGCATATTACATGGCCAGAGAATAAAGTAAAATAAGAGCAGTATCATCAAGAAAATGTGCAAGCAGTACAATGCATACACACACACTCACACACACATATACACACACACATACACACACACGCACACACACACACATACACACACACGCGCAAACAGACAGACAGACAGACAGACACATATAAACACAGACAGACGGAGACAGTGACAGACACAGACAGACAGACAGACAGACAGACAGACAGCAGACAGACAGACAGACAGATAGAAGAAGACAAAGACAGAAACAACAGCAGACAGACAGAAGAGCGTGAAACAAAGAGAGAGGTAGAAAGACAGAAGACAGAGACAGAGAGAAAAAGAGGGTGAGGCAAGTCAAAACAAGGAATAGCAAGGCAAAGCAAAAGTCTATCTCTAAAGCATAGTAGATAAGCATTGACATTTTTTTCTTTATTACATAATTACAGCCCCCACCCTTTTTCAGGAATTTATATCATAATGTTAGATGATAATATAAAGACAGTTTTTGCAACAGGTAAAAATGAAAAACAACCCAACAATAACAACAGATCAGAGTAAGAACCTCACTACAACAAACATTCAAAACAAAACTAAATATAGCCTATAATAGAATTCTATAATTACAAGAATTGTATATAATATAACAAACGCTCTCTCACTCTCTCACTCTCTCTCACCTCTCTCTTCACTCTGTCTCTCTGTCTCTCTCTGTCTCTCCTGTCTTCTCTGTCTCTCTGTCTCTCTCTCTTCTCTGTCTCTCTCTCTCACACACACACACACACACACACACACACACACACACACACACACCACACACCACACAACACACACAAACACACACACACAAAGAGAGAGAGAGAGGAGGAAAGAGAGAATCACCCAAAGATATGATATTCATAACAATGTTACACTGTGAGACTGATTGATTCTAGACCTGTCTAGACATCCTCAGCAAAAACCACCCAGACCTGTGTGTGTGGAAAATAAAGAAAAGAAGAAGAAAACAGTCATTCCTGACTGTAGATTGCAATGTTCACACTGTCTGGCACATAGAAATGGAATGAAGGTGAAAACAGCAAGCAAGTGAGCAAACACGCACGCATGCACGCACTCACGCACCCACACACGCACGCACGCACGCACGCGCGCACGCACGCACGCATGCACGCACACATACTCACACACACACCCCGCGCGCGCGCATACAGAGAGAGAGACAGACAGACAGACAGACAGACAGGCGGACAGAGACACAGACAGAGCGAGAGACAAAGACACAGACAAATAGAGAGAGAGACATAGACAGACAAACAGACAGGAGACAGCAGACAGACAGACAGACAGACAGACAGACAGACAGACAGACAGACAGCAGACAGACAGACAGACAGACAGAAAGAGAGAGAGAGAGGAGAGAGAGAGAGAGAGAGAGAAGAGACAGAGAGAGACAGAGAGAGACAGAGAGAGACAGAGAGAGACAGAGAGAGACAGAGAGAGAACAAACAACTAAGGCGAAAATAGGTCAGGGATGGCATTAAAAAAAACCCAACCAAACCCCAACCAATTGGTGGATACACTCCCCTCCCGATTGTAACACTGGTGCTAAACAACAACTGATAGCATGCCTTTACATTTCAACAAGGACACAACAACAGAATAACAAACCTTCCATATCCAGGAAGGACGGTGGCAGGATGGTTAAGACGTTCGCCTGCCAATATGTAAACCGTGAGTTTCGGGGTTCGTATCCAGCCTCGCCCTTTCTTCCCAGTTTGACGAAAAAATCGAACTGAATGTCAAAGTCATTCGGATGAGACTCGAAACCGAGGCCCCGTGTGCGAATGCACGCAGAACATCTTGCGCAAAGGTTTAAATCCCGTTCCGCCTTTCGGAAGAGCAGGCCATCGTGTGCCGGTAGGAACGGATGACAAAATTATAACAAACCAGCATGCACACAGGTGTCGTGTTTAGACACCATCCCTGAGGAAAAGTCGGGGAGTTGGAGTCCCAGAGCGGCTCGGGGCTGTAGGTATATGGCAACGTTCTGGTGGCTCCTGCGACGGTACTGGAACCATACGTATCGGTCATTGCCATTTCAATGGATTATTCCAGTGCCGTGGAGAGGGGGGGGGGTCTGCTGCATGGGTAACAGCTTGCCCTCTATGCATACATGCCCAGGCTTTGAGCTCTAAAGACTAGAGCGCAATTCCATAGTCTTCCGAGACTGATGGGTGCCTACTACTATATCCACCAAAAACAATAAACAGCAGTGATAAGATCAAAACAGTCAAGAAAAACACAACACCCAAGTGTGTGCGCCAGAAAAAAAAATCGGTTGAGTTAAAACCTTCTTCAGACTAAAGATTATCCAACTTCAATTGTTGTCAACTTCTCTGTCAATTTTTGACTCGTTTTTTTTTACAAAATGAGTCTTAACTCGCAGGCAGTGAAAAGGAGAGAGGCAAAAAAAAAAAAAAAGAGGGAAAAGTAGGCCAGGGTTCCCTTTGTTAATTTTGACTTTTCATCAAAAAATGGAATCTGTAGTCAATAAGTTTTCTAACTGTTACTTGAAAAAGTTAGA
>CM060320.1:59987719-59990219 GCA_030674155.1 Stramonita haemastoma | reverse complement strand
ATCTTGCACACACGTTAAATCCTGTTCCGCTTTTCGTAAAGCAGGCCATTGTGTGCCGGTGGGAACAGATGACAAGATTTATTTAAACTGCATACACACGTGGACTGGATGTAAAAAAAAACCCACATGAGTGCTTATTCCATTATTCTCGTTATAAAAGAATAAAATAAATAAATAAGAAAACACACACACACACACACACACACACACACACACACACACACACACACACACACACACACACACACACACACACACACACACACACACACACACACACCATCTTGCACAAAACGCTAAAACCCAATGTCCCTCTTTTTCCTCCTAGAAGATAAAGCCAGATATATGTATAGGGACACATAACCAAGCATGCACTATGAAACTTGAAGAAGAATGGGCTCCGCCAGATTCAACATGCCTTCGCTCAAAAAAAATTTTCAGAGCAGTGTGGCTGACTTCTCAAGAAGTTAAGAGAGAAGTCTTGATAATGTCGAGGCGTGGGGGGGGGGGGGGGGGGGTGGGGTAATTTTATTTTTAAGCACATAGGAAATAGCTTGCCTGCAGCCATGTTAAGATATTTTTTTCTTCATTTTTTTTTCATATTCTTAATTTGAATCATTTAGCTTCCTTCTTTGTTCTGATTCTCTCTTTCCATTTTTAAAAAATAAAATAAAATAAAATAATGATGACATGAAATAGGATGATTTTTTAAAAAGGCCTTTTTGGGTGTATCCTTCGCCTAAAGGCGTAATTTTAGATGCGGGGATTTGCAACTGTCATTATTGCTAATTTTCTTGTCTGTCGAATTGTTCAGCGATTTCGATATTGTTCGCTTTGTTTTATGTGTGTGTTTGTGTTCATGTTCGTGTGTGTGTGTGTGTGTGTGTGTGTGTATGTGTGTGTGTGTGTGTGTGTGTGTGTGTGTGTGTGTGTGTGTGTGTGTGTGTGCGTGTGTGTGTATGTGTGTGTGTGTGTGTCTGTGTTTGTGTCTGTGTCTGTGTGTCTGTGTGTCTGTGTGTGTGTGAGAGAGGTAGAGATAGAGTTAGAGAGAGAGATAGAGAGACAGACAGACAGACAGACATACCAGACATACAGACAGTCAGATAGACAGACATACAGACAGAGGGAGAAAGTGTGTGTGTGTCCGTTTGAGAGAGAGAGAGAGAGAGAGAGAGAGAGAGAGAGAGAGAGAGAGAGAGAGAGAGAGAGAGAGAGAGAGAGAGGAGAGAGAGAGAGAGAGAGAGAGAGAGAGAGTATGTGTGTGTGTGTGTGTGTGTGTGCGTGTTGGAAAGAGACAGAGACAGACAGAGAGAGAGAGATACAGAGAGACAGAGAGAGGCAGAGAGAGCCAGAGAAAGAGAGAGAGAGAATCTGTGTATGGGAGAGAGACACACACAGAACACTGAACACTGAAATGATTTAATGTACATTGGCCTTGGGCCACAATACATTTGATGGGCTTGGGATTTAGCAATAGGTTCATTCTTAATTGGCAAAACAAATGCATAAACAAACAACGATTATGTCTGATTAAAGAGGAAAAACCACCAATTACTCCTTTTCATGGTTATAGACCCGAAATCACAATAACCCAGCCATAGAAATAAAATGATGTCGCAGAAAAATCATACATATTAAATAGTTATCAACTTGTAACAGTTATTCAAGAAAGTGCTAATGTCAACATTGTTTTTCTTTTGTTGATAGCATGAAAAATATACCTAGACAAACTATGCGTGTACTCATTATTTGTTACTTTGAGCAGATTTCGCATTGGTACATTGATACATTTGCTTAAAAACTTATCTCTCAAGCTTGTGTACATATAACATTCCAATAGAAAGTGAACTTCATTTTCAATTTTCGTTTCACAAAATGGACACAATTTGTCTCGAATACTATCACTATATTTATACACATTATTATTAAGAGGTAAAACATTAAATCTTGCTTGCGCAATAGCCACACGAAAGCAGTAGATATCCATGGAGTTTAAATACTGCTCTTTTGCAAAAATACTTTTAAATGATCTATAAATATCATACCTCTCTTTATCTCTTATAGTCCCATCCCATTCTTGTATAAACATATCCACTAATCTTTGTTTAAATATACCTAAGAAAACTTTTACATCCCCAACACTTTGTTGCATCCAAACAATGTTAAAGCCTGTTTCACACAAAATTTCTCTTATTTTTGAAATCCAGCAATATCTACCACTTCTATCTAACTCTAATTGCATGCCGTAAGCATTATATGATATTCTACTTTGATCCATTTGCAATAACTTGAACCAATACTTGATAGTGCTTGTACAAGAGTTGACATAAAGTGGATACCTACCTAAATCGCCATAAACCATCTTATTAGGTGTTCTTACTGGCACACCACAGAGAGAGTGTGTGTGTGTGTGCGCGCGAGCACGTCCATTTGTGTGTGTGGTGTGCGCGTGCGCGTGTCCATGTGTGTATGTGATATGCGCGCGTGTGCCCATGTGTAT
>CM060320.1:59977719-59982719 GCA_030674155.1 Stramonita haemastoma | reverse complement strand
CGTACGCACGCACGCGCGCGTGCGAGCGCACGCACACACACAGCCAGACAGACAGACAGACAGACAAACAAACAGATAGACAGGCAGGCAGACAGGAAAACAGAGATACAGACACGGAGAATGAACGGGATAAGGAAGATCTGTCAGTCGGGGCTGATTTATTACAGATGTGTCGGAATTCCTTTCAAGTGAAATTTATGGAAGGTGTATGACTTGTCATATAATATTTGCCGAGACTCCTTTACTTGTGGGTTCAGAAGTTGAACCCTCTGTCTCTCTGTCTCTGTCTGTCTGCCCGTCTGTCGGTCTGTCTGTCTGTCTGTCTGTCAATCTGTCTGTCTGTCTCTATTTTCCTGTCTTTTTCTCTTCATCTCTCTCTCTCTCTCTCTCTCTCTCTCTCTCTCTCTCTCTCTCTCTCTCTCTCTCTCTCTCTCTCTCTCTCTCTCTCTCTCTCTCTCTCTCTCTCGTAAATAACTGCGTAGGTAAAGTCAAGATAGCAGTTTTGACTACAAATGGATCTAGGAATACTATGAATAATCATATCTTGGAGCTAGGAATACAACATTATTTATCTCCATTTCCTAGTTTTAAAGCAACACTAGCATTCGGATGAGACTATAAACCGAGGCCCTGTGTGCGAACGTACGCACAACATCTTACGCACACGTTAAAACCCCGTTCCGCCTTTCGGAAGAGCAGGCCATTGTGTGCTGGTAGGAGCGGATGACAAAACTATTATAAAAAAAAACCAGCATGCACACAGGTGTCGTTTTTAGACACCATCCCTGAGGAAAATCGGGGAGTTGGAGTCCCCAAGGCGGCTCGGGGCTGTATATGGCAACGTTCTGGCGGCTCCTGCGACGGTACTGGAATCATTCGTATCGGTCATTGCCTTTCCAATGGATCATTCCAGAGGCGTGGAGAAGGGGGGGGGGGGGTCTGCTGCATGGGAAACAGCTTGCCCTTCATACTTACTTACCCAGGCTTTGCGCTGTAAAGACTAGAGCGCAACTCCATAGTCTTCCGAGACTGATGGGTGCCTACTACTAGTATTCTTAGACATGGGAAAAACATGAAAAGTTTCTCGTTCTATTTTTAACATTATCTTATACTTAGAAAAAGTCAGTATGAGAGTTACAGGTAG
Source organism: Stramonita haemastoma (assembly GCA_030674155.1). Lineage (NCBI taxonomy): Eukaryota > Metazoa > Mollusca > Gastropoda > Neogastropoda > Muricidae > Stramonita > Stramonita haemastoma. The sequence continues at coordinate 59,981,575 of CM060320.1, read as the reverse complement.
ACGGCACACAATCTCTATGTTGATCCGATTTAAAAACAAACATCTTTAGCTTCTTTATTATTTTTCTTTTGTTTTGCTTTATACTTTCTATATTTGCTTTTGGGAACAATTTTGGCTCTTGTGTGCCGGTTGTATTGGACCGGATGACAAAATTGACAAAACTACACACACACGGGGACTACATGTAAAAAATAAAAAATAAAAAAGCACATGAGTGTTTATTCCATTATCCTCGAAAGAAAAGAATAAATGCGTAAGATTGAAATGACAGGAAGAATGTAGACAGTTTTCCTATTCTCTGAGAAAATCATATAAGAAATTATATATTTTTACCTGCCCTCAGCTAGAGCTCCGAGGTTCACACAATGGTGAGATATTGCGTGAGTGGTTGTTTTATGCCCACTATTAAGGTACCTGCATACTGACCTCGGGGATGATTCTAAACACGACAGACACTGGTGTACGTGTGCATGCATGTGTGTGTGTTGGGGGAGAGTTGTGTTGGGGTTGAGTTTTGGGGGGTTTCTTTCTTTCTGGGTTTTTTGGTTTGTTTGTTGGGTTTTTGTTGTTGTTGTTGTTGTTGTTGTTGTTGTTGTTGTTGCTGTTGTTGTTGTTGTTTTTTGGGGGAGTCGTGGTTTTGTTGTTGTTATTGCTAATTATCGACCATCCATTCTTACCAGCATCAAAGACCTACTCTTCCGAAAGGTGTGCAAGATGTTCTGCGTGCATTCATTACTGGTACCTCGGTATATTTTCTCATCTGAAAGACTTTGGAAGAAGTGGAGTCAGTACTGAAGTTAATTCCGGTGGGAAAAAAATAATCCCCTTAAACGGGCGTATTGGTGGTAGCTCATATCCGGGCCATCAGATCATGGGATAGCCTTGTGGTCAGAGTGATACGCTCGTGATCTGTTGACCCGGGTTTGAATCTCGTTCAAGAGGATTTTTCCCTGGAGTTAAAATCAATGCCGACTCCAGTCCCCCAAAAGTCCTTCGGATGAGACTAGAAATCGAGGTCCCGCGTGCAAACACACACAAAACATCTTGCGCATGTGTTTAAAACCCGTTCCGCTTTTAGGAAGAATAGGTCATTGTGTGATGGTAGAAACAGATGACAAAATTGATAAAAACTGCATACCCATGGAGACAGGCTGTAAAAATCACATGAGGGCTTATTCCATTATATTCGATTTAAAAGAATAAATAAGTAAATAGATAGATACATAAATAACAGACAGACAGACCGGTGCGCAAGATGCTCTGCGTGCGTTTGCTACCGGTGCCTCGCCTCAATTTATATAATCTCATCCAAAAGACTTTCGGAGAAATGAAGTCAATACTGATGTTAATTCCAGTGAGAAAAAATAATCCTCTTAAACGGGCGACTCGGTGATGGCTCGGAGCTAGGCCATCAAACCACAAGCGCAACGGTCTAAACACTAGACTATCCCGTCCACCTGGTCTGTGCAATAATTGTCAGGGAAAATCAGGGTGTGGCTGTGGCGGGGAGTTGAGATGAGCGGCGTGGGAACAGCAGGACGGGGACGTCACAGAAGATGAGGCATAAAAAAAAGAATACTAATTATTGTCAGGGACGGAGGAGGATGGTGGTCGCCTTAGGCAAAGGAGGGTGTGTGTTTGGGGGGAGGGAGGGAGGTGGGGGAAGGGAGGTGTCAATATTGGCAATAACATACACCAAACCAAACTTCGACTTCCCGAAGAGTGAAGATAATTATGCCTAGAGGCAGTGAGTATAGTGGGGAAAAGGATATGAACTGATTGTCGTGGACAGTTATGAAAATGTGTATATGATATAGTGAAAGATGTTCGTTTTATGCTCGAGGGTTATTCGTTACATATGATAAGTAAAGATTTTACAGAATTGTTGACATGGTTCGTATTGATGTAATAGTGCAACATGAAATACTTGAATTACGCAAATAGTTGGAAAGAAATATGCAGTAGATAAGAGTTCATATAATTTGTCGCGTTTCTTGATACAAAAAAATTAATGATTGCAATAGTTATAGATTGCAATCTGTGCCTGCTCATGTATATATATATATATTATATATATATATTTATATAATATATATATCTGTGAGCATATTTGCGCACGTGTGTGTGTGCGTGCATGTGTATTTGCGTACGTTGGTGGATGGATGGATGGATGGATGGATGGATGGATGGATGGATGGATGGATGGATGGATGGATGGATGGATGGATGGATGGATGGATGGATAGATACATTCAAGGGTTCTCCCTTCAAGATGAATTCACGTGTTTGCGTCGCGCATGACAACACACACACACACACACACACACACACACACACACACACACACACACACAACACACACACACCACACACCACACACACACACACACACACACACACACACACACACACACACACACACACACACACACACACACACACACACACACACACACACACACACACACCGACAAACACGAACAGAGAAAGAAGAGAGAGAGAGAAGATGAGAGAGAGAGAGAGAGAGAGAGAGAGAGAGAGAGAGAGAGAGAGAGAGAGAGAGAGAGAGAGAGAGAGAGAGAGGCAGGCAGACAACAGAGACAGACAGACAGACAGACAGAGACAGACAGACTGGAAAACAAACAGGCAGACAGACAGACAAACAGACAGACAGACAGACAGACAGACTAGACAGACAGAATATAAAAAAAGAGAAAGGCAGCAACACACCGACACAGAAACTCCCTACTATACAATCACATCACCTCTTTCCCGTTCACACGGTCACTAACACGCAGTAAAAATAAACCATGTACAAGAGTGTTTTCCCGTCTTCTCTCTCTCTCTCACTCTCTTCCTTCCTTCCTTCCTCCCTTCCATTTAGTCACTCTGCCTCCCTTCCTTCCTTCCTTCTCTCCTCTGACTCAGTCGGTATGACTGTGTGAACATCCTCAGGAATTTCCCCATTTTAGTCTTTTTTTCTCTTTATTTATTTATTTTTTTTTGCTAGGTGACACAAAGGCCAAGCGTTTTAAACGTTCCAGCTTCAGAAACGAGAGATTTCTGGTTCGAATACTATCAGAAACTGGCTTCAGCCAAAAGGTTTGTCAGTTACTGACGTTAGCAAAAGGCGCAATACAAGGGCTATATTCATATATTCATTTTGGGCAGAGAGATAATTAAAACTGATGTTTGTTTTGTTGTGTCAAATAAGTCTGCATGACTTAAAATGGCAATACAATATTTTGTATCTTGAATCTTGAATCTATGCTTTTACAGGAGATAGCTTAGTGGTTAGAGCATTGTACTCGTGATCTGATGGCCCAGGTTCGAGCCTTCTACCAAAACTCCTGTTCAAAGGGAGTTTTTTCTGTGTTTTTTTCCCCTCCCGGGGTTAATATCAGTAGTGACTCACTTCACCGAAAGTCCTTCGGATGAGACTATATAAACTGATGTTCTGAGTGCGAACGCATGTAGAACATCTTGCGCCTACGTTAATACCCATTCTGCCTTTTGGAAGAGTAAGCCATCGTGTGCCGGTAAGAATGGATGACCCCCCCCCCAAAAAAAAACAAAAAAAAAACAAAAAAAAACCGACCAAAACGAACAAAAAAACATGCACTTGGTGTCGTCTTTGAGACAACCCCGAAGTCACATGTAGCTACCTTTTTAATCCTGTTCCGCTTTTCGTAAAAGTAGGCCATCGTGTGCGGTCGGAACAGATGACAAGATTACAAAACTGCATACACACGGGGATTGGATGTAAAAAAAAAAGCACACGAGTGCTTATTCCATTATCCTCGATATAAAGAATAAAATAAAATAAAAATAAAACAAAAATTTAATGGTGGGCAAA
>CM060320.1:59967719-59972719 GCA_030674155.1 Stramonita haemastoma | reverse complement strand
TTTGCGTGTGTGTGCGTGCATCTCTCTTTGTGTGTGTTAGTGTTAGTGTGTGTGTGTTTGTGTGTGTGTGTCTTGTGTCTGTGTGTGTGTTGAGCCCTGATATGGCCTGTGTGGTCGGAGGGGCTTTAACCACATGATTGATTGACTGATTGATTGTTGAGTGTGTGTGTATATATGTGTATGTAATTTTTAAAGGGGAGGGGGGAGGAGTATAATCTAAAACGAACCAGTTGAGTAGGCTGACCTATCAAGTGATAATAATTCTGTTCCCTCATGATGCTCTTGTTAACATGATAATTATTATCTTGTTCGTACAACCATGGTTATCTCCTTAATATAGTCATGACTTTTTGTTGACATACTGATAAATATCTTGATCACACAATTATTGTTGTTGCTGTGCATTCCCCAGCTTAACACTCTGGGAGTCACCCAGAATGTGCACTCTGACTCACTCATCCCACCTGGGAATCACTGTGAGATTGAAATTGCACGCTGAATGATAAGTTTCCATGTATGATTGTTTTCAAGTACCTCGCCATAAAGGCAGCCATACTTTGACTTCAGAGGATGACGACACAGTGATGATTATCTTGTTCACATTGTCGTGACTATCTTCTTTCCTTTTCTTTTCTCTTTCTTATTTATCGTTCCTAGGTCAGAGCTCCCAGTTTCAGCAGTAATTATTTGTGAGAGGTCTTCATATGCTTCCGTTTTCGTCCACCAATAACAGTCATTAATTATGTTGATCATTATATTTTCAGGGCTTTTGGTGATTATTGTGTCCACACAGTGGTGATCATTATCTTATCAGTGCAATGAGGAGTATCTAGCTATCAGAGTCAATATTATCTTAACAGAGAGGGCTGTGCTTGCAATACAATGATGGTTATCTTGTCAACACAGATAGCATTATCCCTTCATGGCAGTAACTTTATTTCATAGGGACGGGATAGCTCAGCGCTCACTCGCTTTCCCCAAGCTAAGGTTATGCAGCATCGAGCATGGTTACCAAGTACATGGGTAACCGTTTGCACGCCTTGGTTTCAGTACAGTTCCCCATTTCACCCGGCTGTCAATGGGTGCCTGCCCTCTTTAGGGTCAGGGAAGGTAAAGCAGGAGGGAGAGGAGATGGGCGCCGCCCTCAACATGCTGGCCTTTAGTAGAGAAGCTGAGGTCTCTGACGCCTCGCTCCCCCATGACCACACAGGTTATGGGACACCTTTACCCTTTTTTTTACCTTTAACTTTTATCTGGTTAACATGGTGATGTATTGTCTTGTCTTGTGAACAGTGTCACAAACATGAATGCATTTTTCACTTTAATCCATGCCAACCCTCTGCTTTTCTCACCACTCACATTAATTAAAGGACAGGATAACCTGGTGGTTAGTGTGTTGCACTTAGGATTTGAAAGCCTGGGTTTGAGCCAAGGTTTATGCCATTACCCTTTCAAGGGACTTTTTCCCCTTGGAGTTAACATCAGTGCTGACTCCACTCCCCCGAAAATCTTTTATATGATAATATAAACTAGAGGTTTGTGCAGAATATCTTGAACATGTTAAAAACTGTTTCACTTTTCAGAGGAGCAGGCCATTGTGTGCTAGTAAGAATGGATGAAAAATGTTTTTTTTAAAAAACTGCACACACATGGGGACGGGGTGTAAAAACATGAATGTTTCATTTACCATCTTCATAATAAAAAAATTCAAATGTTTTAAAGATCCTCCCTGAAGTCAACTATGGCTACCTTAAAGTGGAAAAAATATTCAGTAGCAAAGTCTTACCATTGGTAACCTCAGAACTCAAAATAGAGAAACAAAAAAACTATCTATCTATCTTTTCTATCTATCTATCTATCTATCTATCACTATCTATCTATACTAATCTACTCTATGCTATCTATCTATCTATCTACATCTATCTATCATCTATCTATCTATCTATTAGATATTAGATATGCATATTATATATTTATATTATTATATTATATAAATAAAATATATATATGTATATATATATATATATATATATATATATATATAAATGACACACTGCAGTGCCCCATCACACCTGCCATTACTCACATATTATGTGATATCTTCCCACAGCTCATTAAGTCCTGATAGTTTCCCCGTTAGGGATCTAAAGGCCATTGCCCTCTACAAACTGTTCCACTTCAGCATTTATAGGTAAAAGGTAAAGGTGTTCCCATAACCTATTAGGTCATGGGGAGGAGGTGTCAAAGACCTCAACTTCTCCAGGGGGCCAGCATATTGAGGGCGGCACCCATCTCCTCTCCCTTGCTGCTTTACCTTTCCCTAACCCTAAATAGGGCAGGTAACCCATTGACAGACTGGGTGAAATGGGACTATACTGAAGCCAAGACACTGCAAACAGTCACCCATCCCATTGGTAACCATGCTCAATGCTGCTTAATCTTGGCTTGCGGGAAAACAGTGCCCTGACCACCGAGTTGTTCTGTACCAGCATTTATATTGGTACTCTTAACTTTACTGGACTAGTCCTTTCCCTAAACTCCTTCAGAAGTCATAGGGGCACTGGACTGCACTGCACTGACTCTTCAGGCTGTGTTCAAGGTGAAGTTAAGTACGGTGGAGCCCATCCCTCCCAGATGTCAGAATGCATGCTGGGTATGTTCTGTCATACACTTGCTTTGGAGCTGAAAACTTGCAACAATATTTCGAAAAGAAAACGTCAGTGTATCTTGAAGCGGGTTAAGTTTACACAATGTTTATTTTGTGGACGGATAGCTCAGTGGTCAAAGCACTTGCTTTCCCCAGCTAATGTTAAGCAGCATCAAGCATGGTTACCAAGTGGATGGGTGACCGTTTGTGCACCTCGGCTTCAGTACAGTCTCCCATAGTCCACCCAGCTGTAAATGGGTACCTGCCCTCTTTAGGGTCAGGAAAGGTAAAGCAGCCAGGGAGAGGAGATGGGCGCCGCCCTCAATATGCTGGCCCCTGGAGAAGCTGAGGTTTCTGATGCATTGCTCCCTTAGGACCACATAGGTTATGGGATACCTTACTTTATTTGTTTACCCCTATTCATGTGTGTTTTCTTCCATTTTCTGGATTTTTTCTTTTTGAAGCCAGGTGATAATCTGCGAACCCAATCCTCTATCACACAACTTTGCCACAAGAAAACCTAAACAAAAAACAGCAACAATAAACAACTCTAACAAAAACAAACAAACAAACAACAATTACAAAGGTTTCTATGTTTGTGAAGAGAAGGAGATAGTCCAAAAAAAACCTATCTCTCTTCACTCTCTCTGTGAATTCATCTACACACACGCACGCACACACAACACACACACACACACACACACACACACACACACACACACACACACACACACACACACACACACCACACACACACACACACACACACGGCACGCTCGCACACGCACACATACACGTACTTAGGCACGCGCGCACGCACGCGCGCACATACACACACACGCACGCACACAACACACACACACACAGATATGGTAACTTGCAGTTGCTGACAGTGCCTTTCCAAACATGCCCCGTAATTACAATGGATCATTCATCCCTTCGCTTGCCTGGCTCCAGATAATTCAGGAGATATCTCTCTCTCTCTCTCTCTCTCCTCTCTCTCTCTCTCTCTCTCTCTTCTCTCTCTCTCTCTCTCACTCTCTCTCTCTCTCTCTCTCTCCTCCTTCGGATGAGACTTTAAACCGAGGCCCCGTGTGCAAACGCACGCAGAACATTGCGCACACGTTAAATCCTGTTCCGCTTTTCGTAAGAGTAGGCCATCGTGTGCCGGTGGGAACAGATGACATTTACAAAACTGCATACACACGGGACTGCATGTAAAAAAGCACAAGAGTGCTTATTCTATTATCCTCGATATAAAAGAATAAATCAAATCAAATCAAATCAAATCTCTCTCTCTCTCTCTCTCTCTCTCTCTCTCTCTCTCTCTCTCTCTCTCTCTCTCTCTCTCTCTCTCCTCTCTCTCTCTCTCTCTCTCACACACACACACACACACACACACACACTGAATATGAATTATTATTGTGTGTTTTTCTTTTTTTCTTTTATTCTTTTATTTCTACACAATGAAATAAGCACTAATGAGTGTTGTTTTCATTACATCCCGGTTCCGTATAGATAGATCAATATGCAGTTTTTCAAATTTTGTCATCCCATTCCCACCGGCACACAATGGCCTCTCCATCCAAAAAGCGGAACAGGTCTTAATGTATGCGCAAGGTGCTTTGCGTGCGTTTGGACACGGGACCTATGGCTACTAGGTTTGAAGTTTCATCCAAAGGACCTTTGGGGGAGTAGAGTCGGCACTGTTAACTCCAAGGGGAAAAATTCTCTGAGAGTGTGTATGGGGGGGGGGAGAACCTCTGTGTGTGCATGTGTGTGTGTGTGTGCGTGTGTGTGTGATGGGTGTGCGTGCGCGCGCGTGTGTGTGTGTGTAATTTTAGATGAGTAGTTTGATAGGTCTTACTATACATACTTCAGATTTTAAGGTTTCTTTGTATACTCTTTTAGTATTTTGTATGGATCTCTTTTTCGACGATGTTTTATTGAGGTTTATAATTATCACATTGATTTTATGATGTATGTATGTAAGACTAAGCTTGACCTAAAATATTCACGTTGGGTAGTATTCATTCATTCATTTTGGCTCAAGATAACTCATGAGATAATCTCTCTCTCTCTCTCTCTCTCTCTCTCTCTCTCTCACACACACACACAGAGCAAAGTTTGGAGCTGTAACAACATTTCTACTAACCTTTGCAGCATAAAACAACAACCCAAACCTCCCTAAACGTCTCAGGTAGTTCTCCAACTTCACAGCACACAAGCCAATCACAGACATGCTAGCTAGTATTGCCAGCACTGTGTGCTGCATGTATCGGTGCAGTGGGAAAGGCAAGGCAAGGCAATGAGGGGGGAGGGGGGGGGGTGTTATCGCTCTGTCTATCAGACA
>CM060320.1:59942719-59955219 GCA_030674155.1 Stramonita haemastoma | reverse complement strand
CACACAACTGCATGTAAGCTAAAAACCAGTAGTCCTTACACTATATAGAAACACACAGAGAAAACATTCAAAATGGTTTAATGTTTTAATTGTCCAAAATCAATCTTCTCCTATATCTGTTCAAGAGGGTCTCTAGGTTCCCATGGCCCAAAGCCACTGGGGAGTCAAACCCATGACTTCATGAACCTGTGGCATTGAATTCAAACAATCTTAACCACTGGGCTATAGTGTCCACACACAGACCTTCTACACTGATTGGGTTGGTTTCTGAAGGTCTCACAGCAATCTTCTTCTCCTATCTATATTTTCAAGAGGGCTGTAGGTTCATGTGGCCTGAGGCAGAGGCAGAGACAGAGACAGGTTGAATGAAAGCTGCTGCCACTCAGTGGAGACATGACAGACAGTTATTATCACACCAGTCTGTCAGCTTAACCAGTCCTCTGATCTCACTTGTGTTGAGGGTTGGTTAGCTTAAGGCACATTCCCGTTGTTACGTGATCCTTTCTTCTCTCTTCCTCTTATTTTCTTGTTTTGGTCTTTTTTTGTTCTGTTTGAGGGTTTTTTTCCTGGTGGTTCCTTGGCTAATACTCTGAGTGTGGTGAGATTTTGTGTGTACAACCGTTTTTTCCCCACTATTAAGGTAGCCACATTCCAACTATGGGAAGTTTGTTTATTTGTGCTGTGTGTTTTGGTTTCTTATTGTTGTTGAATCATGTTGATCCTAGCTAAAGCAGATGAGGAGAACTAAAAAGCATATTTTTTACAGCTAACAAGCAAAACACCATACACCATTTTTTCACATTTTGCAAGAAAATTGATACACAGAATTTTCTTTTTGTGTTCCTGTGCTTAATCTCTAAGGTTCACTAAAGGTGAGATTATGCGTATGTGACCATTTTTGCCCACCATTTTAGGGCCTGTTTGGGTTTTTTTTTGTTTTATTTTGTTTTGTTTTTCGGGGTGTCCTCAGCAAGAGCTCTGAAGTTCAGCAATGGTGGGATTTTTTGCATGCAACCATTTTTAGCCACCATTAAAGTAGCTGCATTCTCACTTTTGGAATGATGTCAAAACACCATGGGGAGGCGTTTTTTTTTAATAATATATTTAGTATCATCCCCTCTTACTGGTACAAATGGCCTATTCTTCCAAAAGGCAGAACTGGTGAGATTTTGTGTATGCAACCATTTTTCCCTCCATTAAGGTAGCTGCATTCCAACTTCATGGATGATGTCTACCCATAAAATCAGTGTGTTTGCTGGGTGTTTTTGGTGGTTATCTGCTCTTATAGGAACAAATCGTAAAGGCAGAACAGGTTTTAATGTCTGTGTGTGCATGATATCCCTGATATTATTCTGTAAAAATAGCCACCTTAAAAGTAAAATAAACTTCAGCTGTAGACAGATTTGTATTTTTCTTTTATGAATAGAATAAATAAATTTATTGTTAAAAAATAAATAAACAATTCTTGCCGTGCTTGTGCACTGCACAATCCTTGAGAGGAACAACACCATTTTTTTGTCATGTGCATAAATGAAAAAAAAAAGTAATATTATGTCATAACCACAAAACTGTAATGCCTTATATAAACGCTGATGTCACATAAAGCAACACCTGCTTTATAATCCAGCATTCATTTTCTCCACAATACTTCATTGTCAGAATTCAGCTGCCTTACAAACCCCCCCTCCCCTCCTCCCCCTCCCCCCCCCCCCCCCCCCCCCCCCACCCCACACACACAGACTGCCAACCAAAATAGACACAAATTGTGCAGATCCCCCCCCCCCCCCCATCCCAGGTTCACAGGGTACAAAGTATTCCATATACTAGCTTATGACATGATTGTGACAAGAAAACCACGCATTGGGTGCTTTTTTGCTGTCCCATAAAAAAAAAGATTGCACTCGGGAAGTCAGCCTCGGGACATTGGGGAACATTTTTGTGTGTGTTTTGTTTTCTTTTCACAGCCAATTGAACCATGACATGAAAGGGGTTTTTTTTGTTTTGTTTTGTTTTGTTTTGTTTTTTCCTTGGGGGGTGGGGGGTGGGGGTGGTTGTTGTTTTAACGTGTGTATTTTATCTCCTGAATATATATATATAAGATGGGGAAATAAAGCATTGGAAGATTTTACGAGTAAACTGTTTTATGTAAGATGTTCCCGTAACTTATGTGGTTGTTGGGGAGTGAGGCATCAGAGACAGCTTCTCTAGGGGCCAGCATATTGAGGGCGGCGCCCATCTCCTCTCCCTGGCTGCTTTACCTTCCCTGACCCTAAAGAGGGCAGGTACCCATTGACAGCTGGGTGAACTGGGGGACTGTACTGAAGCCAAAGCACGCAGACGGTCACCCATCCAACTGGTAACCATGCTCAATGACCTTGGTTGGGGAAAGCGAGTGCCCTGACCGAAAGAAATCATGAATTTAAGAAAGACAATTAATAGGGCAAAGCAAACGTCTGTTTGCGTGAGCAGTAAAATTTCTTTTCAGCGCAAAAATCGATTTTTTTGTTGTTCCTGGGCAAGAGCTCCCAGGTTCACCAATGAAGAGACTTTAGCTTATGCTACGGTCCCCCCCCCCCCCCCCCTCCCCCACCAACCATTTAGGTAGCCGCATTCCAACTTCAGGGATGTTGTATAAACACGACACCTGTGTGCATACTTTTTCCTCTTTTTGATTTTGTTACCCATTCCTTCCAGCACTAATTGGCCTACTCTTTCAATGGGCGGAACAGGTTTTAACGTGTTGCACAAGATCTGCGTGCATTTGTACACGAGGTCTTGGTTTATAATCCCATCCTAAAATCTTTGCCATTCAGTTCGATTTTCTCATCAAACTGGGAAGATAGAGCAACCAAGGCTGGGAATTGAACCCAGGTAACCTCAGGGTTTACTTGTTAGGTAGGTGGTGAAGTCTTAACCATCTTGCCACCCTCCCTTCTTGCAAAAAAAATAATAAAATCGATCAAAATTTTTCAACAATGATGGAAATCTGCAATAAGAGAAAGTTTTGTACATCTCCTGTTACTGTTCCCAGCTACAAAGGAAAAACACCTTGGGGGCTAAACAAAGCAACACTCTTCCATTAGTTGCGGCGGCTGAATAATAATAGCATTTGAAAAATATTGAAGCCGATAACATCTGTCAACTTACACTGAATATTATGTATCTTTTTAAAGGTCTCAGTGTGTGTGTGTGTGTGTGTGTGTGTGTGTGTGTGTGTGTGTGTGTGTGTGTGTGTGTGTGTGTGTGTGTTTAAGGGTGTGTGTGTGTGTGTGTGTGTGTGTGTGTGTGTGTGTGTGTGTGTGTGTGTGTTTAAGGGAGTGTGTGTGTGTTTGGTGTGTGTGTTGTGTGTGTGTGTGTGTGTGTGTGTGGTGTGGTGTGTGTGTGTGTGTGTGTGTGTGTGTGTGTGTGTGTGTGTGTGTGTGTGTGTGTGTGTGTGTATGTGTGTGTGTGTACGTGTGTCGTGTGTACGTGTGTGTTGTTTTCAGTTTTATTGTCTTTCCTCTTTGACTGATGCCAGATGTGTGTGTGTGCGTGCGCGCGCGCGCGCGCGCGCGCGCGTGCGCGCGCGCGCGGTGTGTGTGTGTGTGTGTGTGCTAGTGCGTGTGTGTGTGTGAATGTCTGTGTTTGTGTGTGTGTGTGTGTGTGTGTGTGTGTGTGTACGTGCGTGCGTGCGTGTGTGTGTACATTAAGTGCGCTTTTACATGCACTCACACAACCATCAAATCAGCGATAACATCGATTCCAAGAGCAGACAGAGGGTTGAGCATTGCATTCATACACTCATTCATATCCTGAAACTGTTTTGGGTTTTTGTATAAAGTATGCAAGCCATGTGTGTAGTTATAGAGGCGTATTAATCTGTACAAACCTCACATACACACACACACACATACACACACACACGCACGCACGCACACACACACACAAATCACTTAATGTGAATAGACGTTAAACTGAAGAACACACACACACACACACACACACACACACACACACACACACACACACACACACACACACACACACACACACGCACACACACACAGAGAATTTTCCTGGACTTGTTTTTTCGACACTAAAGGATGCCTATTCGATTAATACAAGGAGATAGGCTTAAGATGTATTTTCAAAAAATTATGATTACCCTCACCTCACCTCTCTACCTCCTCCCCACCCTCTCCTCTTCCTCTTTTTTGACAAAATTTTTCCGGAAAACTTGGAGAAGCTGAGATGTCTAATGCCTCTCTCTCCCCTATGAGCACATAGGTTATGGAACACCTTCACCTTTACCTTTAACCTGTGGCATGCCACAAGTTGGCGTCAAAAATCACAAGCTGGGGCAAAGGTTGCCATGTCAAACCTGCCACACAAAAAGGAGGGTGGCAGGATGATTAGGACCGTCATATCACCTGCCTAACAAGTTAACTGTAAGCTTGTGAGTTACATTCCCACCCTCGCGCTTTCTTCCCAGTTTGACAACTACGAAATTGAACTGAATGTCAGAGTCTTTCGGATGAAACTATAAACAGACGCCCCCGTGAGCAAACGCAAGCAGAACATTGTTGCCCGCACGTTTAAAAATTCATTCTGTCTTTCAAAAGAGTAGGCCATTGTGTGCCGGTAGGAACGGATGACAGAAACAAAACCAAGCATGTGCACAGGTCTAGTGTTTAGACACCATCCCCGCAGTTGGAATGTGGCTACCTAAATAGGTAAAGGTAAAAAGGTAAAGGTGTCCCATAATCTGGGTGGTCGTAGGGGAGCGAAGTGTCAGAGGCCTCAGCTTCTCTAGGGGCTAGCATGTTGAGGGCGGAGCCCATCTCCTCTCCCTCCCATCTCCTCTCCCTTCCCTGACCCTAAAGAAGGAACCTACCCATTTACAGCTGGGTGAACTGGGGAACTGTACTATAGCTAAGGCAGCAACAAACGGTCACCCATCCAACTGGTAACCACGCTCAACGCTGCTTAACCTTGGCTGGGTGAAAGTGAGCACTCTGACTATTTGAGCTATCCTGTCCCCCTGAGCAGACAGACAGATACCTAAATTGTGGGGAAGAAAACTGTCCCATACGCACAAATCGCAAATCTCGCCCTGGGTCTTGGAGTTCTAGCTCAAGCCATGTGTCTTTGGCAAGTTAAACCTGGTGTAAAAAGGGGGTGGGTGTAGCCTTAGTGGTTAGAGCATTGAGCTCATTGAGCCGGATTCGAGCCACCACTGAAACACCCATTCAAGGGGATTTTTCACCTGGAGTTAACATGGGTAGGCCTACTGCTGACTCCACTCCCACGAAAGTTCATTTGGACAGGTCCCGTGTACCAACGCACTCAGAACATCTTGTGCTATAAGTTAAAACCTGTTCTGCCTTCTAAAAGGGTAGACCATAGCGTGCCCGTCAGAACAGCTAACAAAACTGAAAAATAAACCAACCTGCATGTACATTGGTGTCGTGTTTCCCAGATTATTATTGTTTTTCGAACTACCACCTAGGTATCCATTAAAGATGATTTTTTAAACTGGAAAACAACCAAACAAAAAAAAACACCATAAAACCCACCATAAATAAACTGAGACTCAAAGATTGACATGTTGATATTTCTTTTGCAGATTGTGATGTGGTCAAAACAATGGACTAGTGACCTGGAGTCAAAAGGACACGTTAGGCTGTGTGTCTCCACTGAGCTGTCAGCTTCAGGGTATTCCCCCTCCCCTCACCCTGGAGTTATCATCCCCTTGCAGGTCCTACCAAATAAGACTATTAAACTCTAGTCCCGTGTGAGAGCAGACATAGATGTAAGCGCTTTGATTTGTGTACTCTACAAGATTCAGCGCTATATAAATCCCATGTATTATTATTATTATTATTATTATTATTATTATTATTATTATTATTATTATATTATTGGAACTACAACCGAGGTATCCAATAAGGAGGATTTTTTTTTTTTACTGGAGTTAACATCAGCACTGCTGACTCCACTCCCCAGAAAGTCCTTTGATGAGGCTAAACACTTGAGGCCACGGGCGAACACACGCAGTACATCTTGGCACAGGTTAAAATCTTAAAATCGTACCACCTTTCAGAAAAGTAGATCTTTGCTGCCAGTAGGACTGGTTGGTGTGGTGCACATTGGTGTGGTGTATAGACATCATCCCTGAAGTTGGAATGTGGCTACCTCAATTGTGGGCAAAAATAGTCGCATAGGCAATATCTCACCATTGGTGAACATCGGAGCTCTAGTGGAGGAACGAAAAAATGAACACAAGTTTAAAACACATATGCACACACATACATGCACCCACCGCGCACAAAATACAAACACACCAGCGCGCATACACACACACACACATACAGTCACACATGCGTACACACACATATATTCACACACAAACACACACACACACACACAAACAAACACGCACACACACACACACAAACGCGCGCGCACACACACACACACACACACACACACACACACACACACACACACACACACACACACCACACCAACCAAACCAAACCAAACCAAACCAAACCAAAACCAGACAACACAAAAACAAACACAACAAAACAAAGTCCCCAAAAAGCCAATTTGTTTAAAAAGAGTTTGCATTAAACGAAACAAAACAAAAAAAAGACAGAAAATATCCAGAAAGCAAGGGTTTAGCCGTATCCTGTGTGTGTGTGTGTGTGTGTGTGTGTGTGTGTGTGTGTGTGTGTGTGTGTGTGTGTGTGTGTGTCTGTGTCTGTGTCTGTGTCTGTGTGTCTCTGTGTCCATGTGTCTGTGTGTCTGTGTGTGTCTGTGTCTGTGTCTGTGTGTGTGATTCAAAGATTCAAGATTGAAAATATTTTATTGCCATTTAAGTCATGTAGACTTATTTGACACAACAAAACAAACATCAGTTTTAATTATCTTTCTGCTTTAAAATGACACTAAAATCAGAAAAACAGAAGGGGTCTTGTTAAAGAATAGCTTGTGAATGATATTTCTTTCTCAAAATTTTGACAAATATCTTAGTTTTTGCTTTAAAACTCACTCACACACTCACACACACACACAACAACACACACACACACACATACACATGACACAGCAGCACACCAGGAAGAAAGGGAGAGGCCGAAGGGATATTATACTCTTTATCTCCAGGCCTGAACATCTTCTGCAGGTTTGACCAAAACAAAACAAAACAAAAAATGGCCAGTGTCTCGAAATATCCAGCAAGCCAGTGTCCACGTGAGTCCGTGAGTGTGGTTTCTCTTTGAAACCAGATTGTGTGTCCTGTAGGACGTTGCTGTTCACTTCTGTTAAAGCACACACACAAACACACACACACGCATGCATGCGCACAAACACACACAAATACATACAAACACATACGCACACACACGCACACACACACACACACGAACATACACACACAAGCACACACACAGACACCTACACACACACACACACACACACACACACACACACACACACACACACACACACACACACACACACACACACACACACACACCCACCAAATGATTTTTTTTTAAATAGGAAAGAAAACCAGACATAAAACAACCAAAACCAAAACAAAACAAAACCAAAAAAATCCTCTATAAAACCCACCATAAATAAACTGAGACTCAAAGATTGACATGTTTACATTTCTTTGGCAGATAGTGATGTGGTCAAAACAATAGACTCGTGACCTTGAGTCAAAAGGACACGTGTCCAGTACGGCTGTGTGTCTCCACTGAGCTGTCAGTTTCAGGGTATTTCCCCCACCCCCCACCTCCCTGAGGTTAACATCCCCTTGCAAGTCCTACCAAATAAAACTATAAACCTCTAGTCTCATGTGAGAAGGGATGTAGAACATCCTTCGCGCACGTTAAAAATCTATCCATCTTTCGTAGAACAGTTAACCAGTTATGATCAGTGGTATAGATGGTACACAGTGCACAAATCCAACATCACTCAGTCAGAAATGCTAAATTTAACGCACTCCTTCCATTCACCTAGTCCAAGTGGGGTCAGTTCCTGCTATAATCAGCACCAGCTGGGCTGGGATGGGATGGGATGGAATGGATAGCAGCTGAAAGTAGCTGAAAGTGGTGGAAACCGACAGCTTTGAGTAGAGCATACCCAGCATGCACAGTCTGTGGGATGGTAAATCTACTTGAAGACGTTGAACGCTGTGCAAGCACTAAACCCTCACCCCTGAAAACTCCGATTCAGGTTGCTTTGATGAAACAAGGCAATCACAGTGGTTGGGGACAGTATAGCTCAGTGGTCAGAGCACTCGCTTTCCCCATGCTAAGGTTGAGCGGCATCAAGTGTTGTTATCAACTGGATGGGTGACCGTTTGCAAGCCTTGGTTTCAGAAGTCTCCCCAGTTCACCCAGCTGTAAATGGGTACCTGCCCTCTAAAGGGTCAGGGAAGGTAAAGCAGCGAGGAAGAGGAGATGGGCACCGCCCTCAATATGCTGGCCCCTAGAGAAGTTGAGGTCTCTGACGCCTGGCCTCCCTACTACTACATAGGTTATGGGACATCTGTACCTTTCTTACATTTAATTACAGTGGTTACCCGCCAAACAACTGCCGTTGTCCAAGCTGACCACCGCTGTCCATTAAAATCGGGTTCAACGAAATCACCCCACCACAATTCATCAACCCCATAGTTACCCAATTGACAGTGCTGCCCTTTCCTCGAATTCTGCTTTCTGGACTGATGGCAATATGACGCAAAATAAAAAGAAATGAACGATTAAAACACAAACGATAGGTTACCTTGTTGACTGATTCACTTGAAAGTGAAAAACGTTGAGACTGAGAAAGAATTTCAGTATGCTAGGATCAGCCTCTCGATTCGTAGAGGATGAACGGTACAAAGAGGCAGATCTTCTTACTGCACGGTGAAAACTACCTTCTTTGGTGTTTTTTTTTTTTATAGATATGACAGGGTAACCTAGGCATCCGTCAGTCTGAAAGACTATGGAGTTGCGCTCTAGGTTCCACAGCGCAAAGCCTGGGTAAGTAAGTATGGAGGGCAAGCTGTTACCCATGCAGCAGATCCCCACCCCTTCCATGTCGTTGGAATGCTTCATTGGAAAGCCAATCACCTATACGAATTGTTACAGTACCTTCGCAGGAGCCACCAGAACGTGTCAAGTTGTTCTGTAAACGCCACGAGAGCATGTTTACCTGAGAAAAAAAAGCTCATGAAAAGTGACTTACGACCTAAAATTGACGTTAAAACCGCAGTCGGGAAGAGAAGAAACTGTACTGGATAAGTTTTACAGCCCTCACACTTGGAACGCAGACTACATGTGTTAGGCGGGTTATATCATCAGGTCAGCTATACGGTCAGTCTGTCGACTGTAGTGCAACCGCGTTGTCATTGAACCAGCCAGTGTAGGTCAAGGCTTAGGACTTCAGCACGTTTGTTAGCCGCCCTAATGGAGTTCTGGGATGTCGTCCGCTATCGTATGCCCCTGCACTTAATGTGACCTCTCTCTCCTCTCTCTCTCCTCGTCTCTCTCTCTCTCTCTCTCTCTCCTCTCTCTCTCCTCAATCTCTCTCTCTCTGTCTCTCTGTCTCTGTCTGTCTGTCTGTCTGTCTTCTGTCTGTCTGTCTGTCTCTCTCTCTCTCTCTCTCTCTGCTCTCTCTCTCTCTCTCAATCTCTCTCTCTCTGTCTCTCTGTCTCTCTGTCTCTGTCTGTCTGTCTGTCTGTCTGTCTGTCTGTCTGTCTGTCTCTCTCTCTCTCTCTTCTCTCTCTCTCTCTCAATCTCTCTCTCTCTGTCTCTCTGTCTCTCTGTCTCTGTCTGTCTGTCTGTCTGTCTGTCTGTCTGTCTGTCTGTCTGTCCTCTCTCTCTCTCTCTCTCTCCTCTCTCTCTCTCTCTCTCTCTCTCTCCTCTCTCTCCTCTCCTCTCTCTCTCTCTCTCTCTCTCTCTCCTTTTCGGTTTTATGTCTTTCTTTTCTTTCTGATTTTTCCCTTGTCTTTCCTTTTGTTTTGTTGGGTTGTTTTTTTTTGGTTTGTTTCTTTTTTTTCTGATCTGCTCTTTTCTATGATTTTTACCGTTACAGCTTTCTGTTCTTTTCTGGTTTTTTCTTTTTTTCCTTTTCTTTCCCTTTCTTTTCTTTTCTTTCTTTTCTGTCTTTTCTTCTGATTTTCTTTATTCATTCCTTTATGCTATTGCCTTGACCTTCTTCTTTTTTCTTTTCTTATTGTTTTCTTTTTCCTTTTCTTTTCTTCTTTTCTTTTTTCTTGCTTTTTTTCTCGTACCTTTTTGGAGTTTTTTTTTTCTTTTCTTTTCTATTCGTTATTTTTCTCTCTCTTTTATCTTTTCTTTTTGTTTCTTTCTTTTCTTTCTTTCTTTTCTTCTCTAGCTCTTTCCTTTTCTTTCTTATTTTCTGTTCTTTCTTTTTCTTTTCTTTATCTTTGTTGTTTCTTTTCTTTTATTTTCTCGCTTTTCTTTTCTTTCTTTTTAGTCTTTTCTTTTTCTTCGTCGTTTCTTTTCTTTTCTTTAGTTTTTCTTTTCTTTTTCTTTGTTGTTTCTTTTCTTTCTATTTCCTTTTCTTTTTCCTCATTGCTTCTTTTCTGTTACTTTCTTTTCTTTTTTTTCTTTTTTCTTTTCCTTTCTTCACTTTGTCTTTCTCTTTTCTTTTTTTTTTGGATCTTTTCCTTTTTTTTTTTTTTTGGAAGTTGGGAGGGGGGTCTTCTCTTTTCATTTTTTCCTTTCCTTTCTGCTTCTATGTTTTTTTCTTTTTCTTCTTTTTTCCAGGTTGAATGTTAACCATCTATTAGTTCAGTGGCTGAGCTAACAAGGAGAACTGTCCCAGGGCACTACAACGTGAAGAGAGCAACACGGTGAAATAGGCAGTTGCTGCTGCTGCTGCTGCTGCTGCTGTTACTGCTGCTTAATGCTAATGCCGGTGGTGGTGGTGGTGGTTGGTGGTGGTGGTGGTGGTGGGGTGGTGGTGAGTGGTGGTGGCGGTGGTGGGAAGGAGGGGGTGGTGGTGGTGGCGGTGGTGGGAAGGAGGGGTGGTGGTGGTGGTGGCGGTGGTGGGAAGGAGGGGGTGGTGGTGGTACGCTGCTGCTGCTGCTACTAATGTTGTTCATTGTCAATTTGATCTATTAGGATCACCAATATCATCACTCATCATCTTCATTATCATCTTGTTGTTCTTGTAGTTCTTGTTGGTTTTGTTGTTGTTGTTATTTCTTTCTTCTTCTTCTTCTTCTTCTTCTTCTTCTTCTTCTTCTTCTTCTCTTCTTCTTCTTCTTCTCTTCTTCTTCTTCTTCTTCGCAATTCTTTGCAATCATTCTTCTTCTTCTTCTCTTCTTCTTCTCTTCTTCTTCTTCTTCTTCTTCTTCTTCTTCTTCTTCTTCTCCTTCTCAATTCTTCTCTTCTTCGCAATTCTTTGCAATCATTCTTCTTCTGCTTCTTTTTCGCAATTCTTCTTTGCAATTCTTCTTCGATATTTTTCTTCTTTGCAATTCTTCTTTGCAGTTCTTCTTTGCAGTTCTTCTCCCTTTCTTCCGTCATTCAGTCCTTCTTCCCTTCCTTCCTTTCCTTCTTTCTATCCTTCCTTCCTTTCTCCATTCCTTCCTTCCTTCTTTATTACATACATACATACATACTTTCTTTCTTTCTTCCTTTCCATCATCATCATCATCATCTTCTTCTTCTTCCTTCTTCTTCTTCTTCTTCTTCTTCTTCTCTTCTTCTTCTTCTTCTTCTTCTTCTTCTTCTTCTTCGCAATTCTTCTTCGCAATTCTTCTTCTTCTTCTTCTTCTTCTTCTTCTTCTTCTTCTTCTTCTTCTTCTTCTTCTTCTTCTTCTTCTTCTTCTTCTTTGCAATTCTTCTTCTTCGCAATTCTTCTTCGCAATTCTTCTTCGCTATTCTTCTTCGCTATTCTTCTTCGCAATTCTTCTTCTTCTCTTCATCCTGGTTCTTTTCTTTTTTGTTTTCCTTTCTCTCTTTTTATAAATTTTATTCATTTTTTGTTTATTCCATTTCATATTTTTTCTCCTGTGATCCCCCTCCTCCCTTTACTTTTCTTTTTCTTCATCTTTCTTCTTCGTCTCCTCTCCTCCATTTCTTTCTTTATCCTTTTCTAAACTGCTCCTTTTTCTTCCTGAAGAGTATCATGTGAAATGTCCCTAACGTGAAGTATCATCCTTAACAAGTACAAAGCCTAATCGCCACAAACTAAATGAACCACGTCAAATTTTTAGTAGTGATGGTGAACAGATGAACAGACAGATGTATCTTTTTACAAATTTTAAGTGGTGTATGAGGAGGGGGGGGGGGGGGAGGGGAGGGGGGGGGGGGAGGGAGGGGGGGTGCGTAGCTTAGTGGTTAGGGTTCGTGATCTAACGGCTAGGATCTAACCATCACTGAGACACCCGCTCAAGGATTATATATATATATAATGGAAAAGAGAGAGAGAGAGAGAGAGAGAGAGAGAGAGAGAGAGAGAGAGAGAGAGAGAGAGAGAGAGAG
>CM060320.1:59935219-59940219 GCA_030674155.1 Stramonita haemastoma | reverse complement strand
AAATATCGGTTATGGGTACATAAGATGGATAAAGCAAATTAGAGAGGAGGCATCAGGAAGCTCAGAGACAGAGACAGAGAGAGAGACAGAGACATGGAGAGTTAGAGATAGACACAGAGAGACAAAGAGACAGAGAGACAGAGACAGAGAGACAGACACAGAGAGAGTAATGAGGAATAAACAATGAGGAACGTCCATGCCTAAAGGCAAAGCTACCCATTAATTAGGTCAAGCATTGAAGAATGAGGCCACGAGGAGCATGTAGATCACACTGGCCATGAACCTTGGTCTCCCTATGTAGTGACATGGGAATGTGTTTCCCCTTTCCAAGACTGGACAACTTAACACATTCTTCCCACAGCATTTTGTTCTGTTTTTGTGTGAACAGCAGTTGGTTTGGGTTTTTTTTATTATCACTATTATTTTTATACCACTTTATGTCACAGCAGATTTCTCTGCATGAAATTCAGGCCTCTCTCCTCAGGGAGAGCACGTCGCCACAAGTGCAGCGCTACTCATGTAGTACCAGGTACAATTAGAGCTGTTCTGATCACAGGTGTACTACAGCACAATGTCATCAGAATCACACAAGCACAACATCTCCACTATCTAAGTGATGGAAAGTAACTTTGTGGAATGTTTCGTTTCTGTTTCTATCCTTCAGTCGAACCTCTGAATCAGATCTATCAGTCAGTTGATTGACATAATCTTGTACTATATCTTTTGATTTCAAAAGGATCTGTGACAGTGCTGTGGGCAGTTTTCTTACTGTCAATGTCTGGTGGCTGAGGAGACACACTAGTGTTGCTGTCAAGGGTTAGGCCCGGACTTGACACACCTAACATGTCTCAATTGTGCTCTGAGATGTGCGTCATTGTGTACTGTGTACCTCTGTCTGCAGAGTGTTGTTTCTCTCTAACAGTGTCAGCTAAGTGTGGGGCTTTGACAACATCATTCAAACACTCACCGAGATTTGCTCTTTCCTTTTCCAGTCTCTCTTGTCTCCATCTCTCTTGATCACGTCGTAATTGGCTTGGGGCTTTTTTTTCCCTGAAGTATTGAATCTGTGTACTTCCTGTTCAGAACTGGTTCCATCATGTTTGTTTCATTTCTTTTTTTTCTAAGATAATGGAATAACTCGGGGTTTTTTGTACATCCAGTCCTCTTGTGTATGCAGTTTTGGAAATTTTGTCATCCATTCCCACCACCAGCATACAACGGCCTACTCTTCCGAAAAACAGAACAGGTTTTAACATGTGCACCAGAAGAACATACGCTCACACAGGGGACTTCGGTTTATAGTCTCATCCAAAGGACTTTTCGGGGAAGAGTAGAGTCAGCACTGATGTTAACACCAGAAGAAAAATTCTCTTAAACGAGATTCGAACCCAGGTCAGCAGATTACGAAGGCATCACTCTAACTACAAGGCTATCAGGGGTTCCTCCATGTTTGTTGACATTGTAGCCTCCACTGGCTATTGGCCCAGTACTACGATGACTGTTCTGGCCCTCACCAGATGTTTTCCAACTCCAAAGGGAGCTGCAGGTTAACAGGGCAGTCTAGGCAGATTTCGCAGCAGCTGGCAGTTCAGTTACTGGCATGGTGAGGAATAAATGGTGTTTTTCTTCGTAGTTGATTTAATGTGCGCCATGTCGGCTTGCTCGTCGTCACGTGACCGCCACAGAGAGAGAGAGAGAGAGAGAGAGAAGAGAGAGAGAGAGAGAGAGAGAGAGAGAGAGAGAGAGAGAGAGAGAGAGAGAGAGAATCCAATAGTAAAAGAGGGAAACAGAGACAAAGACAGAGACAGAGAGCTACAGAGAGAGATAGAGACAGAGAGCTACAGAGAGAGATAGAGACAGAGAGCTACAGAGAGAGATAGAGACAGAGAGCTACAGAGAGAGATAGAGACAGAGAGCTACAGAGAGAGATAGAGAAAGAAACATTCAGAGACAGAAAGACAAGCAGACCGAAATATAGAAAGAGAGAGACAGAGACAAACAGATTAAAAGAAAACTTGAAAACTGACAAAGAGAAGAACACTATGATAAAAAAAATGGGGGGAGGAACAAAAAAGACAAAAACTGAAGAAAAAAATTAAACTTACAAAAAGAAGAGAGAGAAAAACGAGCAGGATGGAAAGCTATACCAGCGAAAAAGAAAAACAAGAAAGAAAGAGAGAAAGCTCATGGACAGAAAAGACGAAAGAAAGAAAGGCAGCAGTACAAGCTAAGATATTATGTCATTTTGTAAAGTAAGCGGATCTTCTTTCCTCCTCCTCCTCCTCCTCCTGCCCTCCTCCTCCTCCTCCTCCTCCACCTCCTCCTCCTCCTCCTCCTCCTCCTCCTCCTTCTTGTTCTTCTTCTTCTTCTTCTTCTTCTTCTTCTTCTTTCTTCTTCTTCTTCTTCTTCTTCTTCTTCTTCTTCTTCTTCTTTACAATTCTTGTTTCTCGCAATTCTTCTTTGCAATTCTTCTTCATCACAATTTTTCTTCATCTTCGCAATTTTTCTTCTTTGCAATTCTTCTTTCTCGCAAATCTTCTTCTTTGCAATTCATTTTCATCTCGCAATTTTTCTTTGTAATTCTTCTTCTTACTCTTTACAATTCTTCTTCTTCGCAATTCCTGTCCTTCACAATTCTTCTTCTTCGCAATTCTTCTTCTTTTTTGCAATTCTTCTTCGCAATTCTTCTTAGCAATTCTTCTTCACAATTCTTCCTCTCTTTGCAATACTTCTTCACAATTCTTCTTCGCAAATGTTCTTCTTCTTCGCAATTCTTCTTCTTTTTTGCAATTCTTCTTCGCAATACTTCTTCGTAATCCTTCTTCTTAGCAATTCTTCTTCACAATTCTTCCTCTCTTTGCAATACTTCTTCACAATTCTTCTTCGCAAATGTTCTTCTTCTTCGCAATTCTTCTTCTTCGCAATTCTTCTTCCTCGCAATTGTTCCTCTTCGCAAATGTTCTTCTTCTCCGCAATTCTTCTTCTTCTTTGCAATTATTCTTCTTCTTTGCAATTCTTCTTCCTCACAATTCTTCCTCTTCGCAATTCTTCTTCTTTGCAATTCCTTTGCAATTTTTCTTCTTTGCAATTCTTTTTCTTCTTTTTCGCAAATCTTTGCAATTCTTTTTCGCATTTTTACCTCTTCGCAATTCTTTTTCTTCTTCACAATTCTTCTTTGCAATTCTATTTCGCAATTCTTCTGTGTAATTGTTCTTCTATACAATTCTTCATCCAAATTCTTCTTCGCAATTCTTCTTTTGCACAATTAATTCTTTTGCGCAATTCTTCTTCGCAATTTTTCTTTTTGTTCTTCGGTTTGTTTTGTTATGTTTTTGTTTGTTTCTTGGTTTTTTATTTTTGTTTGTTGTTTTTATATGGGGGTGGGGCGTGGGGGGGGTGAGAGGGGGGGGGGGGGGGGGGCGTTGCGTTTGTTTGGTCGTGTTCTTCACAGTCTTCTTTTGTAATATTTTTTGCCGTCCTCTTCTCTCCTTTCTGTGCTCATCCTCCACCTTCCTCTTCTTTAAAGTCATTTCCTTCTCCTCTTCCTCTTCCTCCTCCTCCTATTCCTCATTCCTCCTCTTCTCCTCTTCCTCCTCCTCCTCCTCTTCCTCCTCCTCTTCCCCCTCTTCCTCTTCCTCCTCTTCCTCCTCCTCTTCCCCCTCTTCCTCTTCCTCCTCCTCTCCCTCCTCCTCCTCCTCCTCCCCCTCTTCTCCTCCTCCTCCTCCTCTCTTCCTCTTCCTCCTCCTTGCTCCTCCTCCTTCTTCTCCTCTTCCTCCGCCTCCTCCTTCTACTTCTCCTCTTCCTCCTCCTCATCTTCCTCCTCCTCTTCTTCTTCCTCCTCTTCCTCCTCATCCTCCTCCTCTTCCTCCTCCTTCCTCCTCTTCTTCCTCCCCCTCTTCCTCTTCCTCCTCCTCCTCCTCCTTCCTCCTCCTCCTCCTCCATCTCCTCCTTCCTCCTCCTCTTCCCATTCCTCCTCCTCCTATTCCTTCTGCTTCTCAGTTGGGTTTGATCGATGTCAGAAGCAGCATTTGATTCCAGTTTCTTACCTGCAACAAAATGAGGGGCAGACAAAAGGAGAGAATGGTGAAGTTAATTAAACTGCTGTGGAACCAGGCAACATGCCTATTGGGTTTTTTTGGAGGATGTTTTTTTGTGTGTGTAACATGGGACAGACAGATCAGTATAGAGGGCAGAGCAGAGGGGCTGGCTAACTGGCTGACTGGCTGGTTGGCTGGTTGGCTGGTTGGCTGGCGGGCGGGCAGACAAGACAGTAGGTCAGGAGGCGGACAGGTAGACAGACGGACAGACGGATAGATAGAGAAATCGATGGACAGGTGAGATGGGTAGAAGGGGATAGCTTTTAAGGGGGAGGGGAGAGGGAGAGGGTAGGGAGAGATGGTGTAGAAGGGATAGAGAGAGGAGTGAGAGAGGCAGACAGACACAGAAAGACAGAGAGGCAGATAGACAGACAGACAGAAAATAAAAAGGAGACAGACAGACAAACGGTAGACAAAGAGCGACAAACAGACATAGGCACAGATACACAGAGAAAGAGACAGACAGATAGACAGAGACAAAATAGAAACAGAGTGAAAGCAAAAAATAGAAGGTAGACAGACAGACAGGTAGAGAGATAGATAGATAGATAGATAGATAGATAGATAGATAGATAGATAGATAGATAGATAGATAGATAGATAGATAGATAGATAGATAGAGAGATAAATAGATAGATAGAGAGATAGACAGACAGATAGATAGATAGATAGATAGATAGATAGATAGATAGATAGATAGATAGATAGATAGATAGATAGATAGATAGATAGATAGATAGATAGATAGATAAATAGAGAGATAGAGAGATAGAGAGATAGACAGACAGATAGATAGATAGATAGATAGATAGATAGATAGATAGATAGATAGATAGATAGATAGATAGATAGATAGATAGACAGACAGACAGATAGATAGATAGATAGATAGATAGATAGATA
>CM060320.1:59922719-59930219 GCA_030674155.1 Stramonita haemastoma | reverse complement strand
CTGCGACGAGACAAACGCAGATGTCTTCCAAGTGTAATGACGTTGTGAGACATGACGTCAGAAAGATCGGAAATACGCAAACACAAAAAACACAACCCACAAATAAATATAAAAAAGACACAAGATGTAGAATTGTTGTTGTCAGAGCAACTTACGCTGACGTGTGACTACTGAAGCAGCTGCCGCTCTTTCTCTCTCTGGATACTGACAGAAAAGACTGTATGTATATATATATATATATATATATATATATATATATATATATATATATATATATATATATATATATATATATATTTATGATGTGTGTGTGTGTGTGTTGTGTGGTGTGTGTGTGTGTGTGTGTGTGGTGTGTGTGTGTGTGTGGTGTATCCAATATATATATTATATATATAATATATATATATATATTATATATGTATATATATTATTGTATGTATTATAGTATATATGTATATATTATTATATATTATGTATGTAGTATATATGTATATATGTATTGTATGTAGTATGTATTATGTATGTATGTATGTATGTATGTATGTATGTATGTATGTATGTATGTAGATGTTGTATGTAGTGATGATGATGTATGTATGTAGTGATGTATGATGATGTATGTATGTTGTGTGTGTGTGGGGTGTGTATGTGTGTGTGTAGTATGTATGTATATATATAATATATGAGTATTTAGTATGATAGTGATAGTAGTGATAGTGATATGATGTGGTGGTGTGTGGTGTGTGGTGAGTGTGTGTGTGTGTGTGATGTAGTGTGTGTGTGTGTGTGTGTGTGTGTGGTTGCATGTGGTGGTGTGTGTGGTGATGTAGGTAGTAGAGAGAGGTATGTTGATAATGGTGATGTAGTGTGTGTGTGTGAGTGTGTGTGTGCGTGGTAGTGGAGTAGAGATAGGGTGTGAGATGTGATGGGGAGAGTGGAGAGAGAGATGGAGAGAGAGAGAGGAGAGAGAGAGAGGAGAGGAGAGACGAGGTGAGAGAGGGAGAGGAGAGAGAGAGAGAGCTGACATGAATACTGAGCAGACAGCAGACAGAGAGAGAGAGATCGAGACACGACAGACAGAAGACGACAGAAGACAGACGACGACAGACAGCAGACGAGAGAGAGAGAGAGAGAGAGAGAAGAGAGAGAGAGAGAGAGAGAGAGAGAGAGAGAGGAGAGAGAGAGAGAGAGAGAGAGAGAGGGGGAGAGAGGAGAGAGAACTGAATTCTGAACTTTGAAATGATTTATTGTATTTCGGTGTTTCGCCCTCAAGTCAATTCAAAGAGGACAAATGAAAAGATGAAGAAAATAAAATGTAACTTGAGAGAGAGAGAGAGAGAGAGAGAGAGAGAGAGAGAGAGAGAGAGAGAGAGAGAGAGAGAGAGAGGAGAGAGAGAGAGAGAGAGAGAGAGAGAGAGAGAGAGGAGAGAGATGGTGGTTTTGGTCGCAGTGCAGTGGTGGGGGTATTGTTAAAATGTATATATGTGTACTTTTCTTCAGTTTTAACGTGTGTTTTTTTTTCCCGTTATGTGATATTACACATGTAGGTTTGGGCGGAGAAGGGGGGGGGGGGGGGTGAGGTGCGTGTGTGCGTGTGTGTGTGTGTGTGTGTGTGTGTGTGTGTGTGTGTGTGTGTGTGTGTGTGTGTGTGTGTGTGGGCGCGCGCGTCCGCGTATTTCATACAACAATAAAGTGTTTATCATAGTTGTGGCATGTACAATCTATAGAAATACAAAAAAGTGTGCGTGTGTGCGTCGTGCGTGCGTGCGAGCGTGCGTGCGTGTGTGTGCGTGCGTGCGTGCGTGCTGTGTGTGCGTGTGTGTTACGCGCGCGCTCGAATTCGCGCTTAGGTGTCTGTGTATGACTGTGTGCACTTGCGTGGGGTTGAAAAGGTGAAAAATCTATTTTCAGCATAGTTATACTGTAGAGACATGGCATGGCCCTGTGATTTATTTGGGCATATATGGAGAGAGAAAAAGAGAGAGAGAGAGAGAGAGAGAGAGAGAGAGAGAGAGAGAGAAGAGAGAGAGAGAGAGAGAGAGAGAGATCCCAAGAAATACTAAACATAGGTCTTGGAAAGAAAATAAACCAAAAAGATAGTCGATTTAAGTACATAACAAATAGATAGATAGATAGATAGATAGATAGATAGATAGATAGATAGATAGATAGATAGATAGATGATAGATAGATAGATAGATAAGATAGTCGATTAAGTAATTACATAATATGATAGATAGATAGATAGATAGATAGATAGATAGATAGATAGATAGATAGATAGACAGACAGACAGACAGACAAGACAGACAGACAGACGACAGAAGCGACAACAGATAATTATAGATATATATGAAATAAATCTCCTGTTTCATATTTTTTTAACTTTCTTTTCTACACACCAAACAAAAGCGATTTTTTTTGTAACCCACAAAAACCTTAAAGTAACTGCTTCATCCCCGAGAGCGGAATACGGCACCTTCATAGCGGGCAAAAACAAAACACTCAAACAAAAAACTAAACCCAAAACGGCAGAATACGCCAACTCTCACGGTTAGTAAACAAAGCCGAGGAACGACAAAAAAAAAAAAAAAAAAAAAGGACACTTATTTTTATGATCCTCCGGTCAGTCATTCGATGGGACTATAAACCGTAGGCCATGTGTGCGAACACACGCAGAACGTGTTGCGCACACGTGAAAAAGCCCGTTCCGCCTTTTGAAAGAGCAGGCACTTGTGTGCCATTAGAAGCGGATGACAACAAATAATATATCATAATCATAATAACAATAAAATAATAAAATAATATAATATATTATTATTTTATTTTATATTATAATTATTATTATATTATTATTATATATTATTATTTATTATAATTATAATATAACAAACAGCATGCATACAGGTGTCGTATTTAGATACCATCCCTGAAGAAAAATCGTCGAGTTGGAGTCCCCAGGGCAGGTTTGGGGCTGTATATGGTAGCGTTCAATACGTATCGGCGATTGCCTTTCCAATGAACCATTCCAGCGAAGTGAAGAGGGGGGAGGGTGTCTGCTGCATGAGTAACAGCTTGCCCTCCATACTTTTTTTTTCTGCTGCCTCGTCCTCTGTAACGTTCCCGTCCTGTTGTTCCCACGCCGCTCATTTCAATCTCCCCGCCACAAGCCATACCCTGATTAGTTGTGTCTCACCCTCGGGATCGGCAGTCCACAGGGAGCTCATCAACTTAAGGCCGCCGTGGGGCCACCAGCCAGAGGGGCCCTGCACTTCTGCTGGGTCACTTTGGTGGTGTTCAGTGGTGCCTGTTCTGAGCTAACATACTAGTCCAGGAACATTTTGCCCAAAAAGGGCTCTGGCAAGGAGTAATTGCTTCAAAAATTTTTTTTAAAGCTAATGTAATTGCACTTCCGGTTTGCAAATTTGAGAAAAGTTTACAGATAACATTACTGTAGGCAGCAAAATTTGAACATTGTGCAATCATTATGAATGTAATAATATTAAACTCTCAAAACTAGATTCACATGAAGCAAAGAACATGATGTTTGATACATGCTGGTGTCGTTATAAATTATTTGCTTACCAACCCTCCTAAGATTAGTGATCCAAGCATTCAAACCAAATACAATTTTCAGTCAATACAAAAGTACTGGCAATCACATTGACCCCTCCCTCTCTCTCTCTCCCCCCTCCCCCCCCCCCCCCCCCCCCCCCCCACCCACTACAAAGCAACTGCAAACAATTAAAAGGGATGAAACTCTTTAAAAGGATATGTAGCCTGTGAAGGGGAAGTAATATTCATATCAAGTAGCACACACCCGCACACACACACACACACACACACACACACACACACACACACACACACACACACACACACACACACACACACACACTTTCTGAATGATTTGGAACAATATTTACAGAAATTGCTTAATACTGCATATTCAACTTTCATCTCAAGGCAAAATGTTAACCAGTTATGTTAAACTTTTACTTTATACCGATGATACCATGTTATTCTCCATTTCAAAGAAGGGTTACAAGATGCTTTAGACATTTTGGATATTTACTGTTTTCATTAGAACTTGTGAATCTAGTAAAAAAACCAAAATCATGATATTCGGCAACAATAGATCTCTAATAATTATGTAAAATAGCAGGAAAAGGCTTGCAGTTCTTAACAGTTTTAAATATTCAGGAATCAACTTTAGTAGCAGTGGTAGGGCCTAGCAAATCCGGATTCAGAGGGTGCAATTGTTCAATGCAGCAAATCCTCCCTTCCAGACTAAGAGGGTTAGTATAATTATGGAGAAATAAGTCATGTTTAATTGATAAGGACTGCATGGTAAAAAGAACTATGTACACATAAAATTGTTGTATGTGTTTAATTGTATTGATGTGAAATTATGGGCATATGAAAATGTAATGCATGAAAAATGCTTATGATAAACCTGCTAAAGTCATGTTTAGTTTAATAAGGACTGCACAGCAAATAGAACTACAGACACATGTGGCACTTGATTTATTTTCCATAAAACTGTTGTACCTGTTTTGTTGTAATGATGTGAAATTTGGGGATATAAAAATATAGCAATAATTTCATAAGTTTCAGTTTCAGGTTTTAAAATATACTTTTCCTTTAACCCTCTTGCATTCAGATTCTCTGAACACAAACTGCCCCTAGATTTTGCATTCCATCACAAAATCAGGTCAGGCACACATGCTTGCTGGCCTTTTCCTCCTTCTAAGTACATACCAGCAGCTACAATTATTTCCAGATTCTCAGCAGGGCTTCTACTTCTAGCCTGATAGAGCTTTGACATGTGGTAGCAATTAGTGATGATCACAGCCTGATGGAAATCTACTGTGTGTAAATCCCAGCAAATCCAGATTCAGAGGGGATAGTTATTCAATCCCCGCAAATCTGGGTTCAGACTAAGAGGGTTAGTATATGCAGAAACTGGCAGATATCCCTTGTTTGGTCTCTGTTGGAATGGTGCGTTTCTGGATGCAGCTGCTCCACTTCCAGTATGAAAAGCTGCCATCAAGTGTTTACCAGATAATGATAGATTTATTTGACAAATACTTGATTCAATCAGCATGGCTAAATATGATTTTAAAAAATATCTTAGTACAAAGTGGATTTGACTTTGTGGGAGGGACAGTTATGTTCAAGTATTAATTTTCTTCAAGTATTTAAAAGTTCACATATCAAAGTTAAATTTCACATATCAAAGCCTTCTTAATAGAAAATTTTGTTAATGAATGGAGAAGTGAGCCGTGGGATAATAGAAGACGCCTTTATTATAGAAATTTGAAGATTGATTTTGGTAAGGAAAAATACATAACTTGTCTACGAGATATATATGCTTACACTTTTATTTTTAAAAATGTGTTGCAGTTGTCACAAGCTTCTAATTGAGGATAGACATTTCCATAACATACCACAGGAATAAAGAATATGTTCAAAATACAATATATCTGTTTTAGGGGATGAATTTTATTCTATGATGGATTGTCCCCACTGTATAAATTTACAAGAAGATTTTAATCCTCAGCATTTTCTTCAACCTTTGTCCAGTTATAAATTTGGAAGGCTGATGAAATGTAAATCTGGAAGCGTTCTCCTGTTTCTCAAAATTCATAAGATGTGCAGGTATTTCTTGGAAATTCATTTGTTGTCATTCACCTGTGTACATTGTGTATTTTAAAGAAATTGATAGAGTTTAAAAAATGTTTTGAGGTTTTAATGCAATTTGTTTGTCATTTTGTGATAAACTCGTTTTGTGGTGGCGCCATTGGAGGATGCAATTTCTGTCTTTTTTGCCGAGTGGTTATAAACATACACTTTGTTTTATTAGAATTAAAAAATATATGATTGGGTTCTGTCTATTCAATAAGTTTATGGATATCTGCCTGCATATCATTCACAAGCTGGTTTGGACCACTGCTGTTACATTGAATCAATGTATCATCAACAAATATTTGACATAAACAATGAATATGCAGAGGTAAGTTGCTATTGTTACAGATAGAGAAAAGAAGTAGTCCTAGGATTGATCCTTGTGGTAATCCATATTTCACGGGTAAAAAGGTGGATCTCCTAGGCCCAATTTCAACAAGCTGTTGATGATTACTTAGAAATGGGTGTAAAATCTTAATGCTTGGTTGGAAATTTTATGGCATTTCAATTTTTGAATAAAAAGAGAAAGTGAAGTTATACTGCAGATGAACGTTGCTCAACTGTATTTAGAGTTTTTGTTTTTGACACATTGTATGTGCCTGATAAAACGTTTTTAAGGCACTATTACCTCCCCTTCAAAGGCTTTCATAAAGGATGAGATTCCTTTTTATTGTTTGAAGTCACTGAGAATTCCAGAGAAAAGTCTATAAGTAATGGGAATGAAGCATCAGTTCTTACGTAAAATTGTAGACTGTGCTGTTTAGCTATCTGAAAGGAGGTGTGGTGGACCAAAATGTTTGAAAGTAAGCTTTATTTTCAAATTCTGAAGAGATATAGAAAAGGACACCTTTAAATTGTGGAATTGTTTGTCTAATATATAGGTTTTAAAAGTTTGATGACAACTTAAGCTTTGAGTTAGGAAGTGCAGATTCTCACATATGTTTTATTCAATACTTTCATTCTTTCTGTGACTGTAGCAATATTCACAAACGATATGGACTTTGGATCATCCCATTTATCGCTATATAATGGTCAGCAAAAAGCCTATTTCTGACCGTGATTGACGCAAGAACTCCGGCCCGCTGGTGAAATCGACAGAAAGGGAATTCACTAAGCATGTCTACTCTTGAAAGTTGACCTGGGGGGTCGTAACAATCCCCCAGCCTTCAGACATCGGGCGCTGCCGAGATTCGAACCCACGACTTCATGGACCCATGGGATTGATAGTCCAAATATCTTAACCACTCGAGCGTTCATAGGTAGGAACGGTCGGAATGCAAGAGTGAATTGTAGGAAAGCAGAAGGAAAAGTGGCAGAAAAAAGGTGTGTGGAGCCGAAATGGCTGGTAGGTTAGGGGTAGGGCCTAGAAGAAGTAGCTATAGTAGGTGAAGGTAACGGTAAAGGTGTCCCATAACCAAGTGGTCATAGGGGGAATCCAGGCGTCAGAAACCTCGGCTTCTCTAGGGGCCAGCATATTGAGGGCAGCGCCCATCTCCCCTCCTATGTAATTCTGTCATGTGAGTTTCATCTCGTGAAGTTGCTTCAAGAATTGTAACATTTTTGGGGTGGCCCGAGGTGCTGAAGTGGGAGAACTTGTGGGGCCTCCGACTTTCTGGCTTCTGACTACAGTCCTGATATCAGAGAAATCTAAAAGGACTATAATTCGACTAAAACAAACAACAAAACAATCTCCCCTCCCTAGCTGCTTTACCTTCCCTGACCCTAAAGAGGGGCATGTACCCATTAACAGCTGGGTGAACTGGGGGGGACTGTACCGAAACCAAGCGTGCAAACGATCACCCATCCACTTGG
>CM060320.1:59887719-59900219 GCA_030674155.1 Stramonita haemastoma | reverse complement strand
GCGTGTGCGCGTGTGCGCGCGCGTGAATAAGACAATAAACCGAGGCCCTGTATGTGCATGCACGCAGGACATCTTGCGCACATGTTAAATTCTGTTCCGCTTTTTCTTAAGAGCAGGCCATTGTGTGCCGGTGGGAACAGATGACAAGATTTACAAAGCTACATACACACGGGGACTGGATGTAAAAAAAAGAGCTCATGAGTGCTTGTTTATTATCCTCGATATAAAAGAATAAATAACTAAATAAACACACACATACATACACCACCACCACCATCACCACCCACCCACCCACTTTCTACACAACAGCGGCAAAGCATTCATAACTGAACCAACCACAACCACCAAAACCTACAGTCAAAACATACCAAACAAACATGCATCTCATACTGCACAATAACAAAGCGACTATAATTATATAAATCATAATTATAGATCTAGCTATGTATTATAATATATATATATATATATATATATATATATATATATATATATATATATATATATATATATATAACACATACATACATGTGCCGAATGTAGCTTACTCAACTCTTTTCCATACTACTAGTAGTACTACTAGTAGTATGGAACAACAACAATAATTATAACGTTCGGCATAGACTTAACAGCTGTTCACAGCTGTAGGCCTAGTAGTGAGCTTGCTGACTATATATCTTTATTATATTATATGATACATTGTGTTTATACAATGTGCCCAAGCTGTGGGTGGGGGGGAGGGGGGTTGAAGACTGTATAATCATAGGTATGGATCCTTCTATCCAGCGATGGCTGGTTTGATTATTGGGGGCGGAGAAGAAGAGGGGGGGGGGGTGAGGCGGGGGGGGGGGGAGTGAGGAAAGAATTGAATAATGGGCACAGAGAGAGAGAGAGAGAGAGAGAGAGAGAGAGAGAGAGAGAGAGGAGAGAGAGGGCAAGGCAAGGCAAATTCTTGAGAGAGAGAGAGAGAGAGGAAGAGAGAGAGAAGAAGAGAGAAGAGAGAGAGAGAAGAGAGAGAGAGAGAGAGAGAGAGAGAGAGAGAGAGAGAGAAGAGAACAGACAGACAGACAGACAGACAGACAGACAGACAGACAGAAGAAGAGAGAGAGAGAGAGAGAGAGAGAGAGAGAGAGAGAGAGAGAGAGAGAGAGAGAGAGAGAGAGAGAGAGACGCACGAAGAATGTGTATCATAGGCTTTGGTTGGTGAGAGTAGTGTACATTATTGATAAGGGTTTTTACAACATGTTGTACAATGGTGTGTGTGTGTGTGTGTGTGTGTGTGTGTGTGTGTGTGTGTGTGTGTGTGTGTGTGTGTGTGTGTGTGTGTGTGTGTCTGTTGTCTGTGTGTCTGTTGTCTGTCGGCGTCGGTCTGTCGGTCGGTCTGACTCTCTGACCGTCTGTCTGTGTATCTGTGTGTTAACATTCTTTTGTTTGGATAATGCAGCTTTTCAATCGATTAAGTTTGGGTTTTTTTTCTTTACTTATGTAGATCTATATAAAATCTGTCACTGTCTGTCTCTGTGTTTGTGAGTCTCTGTTTCTTTTCCCCCCCCCCCCTTTTTCCCCCCCCCCAAAAACCCCCAACCCCCCCCTTTTTTTCCTTTCCCCCCCAAAAAAAAAAACCCCCCCCCCCCCCTTTTTTTTCCCCCCCAACCCCCTTTTTCCCCCCCCCCCCCCCCCGGGCCCCCCCAAAAATTTCCGGGCCGGCTTTTTTTTAAAAAAGGGGGGGGGGGTTTGGAATGGGAAAGGGCGGGGGCCCCTTGGGGGGAAAAAAAAACCGGAAAAAAAAAAAAAAAAAAAAAAGGGGGGGAAACGGGGTTTTGGGAAAAAAAAAAAAGGGAAGAGAGGGGGGGTTTTTTTTGTTTTTTTTTTTAAAAAATTTGTTTAAAAAATTTTTTTTTGGGGGGGAAATTTTTTTTAAAAAAAATCTTTTTTCCCCGGGGGGGTTTTGTTTTTTGGGGGAAAAAAGGGGGAAAACCCCCCTTTGGGGGCTTTTTTTCCCCCCCGGGGGCCCCCCCAAAAAATTTTTAGAAAAAAGGGGGGGGAAAAAGGGGGGAAAAATTTTGGGGGGGGAAGGGAGGGGGGGGGTTTTTTTTTTTTTGGGTGGGTCGGTTTCTTTTGGGAAATTTTTTTTTTTTTTTTAAAAAATTCCCCCCCTTTTAAGGTTTTAAATTTTTTGGGGGAAAAAAAAAACCCCCCAAAACCCCCTTTTTTTTTTTCCCCCCCCCCCAAAAAAAAAAAAACCCCCCCAAAAAAAAAATTTTTTTTTCCCCCTTTTTTCCCCCTTTTTTCCCCCCTTTTTTTTTTTTTCCCCCCTTTTTTTTTCCCCCCCCCCTTTTTTTTTTTTAAAAAAAAAAAATTTTTTTCCCCCCGGTTAAAAAATTTATGGAAAAAAAATTTTTTCCCCAAAAAAATTCTTTTCCCCTTTTTTCCCCCCCCCCCCCCCCCTTTTTTTTTCCCCCCCCCAAAAAAAATTTTTGGGGTTTTTTTTTTTTTCCCCCCCCGGGGGAAAAGGGTTTATTCAAAAAAAAAAAAGGCTTTTTTTAAAAAAAAAAAAATTTTTTTTTAAAAGGAAAAAAAAAAAAAAAAAAAAATTTTCCCCCGGGGTTTTTTTAAAAAAAGGGGGGGGGGGTGGGTTTGGACCCCAAAAGGGGGGGGGGGAAAAAAAAAAGGGGGGGGTTTTTTTGGGTTGTTTTTTTTTGGGGGGGGGGGGGGTTTTTTTGGTTTTTTTTTTTTTTTTTTTTAAAAACCCAGGGGGGGGGAAAAACCCAAAAGGGGGAAAATTTGAAAAAAAAGGAAAAAAAAAAAAAGGGGAAGGGTTTTTTTTTTGGGGGGTTTTTTCCTGGGGAAAAAAAATTTTTGGGGGGGTTTTTTAAACCCTTTTTGGGAAAAAAAATTTCCCCGGGGTTTTTTTTCCCCCTTTTGTAAAAGGGGAAAGGGGGGGGGGGGGAAAAAAGGGGAAAAAAAAGGGAAAAACGGGGAAAAAAAAATTTTGGGGGTTTTCCCCCAAAAAGGGTTTTCCCCTTCTCCCCCCCCCCCCAAAAAAAAACCCCCCCCCCCCCTCCACCCCCCCAAAAACAAAACCACCCCACTTTCCCCCCCCCCCCCACCCCCCAAAAAAAACCCCCAAAAAAAAAAAAAAAAAATTTTTCCCCCCCCCCCAAAAAAAAAAATTTTTTAAAAAAAAGGGTTTTTTTCCCCGGTAATAAAAAAAAAATTTTTTTAAAAAAAAAACTAAAAAACCCAAAACCCCAAAAAACCCCCTTTCCCCCCCAAAAAACCCCGGGGGAAAAAAAAAGGGTTTTTTGGGGGTTTTTTGGGGGTTTTTCCCTTTTTTAAAAAAGGGGGGGGGGGGGGGATTTTTGGGAATTTTTTTTTTTGGTTTTTTTTGGGGTTTTTTTTTTTAAAGGGGGGGGTTTTTCTAAAAGGTTTTTAAAAGGGGTTTCCTTTGGGGTTTTTTTTTTTTTTTTTTTTTTTTTTGGGTTTTTTTTTTTTTGGGGGGGGGGGTTTTTTTTTTTTGGGGGAATTGAGAGAGGAGAGGAGAGAGGGGAGAGAGAGTTTTTGTATGTGTGTGTGTTCAATTTAAATTTTTTTTATCCGGGGGTTAATAGAAAAAAGCACTCTTGGGGGGTTTTTTTTTTAAACACCCCCCCCCCCGTGAGAGAGAGAGAGGGGAGAGGAGAGAGAAGAAGAGAGAGAGAGAGAGAGAGGAAAAGAGAGAGAGAGAGAGGAGAAATGTGTGCTTTATGTGTGCGTGGGTGGCGTGCGTATGCAAACAAAATCGTCCTCTCCCCCTCTCTCTCTTTCTCTCTCTCTGTCTCTCTCTCTGTCTCTCTCTCGGGGTTTCCCCCTCTCTCTCTCTCACACACACACAAAACCAAAAACCCCACACACACCCACACTAACACCACACCCCACACAACACCCCACACCACACCAAAGGAAAAAACCCCAAAAAAAACAGACACACGAAAGTGTTTTTCTCTAAAACCAAACCCTATTGTCGACCCGCGACTCCCCCCCATACCCTAACACTCGAAACAGCCGCACCGGCAAACTAGGCTAAACGGGTAAACCCAAGGCCCCGGGTCACTTTTTCCCCCCAGTCACCCCCGACGGGCAGACGAAAAGGGGAAACGCATAAGACAGACTCATTCTAGTCTGCCACATCTTTCACTCAAGCAGTAAAAGAAGATAAAAAGCTGGAAATTTTGGGTGTTTTTTTGCGGTTTGCGGCCCTAAACAAAAAGAGATCGGGGGAGTGTTTATCTTTGTTGTGTGGAATCTGGAAGACTTTTCGGGGAAATTTTTTTTTTCTTTTCTGGTTGGTGGGTTGTGTGTGTGTTGCGTGAAATTTAAATTTCACTGATGCGAGAGGGCGATTTCTGGATATTAATTTGATTAATACTACCGCGTTTCTCATTTGAGGGAAATACATGAAAGTTTGTACATGTTTTTGAATTTTTTTTTTGTTTTTTTGGGTTGTGTTTTGATTTTTGGGGAAAAAAAATATGTGTGGGCATTTTTTTTTTTTAAAAAAAGAAAGCAATTTCTTTTGATTTTTTTAGGAAGGGGAGGGGTGGGGAGAAGAGAGATTGAGAAGAGAAGGGGAGAGAGAGGAGAGGAGAGAGAGAAGAGAGAGAGGAGAGAGAGAAAAGAGGGGAGGTGGTGGTGTAGTACCAAATGAAGGGAACGGGAAAGGGGAAAAAAAGAGTGGGGGAATTTGAGAGGTGGGACTGGTTGGGGCCTATTGCTGGGAGTGCATGAGGGGCAACTTTTCCCCCTCAACAAAAAGTTGCTATGCATTTTTTCTGGAAATGGTTACAAGTAAAATAGACTGAAGTGGGAGGGGGTGAGGGGGAGAGACCAGGGAAGGCAAAGCAAAGGGATTTCTTTTATTTTGATACGATAATGAATAAAACCCCTCATGTGATTTTTTTTTTTTTCATCTAGTCCGCCGCCTTTATCAGGGATAAGATCAAGATAAAAAAAAAACTCCTTTGACAAAACTACAGCTATATATACCAAGACAGAGAGAGAGAGAGAGAGAGAAGAGAGAGAGTAGAGAGAGAGAAGAGAGAGAGAGAGAGAGAGAGAAAATCAAATCAAATCAAATCTAATCTAATCTAATCTAGGTTAGGCCTAATCAAATTCTTTTTTTTCGAGGACATTCAATAAGCACTCACTGACTCAGCGTGTGTTGTGTGTGTGTGTGTGTGTGTGTGTGTGTGTGTGTGTGTGTGTGTGTGTATGTGTGTGTGTGTGAGTGAGTGAGTGAGTGAGTGTGTGTGTGCGCTTGCGCGTGCGTGCGTGTGTCTGAGAGAGAGAGAGAGAGAGAGAGAGAAGAGAGAGAGAGAGAGAGAGAGAGAGAGAGAGAGAGAGAGAGAGAGAGAGAGAGAGTGTGCGTGCGTGCGTGCGTGCGTGCGTGCGTGCGTGTGTGTGTGTGTGTGTGTGTGTGTGTGTGTATGTGTGTGTGTGTGTTTGAGGAAAGGCTGGGAGTAGGGGGGGGGGGGCAAAGAGTTTGCTGAGCTACTGGGGGGGGGGGGGGGATGCATTAGGTATTATTTCAGAGCTGTCTCTCGTCTCTTTGAATTAGTCGTGCATTATTGAATCAACAGATAGGGACATTTATAAATTTATTATTATTTTTTGTGTGTGTGTGTGTGTGTGTGTGTGTGTGTGTGTGGTGTGTGTGTGTGGGTGTACGTGTACTTTGTGTGTATGTGTGTGGTCTCAGTGTGTATGCATACGTGTGTTTGTTCATGCGGTCTTTATGTGTGTTTGTTATGTGTGTGCGTGTGTGTTTACATGCACGAGCACGCTGCGTGTTTGCGCATGTGCGCGGCGCGCGCTGTAGGTACATGCTTGCTTGCGCACCAGGCACTAGACACTAAGCTAAATGCCCTATGACAGACAGTAGGCTACAGTATGAGCCTGCGTGCACTTTGTTTTAGACTGCTTGGGTTGATGGCGAAAGCATTAAGTTGCAAGGCGTTTTGTTGTGTACTTGGCCTACAGCTTTGAAAGCTAAGTGTGGTGCGCGCCGGGGGGATAGCCTAGGCCTAGCCTAACCTGACTTTGAGCGCTCTCTCCTAGCTATAGGGTCGGGCCATTTGTTTGTCGTTCAGTGAAGTCATTCAATCGTTCCTCCGTTCGCTCCTTCACTCTCCCCTTCTTTGGTGGGTGGGGATGGGGATTGGGGGGGGGGGGGGGGGGGTTCAAGGGAGGGAGGGGGAGAAGGGTAAGGGGGATTGCTTCTCTCTTCTTTTCTCTCTCTCTCTCTCTCTCTCTCTCTCTCTCTCTCTCTCTCTCTCTCTCTCTCTCTCTCTCTCCTCTCTCTTGATGCTGTGTTTTCTTTTGTGATCCGTTGCACCCTTTGAAGTATTGTGTGCGCAGTTCACCCCCTTCTCTGTCCTTCTTTTCTATCCTCTCTCTCTGTCTCTCTCTCTCTGTCTGCCTGTCTCTCTTTCTCTCTCTCCCCTCTCTCTCTTCCCTTCTCCCCCCCCCCACTCTCTCCCCCCTCTCTCTCTCTCCCTCCCCCCCCCCCCGTCTCTCTCCCCCCTCCTCTCTCTCCCCCCTCTCTCCCCCTTTCCTTTTTTCCTCATCACTCTTGTCTCTGGCTGTATTTTATCACGCATCCGCCACCATCTTTCGTTCGTCTCGTTTGCTCCTTCTCTCTCTCTCTCTCTCTCTCTCTCTCTCTCTCTCTCTCTCTCTCTCTCTCTCTCTCTCTCTCTCTCTCTCTCTCTCTCTCTCTCTCTCTCTTTTCTCTCTCTTACTATAACCTCCTGCCGGGCACACCCATTTTCGTGTTTAGGCCTAATTTCGTTGAAACTAACCTGTGTCTATTTTCGTAGTTGAATACATTTTTTTATGGTCACTTTATTAATTTTTTTGTTGTTTAGGCCTATTTATCAAGGCCTGGGCTATTTCTATGCCTCGTTTCACTGCATTGAAATTTATTCCTCGTCACACTTGCAAGTGACATGTACACACGTATGTTGCCTGAGCTTGCAAACATGGAGGCTTGTTTGGGTTTAAGCCTGTGCTTTGGCTTCAGTACAGTCCACCAGTCAACCCAGCTGCAAATGGGTACCTGCCCTCCTTAAGGTCAGCAGCGAGGGAGAGGAGATGGGCGCCGCCCTCAATATGCTGGCCCCTAGAGAAGCTGATGTCTCTAATGCCTCGCTCCCTTACGTTTATGGGACACCTTTAGGCCCTACCTTTTAGATAAAACGCAAAGTATCAGTCATCATAGACCATATGTGGCGATCGGAACTTGTAAATTACGATTTTTAAAAATTGTTATTATTTGCTTTATTGTTTTTTCACCAAGTCTTTGTTCCCTGTATGGTTGTTTTTTTTTAGTTTGTTTCTTACAATATCGACTATTCTGGAAAACACACGCGCGCGCGCGCGCGCGCGCGCGCACGCAGGCAGGCAGGCATGCACGCACACACGCACACAAACATACACACACGCACACACACGTACGCACGCACGCGCACAACACACACACTATACATACGTATACTTTGTCTCTGTCTCAGCATGTCTGTCTGTCTGTCTGTCTCTGTCTCTGTCTGTCTCTGTCTCTGTCTCTCTCGCGCCTCTCTTTCTCATCTCTCCTCTCACCCATCGCTCTTCTCTCCTCTCCTCTCTTCCCTCCCCCCTCCCTCTCTCTCTCTCTCCTGGCTGCATCGTTATTGACTAATGGATAGTTAAGTAGGATGGCATGTTTGAATAATGGCTAGCGTTTAAACTTCATAAAGCTAACACTTTAATTAATCTAACCTTACAAAAGTCGTCATCGTCAATTGTCTCTCTGTCTGTCTGTCTGTCTGTCTGTCTGTCTGTCTGTCTGTCTGTCTGTCCTGTCTGTCTGTCTGTCGTCTGTCTCTCTCTCTCTCTCTCTCTTCTCTCTCTCTCTCTCTCCTCTCTCTCTCTCTCTCTCTCTCTCCTCCTCTCTCTCCCTCTCTCTTCTCTCTCTCTCTCTCTCTCTCTCTCTCCTCTCCCTCTCTCTCTCCCTCTCTCTCTCTCCCCCCCCCCTCTTTCAATCTCTTCAACATCGGCCCCAAACCCACAGTCAAATATTTACTTAGTCATATTGACACAATAACGATACGGAATGAAATTATGCTTTTCTGTAGCCTAATCCTTTTGATATGATCTAGTCCTGATGAATAGTTAAATAACTATTTCCATTAATTCCTGTCACTTTTGCTGAACGTAGCCTTGTCACCTAAAGGATCAACTGGTAACAATTGATTTAAACTACGAGTGCACTCAAGTATAATATATTTATAATACGTGGGTGGGGATGACATTTCGGCTGAAGGACTGTGAAGGCGTGAACAAGAGGAAACGACTAATGTAGTAATGACAGAACAAGACCTGCCTGAAAAACCAGTGCGTACAGACTTACTGTGTATGTATGTATACACACAATACAACACACGTAGTATAGTACGACTTACAACAGCACGCTTGAAATGAGACGAGCACAAGTGTGTAACCGTAGAATGAGTGACAGGTAGGCTACACTTTGCTAAGCTAACTCTGCCCTTACACTCGGTTTGGGGGGGGGGGGAGGGGGTGGGAGAGGGGGGCGACTATGGGTGGGAAATTTTGGACCCTCATATAATTAGATACATTCATTCATGTAACCCTTACTAGCTGTCGGCTGTGGGGGTAAAAAGCATCGTTATTGACTGATTGATTTTATTGATTGATTGATTGATTGATTGCTAGATTGATAGCTCTTACCTTTGAAAGACTGTCAGTGTCACACTTACCGAACGTTACAGTTGAGTAGATAAGAGCGTTGGTTGACTTTCAACCGGTGTGTGTGTGTGTGGGGGGGGGGGGGTACTGTGTGTTGTGTGGTGTGTGTTGTTGTTTGTGTGTGTGTGTGTGTGTGTGTGTGTGTGTGTGTGTGTGGCGCGCGCGCGCGCTTGTGTACACGTGTGTGTGTCCATGAAATCATGGGCTCAAATATCTCAGCAGCGAGCGATGTCTGGGTGAATGAAGGGGTGGCGAGTTTTACCATCTCACAGGTCAGCTTACAAAGCACGGACCCGCCAGTGCCTTAGGCCAATTCCCTATGTACACTTATAAATACACAGGCGGAGGATCAAATATGCCCGCTGAATATATGGGATTCTTTCATTCATGTTAACGCTCTGTGGGTTACAGAAACACAAACATACCCAGCATGCATCCTGTACCTTGTGAGGGATTGGCTCTGCCAGGTTCAACTTGCCGGGAGGCACTGCCGGCCTAAAAATTTTAGTGCAATGCCGCTCCTACTTAGAGAGAGAGAGAGAGAGAGAGAGAGAGAGAGAGAGAGAGAGAGAGAGAGAGAGAGAGAGAGAGAGAGAGAAGAGAGAGAGAAACATTGAATTATGATAAGTTCGTTTGAATGAATTCAGGAAATGGTCAGCTGCACGGATTAAAAAATATCATTTGAACATTATCACTGAGAACATGGCTGGTTTGATTGTTTATATATATACTATAGTCCCAGCGGAGCTATCCGATTTAGGAACTGTATCATTGACGAACCACCACCCCATTGATTAGTGGATAGCATTGGGCTAGCTGTTTTAAGAGAAGGTCATACACGCCATGGGAACAGATTCCATTTACACAACTGCATACACACGGGGACTGGATGTAAAAAAAGCACACGAGTGCTTATTCTATTATCCTCAATATAAAAGAATCCAAAAAAAAAAAATCAAATGAGGGATTGGGACCGGGTTGTGTGTGTGTTGTGTGTGGGGGGGTGGGTGGGGGGGGGGGGGGGGGGTAGAGATAGTGAAGTCGGTACGACATTGGACTTGTGACTTGACAATAAACGAACGGCACTCTTTTAATGACGTCGCAGACTGGAGTCACTGGTGAGCTTTCCGAGTTTTTGTTTTGTGTGTCTGTTGTTATACTTGTTCTTCTTGTTGTAGATTGTATCAATTAATAATTATCACTGTCCTAGCGGAGGTACCTGTTTTGTTTATGTTGTTCTTA
The DNA here is from genome assembly GCA_030674155.1 of Stramonita haemastoma. NCBI lineage: Eukaryota > Metazoa > Mollusca > Gastropoda > Neogastropoda > Muricidae > Stramonita > Stramonita haemastoma. The sequence goes on along the minus strand of CM060320.1, from coordinate 59,890,193 downwards.
TTTGGTTTACATTACTTCTGTTTTTTCTTCTCGCGTATACATCATGACCTAGGCTAGGAAGGAAGGGGTGGGGCTGTCTTTGTCCCGGCTTTCTCCGAACAACTGCATTGAACAAAGCCCCGGTGACTTCGCCAGATGTCAGAGGAGAAGTCATATCTCGCGCTTGTCAAGCGTCTGGCGGATGGACAAGCAAGTGTTCGTTTTGGTTATTTATAAATAAAAATCTGTCTTTCGATGTAAATTCCTGTATGGTATCAGTTATGGTCAGTGAAAACAATGATTACACGTGCTTAGTCATGTGCTGACTTTTTTAAAAAAATGAACGGTGTCACGTGTCTTTTCATGTGATGATTCAGTGGTGAAATATCTAGTACAATGTTTCCGTAAACCAACCATGAACCTATTGTTTTGAATTTGAATGGAAAAAAATTAAAAACTGTCAAGAATGAAAATTGACAGGAGGTAATAAATAACGTCTAAAACTGCTGAGTATCCCACCTCATAATCTTTTTTTTTTTTATCAGCTAGGGACATGTATTCAAATTAGCCAATCAACTGTCACCACACATCGTCATCGGCAAGATCCAATGGGATCTATACTTTACTACCCTATACTACTAGGCCCATTGAGGAGTAGACCAACCACCTGGCTTTAGCCTCAGGACAGACAGCCGAAGGATCGAAGGTGGTGCTCATGCAGTGAAGAAGTGTCGGAGCTTTTCAGCGGTTTCGTGTGTACGTGTAGTGTGTGTTTCTTCTTCTTTCTTCCTTCCCGTGTGAATCGTCTCGTCTTGCTTCTCGGTCGGATCGTCTACACTTAATGAACAGGCTGGTTTTATTTTGTTTTTGTGTTTTTGTTTACAGTGTGGTTTGTTTGACTTTGGGAGTTGGAGAAAGCTTCACAAAGTGTACACGTGTGTACTTTTTTGAAAACCGGGTTCGTGACTTAAAGAGTTTTTCTTTCATCTGTTATAAGTCACCTTCACTAGTTTTGGTGCTATTTGTTACAACTTTACAAGTGCGATTGATTCCTTCTCTGTCTGTCTGTCTCTGTCTGTTGTTGTTGTTTTTTCTGAGGGCCTGGTGTAAAGAAGCCTCTGGCTTATCCATTTACCCTCATTAAAATATTCGAGTTCTGTCTGTACGTCCGTTCGTCCGTTTGTTCGTCCGTCTCTCTCTCTCTCTCTTCTCTCTCTCTCTCTCCTCTCTCTTCTCTCTCTCTCTCTCTCTCTCTCCTCCTCTCTCTTCTCTCTCTCTCTCTCTCTCTCTCTCTCTCTCTCCTCCTTCTCTCTCTCTCTCTCTCTCTCCTTCAATTTCTGTCGTTTTTGTTTTGTTTTTATTTTAAAGTATAGTAGTTTTGTGGTTTGGTTTCTTTTGTTTTTTTTGTGTGTGTGTCTGTTTTTTGGTGGGGTTCTTAGTTGGTTTTTCTTTTTTGGTCAGAGGGCTGGTTGTAAAAAAAAAAATGTTTATGCCATAACCCTTTCTTAGATAAAATTAAAAAATCGACTCATTTCAATGTAATAATCTCTCTCTCTCTCTCTCTCTCTCTCTCTCTCCTCTCTCTCTCTCTCTCTCTCTCTCTCTCTCTCTCTCTTCTCTCTCTCTCTCTCTCTCTCTCTCTCTCTCTCTTCTTTCTTTCTTTCTTTCTTTCTTTGTAATCGTGTAAAAAAGTCGTCCGGGAGTGTTAAGTTTGTTATCAACACGTGTCTATTTTTGTCACTCATGTCACATACACGTGTATACTTTTACTTTCTTTTCCTTCCCTTTCATGCAACTGATAAAAGTGATATGGAAACCCTTCACCTGGTATCTTTCATTGTGTAGAATTTCATCTCTTATTTCATCTTTCGCTTTCTTTTTCATTCTGTGTCTTGTCTTAATTGTCTGTCTGTCTGTCTGTCTGTCTGTCTGTTCTGTCTGTGTCTCTGTCTCTCTCTGTATCTCTCTCTTCTTCTCTGTCTCTGTCTCTGTCTCTCTCTCTCTCTCTCTCTCTCTCTCTCTCTCTCTCTCTCTCTCTCTCTCTCTCTCTCCTCTCTCTCTTTCTCTCTCTCTTCTCCCCTCCCTCCTTCTCTCTTTCTCTCTCTCTTTCTCCCTCCCTCTCTCTTTCTCTCTCTGTCTCTATCTCTATCCGTGTCTCTCTCATTCATTGTCTTTGTCTCTCTGGTCCGATTTTCTCCTCTCTCTCTCTCTCTCTCTCTCTCTCTCTCTCTCTCTCTCTCTCTCTCTCTCTCTCTCCTCTCTCTCTCTCTCTCTCTCTCTCTCTCTGTTTGTGTCTTATATACGGGTCTGATCATTAATACTATCACTGTATCAGTTTATTCATGAACAACTCTTTTGATGCAACACTTGAGTTGGTTGTTCGGATCTTTTCAACCATATTTGTTTATTCATGAATTTATTCATTTTCGTTTCTCGGCTAGAGTTCCAAGGTTCACCCCCAGTCGTTAGCTTTTGAGACACAGACATGCGACCGT
>CM060320.1:59870219-59875219 GCA_030674155.1 Stramonita haemastoma | reverse complement strand
GTATGTGTGTGGTGTGGGGCAGGGGAAGAAGTGTGCACGTGTGTGTGCGCGTGGGGGGGGGAGGGTAGAATAGGTGTGTGTGTGTGGTGTGTGTGGTGTGTGTGTGTGGTGTGTGTGTGTAGGCTCTATTTTATCCATTTATTCATTCATTTAAATTTATAAATGTTTGTTTAGCTTGAAGGTCATGAAAAAAGGAAATTTATGCCTATACTTATTAAGTGATCATGGAAATAAAAAAAAATGACTTTAGAGTTTCACACACACACACACACACACCAACACAACACACACACACACACACACACACACACACACACACACACAGAGGGTGAGAGGTGTGTGTGTGTATACATACAGTGAGTGAGTGTGGCATTACCATTGTGCGGGTGTCGTGGCGCTAGGCTATGTCTCTCCTCCCCTGCCCCCTCGCCCCCCCCCTCCCAGTGGCTTGGTGGGAGGTCGTGTCACAATTCCCCCAAACATAGGCTAGGCCTAGTAGGCCTAGTTATCAGCAAGCAGTGCGTTTGACGCTAAGCTGACTACTGCTGAGCTAGTAGGCCTATATACTGGCTAGGTGTAGTCTCGTCGTCAGACCTGCTGCGCTTTTTTCACTTTTTATTTCTAAGAGAAATCTACACTTACTGCAGTCATACATACAGTTAGTTTTTTTGTTTTACATTGTGCCAATAATGCTTTGTGCTGTGTTTGTGTTGTGTTGTGTTGTTGTATGTGTGTTGTGTTGTTGTTGGGTTGTTGTTGTTGTTGTTGTTGTTGTTGTTGTTGTGTGTGTGTGTGTGTGTGTGTGGTGTGTGTGTGTGTGTTGTGTGTGTGTGTGTGTGTGATGTGTATGTATGTGTGTGTGTGTGTTGACTTCTCTCCCTCTCTTTTCTCTGATAGATTGATTATCTTGTTATGCCAATGCTCTCTCTCTGTCAGTCTCTTTGTCTGTCAATCAGTCAGTCTGTCCATCTGCCTGTCTGTCTGCCTGTCTGTCGTCTGCCTGTCTGTCTGTCTGTCTGTGTCTGTCTGTCTGTCAGTCTCTCTCTCTCTTCTCCTCTCTCTCTCTCTTCGTCTCTCTCTCTCTCTCTCTCTCTCTCTCTCTCTCTCTCTCTCTCTCTCCCTCCCTCCCTCCCTCCTCCCTCCCTCTCCCTCCCTCCCTCCCTCCCTCACTCTCCCCCTCCTCTCTCTCTCTGTTCCTCCCTGCCACCCTCCCTCCATCTCTCCCTCCCTCCCTCTCTCCCTCCTCCCACTCCCTCCCTCCCTCCCACTCCCTCTGGGCTCTCCTTCATGTCTGGTTGTGGGAAGTTGCATGGGTTTGGAAATTCTTGGTGTCGTCAGCGTTTTATGTGTTCACACCGCGTTAAGAAGTTTCTCAGACATTTTGTGTGTGTGTGTGTGTGTGTGTGTGTGTGTGTGTGTGTGTGTGTGTGTGTGTGTGTGGTGTGTGAGTGTGTGTGTTTTACGTGTGTGGGGGGAGAGAGAGAGAGAAGAGAGAGAGAGAGAGAGAGAGAGAGAGAGAGAGAGAGAGAGAGAGAGAGAGAGAGAGAGAGAGTGTGTGTGTGTGTTGTGTGTAGTGTTAGTGTTAGTGTGTGTGTGTGTGTGGCTGTGTGTGTGTGTGTGTGTGTGTGTGTGTGTGTGTGTGTGTGTGTGTGTGTGTGTGTGTGTGTGTGTGTGTGTGTGAATCATTCTGTCTCGGTCTGTGTGCCTGTAGTCTTTCTTTGTCTGTCAGTGTTTTACACGTCACATGGTCTGTCTTTTGTGCTTCTGTCCATTTATCGAGTGTGAAGATATATGCTTGTCTGCCTATCTGTCTCAGTGTCTGTGTGTCTGTGTGTCTGTGTCTGTCTGTGTTCTGTCTTCTGTCTCTGTCTCTCTCTCTCTCTCTCTCTCTCTCTCTCTCTCTCTCTCTCTCCTCTCTCTCTCTCTCTCTCTCTCTCCTCTCTCTTGAAAATAAGAATTTACCAGCTTCAATGATTGTAGATAACCATCACAAATGATTATTAATATTATACTGATCATTATGAGACACGCCAAAACGGCAAAAGAGATACAGCAGAGCCAGTAAGATAGAGACAAAGGAGAGAGAGGAGGAGAGAGAGGAGAGAGAGAGAGAGAGAGAGAGAGAGAGAGAGAGAGAGAGAGAGAGAGAGAGAGAGAGAGACAGAGACGACGAAAAGAGACAGACAAAACAGATTAGTGACGACAGGAGCATCGAGGGGAAAAGAGTAGGAGGGAGGAAAACGGACGATAGACAAGCCCACCAGAAGACAGACAGGAACAGAAGAGAGACGAGAGAGACAGAGAAGACAGAAGACGAGACAGACAGACAGACAGACAGACAGACAGACAGACAGATTATTAGGTTGACGCGACATCTGGGAGCAATTTTCCCCGGAGGGGGAAAAAGTAGTAGGGGAGGGGAGGGAGGGAAAACGGACTGATTAGACATAGCCCACTGTGTTCTTTGAGAGAGAGAGAGAGAGAGAGAGAGAGAGAGAGAGAGAGAGAGAGAGAGAGAGAGAGAGAGAGTGTGTAGACTGAGTGTGTGTGTGTGTGTGTGTGTGTGTGTGTGTGTGTGTGTGTGTGTGTGTGTGTGAGTGTGTGTGTCTGTGTGTGTCTCTGTGTCTTATGTCTCTGTGTGTCTGTGTCAGTGTACACGCGCGTGGGCGCGTGCTAGATGGAAGAGGGAAAAAAAGGCCGAATGTGTGGATAAAAAAGAAAAGATATAATTCATTTTTTTTCCTCGTAGAGAAGGAGGTAGAGTAGGAGGGAGTTGTGAAGCGAAATGTCTACACGAATAGAATCTATGGCAAGGTGAAACAAGACAGCGTGTGAGAAGAATCAAATACAGCAGCATGTAGCATACTTCATTAGGAGAGCTCGTTTGACAAGGGCTGCTGACTAAGAGCATATATAGCGCTAACGTGTGTGTCACTGGTACTAATCCTACTTCCTTTATTTCACTTAATTAAAAGCTGTGTTCACACACACACCACACACACACAACACACACCACACCCGCGGGCGCCGGCGCCGCCGCACCGACACAAACAGAAACACGCCGCACGCACGCCGCACCCACACAGACCAACACACACACACACACACACACACACAACACACACAGTACACACGACACACACAGACCACACACACACACACGACACGTAACAACACACACACACACACACACACACACACACACACACACACCACAAACGGATGTCCTTCATAGAAAGGCATCAGGCAGACCGGAAAATATAGACGTGCATGGCATTTCGCTGTTACCGTATAATTATATTTATATAATAGTCTGTGTTTGTTGTCTATTTTCCATGTGTCCCATTGCTGCAAAAAGCGTATATAATGATTATACTCCCCAAAGTCGGAATGCAGCTGCCTAAATGATGGACAGAGAAACAAAATCGGTCGCGTACGCAAAAATCTCACCATGGATGAACCCCTGGAGCTCTTGCCGAGGAATCGAGTGAAAAAAAGAGAGATTATAAATTTATATATAAAATCGATAACAGGCTAGGCATTTTGCGCCCTGTGGCCATTTACGTCCATGAATCTATCTATAGACCAGTCCGTATTCGGTGTTATTATGTTGTTAGTTGTTTGTGATAATTTATTTTGGTGATCTAAGAATTCTTTAACAAAGATCTCGCTATAATTATTTCATTTCAAAAGGTTTCTGCAAAGTAAGTTCTGTTAGAGTCAGTTATGCAGAAAATAAAATTGGTTGCATACTTATAATGCAAATTTATGCCTTTTTTAAGTTTTAGAACAAGCTAATGCAGAGTGTATATAATATGCACACACCCGCACTCACGCACGCGCACACAAACACACACACACACACATTCTCTCTCTCTCTCTCTCTCTCTCTCTCTCTCCTCTCTCTCTCTCCTCTCCTCTCTCTCTCTCTCTCTCACCACACACACACACACACACACACACACACACACACACACACACACACACACACACACGCGCGCGCGCGCAGCCGCATACACACACACACACACACACACACACACACACACACACACACACACACACACGCACACACACTGTTTTAGCATACATATGTATACACTGGCAAATGAACAGCCTAGCCCACAGCCTATACCCACACACCCACACCCACACACAGGGTTCCAAACAAAGGAACAGGCGGAGCGATGATGGTTCACTCATTCATGCATATTCACTCACCATGTCACAGGATGTATTCTGTGGCATGCTGCCATACAGAGAAGAAGAGAGAGAGAGAGAGAGAGAGAGAGAGAGAGAGAGAGAGAGAGAGAGTACTGCCTTATAGATAGATCTATCTCTATTATAATCTTCTCCATTGCCTTAAGTCACTCTAGCCATTATCATTATAGATCCTTTCAGCTTTGCTGAACAGTTGACGATTCTTGATCTTGACAGGCGAGAGAACGACTCACTAGTGGTGTAGCCAGTTAGTCTATGTCTTGTCTTCTATCTTCTCTATCTATCCCTTACTCTGGCGACCGTGGGGGCATCCATGAAGACTTGATAACCATTCTCCCTCCATTCCTCTCTCTGTTCTGCCTTTCTCCCGACTACACTTCAGACACGTAAAAGATCTTCTGCGTGGCAATAGTCAGTTTGACGACTTTTTGAAAAAAAACACTTATTTGTCTATAGCCAGCTTAACAATTAGAGCTCTTAGATATCATTGCTTCTCTGTACTGAGTTAAAAAACGCTTACAAACCTACAGATGCCATTTCGATGTAGCCTGTTTGATGATGATAGATCTATAAATCTCCTCCCCTGGCTGACTGTGTCCGGTCAGGTAGACTGACGCCAGTCTCCTTGCTTGTCTTGTAGTGTAGTCAGATAGGCTGGTAGGCCTATAGGCTAGCTGTCTTGTGACAAATGGTCTACAGGTTCTCTCTCCAGTGGCTTCCATCTGCTCTCTGGTTGTGAGGTGTTATTGAGGTGTGTACTGCTCGCCTTTCTTTCTTCT
>CM060320.1:59862719-59865219 GCA_030674155.1 Stramonita haemastoma | reverse complement strand
TGAGTGTGGCAGGTTTTATGACTGGAATAAAACACGGGCCAAAGGGTAGGTAGGTAGGTAGCTAAGGTTTGTTTGTTTTGAATTCATGTACACGTATGGAGAGATAGGGAATGTTTCGCGGGGAATTTTTTGTTTTCGTTTCTTGGCTAGAGCTGAGGTTCACCACCACAATGTCAATGGTGAGATTTTTGCGTAATAGCGGCTGTCCCCCCCCTCCACTCCTCCTCCATTTAGGTAGCTGCATTCCGTCTCCGTGGATGGTGTCTGAACATGACACCCGCGTGTGCATGCATTTTTGTTAAATTTGTTATCTGTTCCTACCGGCACGCTATAGAATAGTAACTGTAAAGCCCGCTCTTTCGACAGGCGGAACGGGTTTATAACGCAGGATTTCTGCGTGCACTCGCACACGGGTCCTCGGTTTGTAGCCTCGTCCAAGGCCTTTGACGTTTAGTTCGATTTTCTCGTCAAACTGGGAAGAAAGGGTAAGGCCGGAACCTCACTTGTTTGCCTGTTAGGCAGGTGAACGTCTTAGCCATCTTGCCACTTTCCTTCTTACGCAGGAATTGAAAAACAAAACAACCTGCAGCTTACGAGTTCAGATGATGAGTAAGAGACAGCATGCTTCTGTAATATTATGTACAGTACTTAATTTTAAACATTCATAATGTATATTATTTTGTATCGTATCCACATGAGCATTAGTGGATGTCTGGGCGTTAAGTCTTTCGGATGAACAGAAAACGTGAAATTTGGGCCGATTTTATTTTTTGACAGAATCAGAATGCATTGTAAATTATACTAGTTCTGGACCCAGTTCTTCAGTTTTAAATTTAGCTTCTTTTATTGTGAGGGTTATGAATCAGCACTCGTGTGGTTTTTTTATTTTTTTTTAGAGAATTATTTCTCGGTACATTCTGTGTCTTCCTCCGCGTGTGTGTGTGTGTGTGTGTGTGTGTGTGTGTGTGTGTGTGTGTGTGTCGTGCGTGCGTGCGTGCGTGCGTGCGTGCGTGCGTGCGTGCGTGCGTGTGTGTGTGTGCGTGGTGCGTCTGCGTGCATGCGTGCGTGTGTATATGTGTGCGCGCAAGTGTCCATCCCTCTCTCCCCCCCTCCCCAACACATACTAACCCTGTTTTGTAATCTTTAATCCTCTCCCCCCTCCTTCCTCCTCCCCCCCCCCCCCCCCCCCACCACACACACACACATCCACTCCTCTCCCTTTTTCTTCCTGTGCTTCCGTTGTGTCTACTTGCCATCCTGTAGTAATAGTAGGCTAGGCTGGAGGCGAAGGAACGTTTCGTTTCTGCCTGTGCTGACGGAGTGAGTCATTGACAGATTTGATTATCGCCACGGCACAGGTGGTGGTGGTTATGCTGTGCTGCTGCTCAGCTTGCTTGCTGGCTAGGCTTGGCCACAGGTTGGTCTGGGTTGGCTAGGTGGTTTTTAGTTGGCTAGGTTGGTTTGTGGTTGGCTAGGTTGTTTAGTTTGGTTGGGTTGGCTAGGTAGGTTGGCTTCTTGGCTAAGGTGGCTGGCTAGGTTTGGCTTAGCGTTACTAGGTTGACTTTGTTGGCTTGGCTTGGCTAGGTTGACTTGTCTTTGTTAGGAGTAGGTTGGCTTCATTGGCTAGGTTGGTTCTGTTGGCTTGGCTTGGCTCTGTTGGCTTGGCTTGGCTAGGTTCGGTTGGCTGGCTTGGCTAGGTTTGCTGAGCTGACTTGGGTTGGCTAGGTTGGCTGCTGGCTTGGCTGGTTGGCTTGCTGTGGCTAGGTTGGCTGGCTTGGCTTGGCAATTGCTTTGTTAGTTGGCTTGGCTGGGCTTGGCAAGCGTGGAGTGTTTAAAAGATAACATGTTATTTATATATAGAGTGTATACTGTTATCATGTTATGGTATTTTTGTTGTAATACTGTTGTAGGGGAGAACGTGGGATTGTTTAATGCTTGCAGGTGTTTGTTAATTACTTTCTTGTCTTCTTTGTGTGTGTGTGTTGGTGTGTTACCGGTGTCGCGTGTGTGTGTGTGTGTGTGTGTGTGTGTGTGTGTGTGTGTGTGTGTGTGTGTGTTGTGTGTGTGTGTGTCTCTCTCTCTCTCTCTCTCTCTCTCTCTCTCTCTCTCTCCTCTCTCTCTCTCTCTCTCTCTCTCTCTCTCTCTCTCCCTCTCTCCTCCTCCCTCCTTCCTCCCTCTCTCCTCTCTCTCTCTCTCTCCCCCTCCCTCCCTACCACGAAGCCGGCCCTCAAGGTTGCAGTTACAGTTAACAGGACTTTGATGTTTTCGGCACAAGATGTTGTTGGTGACTGTACAGTGTACACCAGATAGTGATACTGTTGTCAAACCTGTCTCCAAAACACTCCATAGAGACCTGTAAGACCTAGACCTCAGTAGTTTATCGTTCACTCGGATTATTAACAGATAGACTCGATTTTACAGTGTAGTATGACTCTGGGAGATTTTGTTGGAGATATTGTGTGCATAATAGGCCTTAGTTTGTGTATGATGGTGTGTGTGT
>CM060320.1:59830219-59845219 GCA_030674155.1 Stramonita haemastoma | reverse complement strand
AAAGCAGCATTAGCAGCAAGTATTATCATCACCAACACTGATGTGCGGGGGAAAAAGAACACATCCAGCCAACTTTTCCCTCGGGCAGTGCGCGATCAGCCGTAGTTAGTATACATGTAACCCAAACCCGGTTACACTGTGACTTGTGGTCATTCAAACCCCCCAAAAAAAAAATTCAAAGGGTGAGCTGGAAACACAGCGATAGGTTCGGAAACAAGAGATCATAACATAACCAGTCTGAAGTCTGACCTACAAGGTTTTCTTTCCTCAGGAGAGAGTGGTGTTGAGTGCCCTGTAAGCTTCGGTAACCTCCAGGAAAGCAGGCTAGCCTAGCCCACTAGCCCAACCCACTAGCCCAGTCTATCTCGCGGAGCCTGTCAGCCCTGTGTCAAGTGTGTCTGACCCTATGGTGGTCAGACAGGAAAGCAGCAGTCAGGCAGACCGTGTGCTGTGCGCCGTCGACACTGCCGCCGCCTCCGACACCACCACCCCCCGCAACACCCCGACCTTCCATCCCCACCCAGGGGAGATTCAGGACCACCTGACGGTCGTCGTGTCACGGGTGGCAGAGAAAGAGAAGGAGGAGGAAGAGGAGGAGGAGGAGGAGGAGTGTGTGGTCCCTATGGTGGCTTTGGAATGCGAGGTGTCCCTGTCTGGGAGGTTGTCCCCGCTAGCGGAGACCCCTATGTCCCTACCCCTCCTCCCTGCCGCTGCTGCGTCGCCTCCCGGCAGCGATCCTCGGGAAGCACCTCCCTCCTCCTGCCTCCCCTCCTCCACCTCTTCCCTACTACCCTCCTCCCTCTCTCCTTCCCGCCCGGGCTGTAAGCGGAAGCTTCCTCACCGGGACTACGATGAAGAAGAAGACCCTTACGGAGAAGAGCGGTGTTCGGGGTCGGAAACCCACGACGCGGGGATCGCGTGTGAACGGTGCGGGGAGCCTTGCGTGGAAGAGCGCCGTCACAAGCGGAGAAGACTGTCCCACGAGTGTTCGGAAAATGGCAGTTACAGCTCCGCTGGTGTTGGTGGTGTTGTTGGTGAGGGGGAGGAGGACGTTATGGACACGTCGTTCCTGGAGAGTGAAAAACTGACGGGTGAGGGGGGAGAAGAAGGAGAAACCCACTGGACTTCAGCGTGGAACAAACCTTAGACGTTATCACCACCACCACCACTACTACCACCTCGTTGTCGTCATCATCATCTTCATCAGCAGCAGCAGCAGCCAGTGTAGAAGACGTTGTGGTAGAACAGCAGAGCGTGGACGTGGTCAGCACGTCTGTCCTCACCTCTTCGGACATACCGCCTCTGGACATCACCTTGGAACCCCCCCTCACCCCCTTGTGGAGGAGGAGGAGGAGGAGGTCCAGAACCAAGCCTCCCAACACGGCCTGGACTCTGCAGCAGAACGAACCATCCACGTGGAGGTGGTTGGGGTAAACCACCTAGACCACCCCCTTCCTTCAGACTCCTCACACACCTCACCCTCATCTCACCAACAACCACAGACAGCTGCGACAACCTGTCCTCGGAGGAAGGCGACGACGACGCTTTCCTGGGCGAGGTGTACCCGCTGCCGCTGCCGCGAGCCCAGCGCATCAGCCCGTTCCTCAACACGCCCAAGCAGCGCAAAGAGGAGCGGCGGAAGATCCTCAAGCTGTCCATCCAGAAGATGCGGGCCGTGGAGGACCCCGAGCTGTTCCTCCGCCGCTCCGTGCTGATCAACAACACCATGAAGCGTCTGCAGAAGGAGCTGCGCGAAGAGAAGCTGAGGAACAGGTCAGGCTCTGAGGACCCCTTCTCATCTTTGCCTTCTTGCTTGCTTGCCTGCCTGCCTGCCAGCCTGCTTTCCTTGTCTTGACTGACTTGTCTTGTCTGTCTGTCTTTTGTGGTTTTGTTTTTTGTCTGGGGTGTTTTTTTTTGTTTTTTTGCTTGTCTAGTTGTGAGGGGTTTTTTTGGTTTTGGTTGTTTAGTGTTGAGTTTTTGTTTACTGTCTGTATTTTCTTTTCTTTTGAGGGCTGGATGAAGAAGAAAAAAAAAACGTCTTGTAACTTAATCTGTTAGTGTTACCCTCGTAAAATAAAATTGCGTTTGTTTCTGTCGGTGTTTTTGTTTTCTTGCTTCGTGTGAGGTTTTTGTTTTGTTGTGCTTTTTTGCTTGTAGTGTGAGTTTTTTTTTTGTTTTTCTTGTCTTTTGGAGTTTTTTTTTTTCTGAGTGGGGAATTTGGAATATTTTGTCTTGTATATTTCTTTTCTTTTGAGCTGATGGAAAATAAAATCGTCTTGCGTTTTGTTGTGTTCCTGTGAATGTATTGTTTGTTTCTGTCTGTGATGTGATTTTTGTTATCTGTCTGTGAGTTTCTTGTTTTGTCTGTGTGTTTTTTTTGTTTTTGTTGTGAGTAGTTTTTTTTAGGACTGGTGGAAAAGTCTTGTAAACTGTCTGTGAATTTTCTCTTAAAAATTGCGCTTGAGTTTGTTTCTGTCTGTGAGTTTTTGTTTCTGTTGAGTTTTTGTTAGAACTGTGTGGGTTTTTGTTAGAACTGTCTGTGGTTTTTGTTAGAACTGTCTGTGAGTTTTTGTTAGAACTGTCTGTGGGTTTTGTTTCTGTCTGTGAGCATTTTCATTTCTTTCCAGGGATGGTTGAAAAAAAAACGACTTGTAACTTAATCTATGCCTTAAAATAACCTTAACCTTCATTCTCTCCGTGCCAGAAGGCATATATAAGGCGTGGACATCATTTCTCCACTGGTTGCGATCTGTAGCTGCGTTGCGTGCTGCACTCCAAGAGCTCCATCCAGCAGCATTCCGCTCCACCTTCCACCATTCTTCGCCAGGTTGTCTTTGGGCGGCCTCTCTTCCTTCTTCCCTCTGGTGTCCATCCCAGGGCCACAGCACAGTCATTCTTCTGATCTTTTTTCTCAGGGTCATGAGGAAGAGGGTCAGAGGGCGAAAGAACAGGGATCAGGTGGAATTTCACGACCAGCTAGAAGACCTCGACTTTGCAGATGACCTAGCCCTTTTATCATCGGCCATGAACCATCTACAGCAGAAAACAGCCAAGCTAGAGGACAATGCTGCTAAAGTAGGCCTGAGGATGAACGTTCAAGAAATGCAAAGCGATAAAAGCCAACAGCAAGAATCTATTTACCCTCGAAAAATAAAATTGCGTTTTGCGCTTGTTTCTGTCTGCGTTTGCGTTTGTTTCTGTCTGCGAATTTTTGTTTCTGTCTGTGAGTTTTTGTTTCTGTCTAGTTTTCGTTTCTGGCTGTGTGTCTTTCTTTGTCTCTCTGAGTCTCTCTCTGCCTGTCTGTTTCTCTGTCACTGTCTTTCCTTCTCTTCCCTTCTCTTCCTCTTTTCGCTCCTCACTCTCATTTATTTCATATGTTTTTGTGTCACTTTTATTCATTATATGTGTTGGGGTTTGTGTGAGTGTGTGTGTCTGTGTTGTTTGTGTGTTATATATATTTGTTGTTTCTAGTTTGTCTCAGTTGTGCTCTGTCTCTGTCTCGTGTCTCTTCTCTCTTCTCTATCTCTCTCATCTCTTTTTGTCTCTCTTCTCTCGTCTCTCTCTCTCTCTCTCTTCTAAGTGTCTCTGTCTTTGTATTTTTAGTATAGGGTTATAGTGTGTGTGTGCGTCTGTCTGTCTGTCTTTGTCTGCCTGTCTGCCTGTCTGCTGTGTGTTGTGGTACGCGTGAGCGCGTGTCTGAGAGAAGTGAGCGAGTGCATGTGAAACATTCTTTTATATTCTTCACCACATCTATTATAAGAAATAGAAACGGAATCGATTCTTCCCAACTGTGCTTGCATCCAAGATTCAACTTTTTTTTGTCCAGAAAAAACTCTCAGGGAGTACATGACATTTAACAAAACCACAACTTGAAGAGGTGGGCTTGTGAAAATACTGACTTCACAAGTCAGTTATTGACTCATTACATAATGAATTTCACAACATATGCACTGAAATCCGGGAAATTCATTTTCCGTTCGAGGGGATTTTTTCCCCTGGAGTTTAACATCAGTGCTGACTCCACTCTCCCAAAAGTTTTCGGATGAGACTATAAACCGAGGCCCCGTGTGCGAACGCATGCAGAACAGCTTTTGCACACATTAAATCCTGTTCCACTTTTCGGAAGAGTAGGCCATCGTGTGCCGGTGGGAACAGATGACAAGAAACACAAAACTGCATACACACGGGGACTGATGTAAAAAAAATCATATGAATGCTTGTTCCATTATCCTCGAAATAAAAAAAAGAATAGATAAATAAAAGAATAAATAAATATAAAGCAGAAGTAGATGCAGAGGTGGTGGCAAAAAAGAATGGGTCACATGATACATCAATAATAGGCTAGTAATATAACATTTTATGGATTTAAATCTGCATAAATACAATTGTTGATCTCCTCTGGAACGATAAGAACAAGCCATCAGCTTCAAGTCAGACTGATGCGTTCCCTGATCATGTCCATATATTTGTACGCATGTGAAACGTGGACCATAACAGCAGACATTGAAAGAAGGATACAGGCAATGGAGATGAGGTGCTTTCGCAAACTCCTTGGCATTTCATACAGAGATCACATCGGACACTAATGAAGAAGTCAAAACTAGAATAAAGAATGCCATCGGTCCATATGAAGAGCTCCTACTACAGTGAAAAAACGCAAGCTAAAGTAGTACGGGCACGTCACACGATCATCTGGACTGGCCAAGACAGTCTTACAGGGAACAGTAAGGGGAGGGAGACGAAGAGGCAGACAGAGAAACGATGGGAAGACAACATCAGAGAGTAGACAGGCCTTGGGTGGAATGACCTACTACGCAGGGCGGAGGACTGTGGGGATAGAGGAAGCTGGTTGCAAAATCTTCAGTTGTGCCCCCCCACGGACTACGGGACAGGTGAATGTGAAGGTGAAATACAATGTTTCTATTCCATTCATTTGTCATGACAGTGCACAGCGCTTTACTCCCAAAATAAAGCGGAATCATGCGCTGCATGCAATATACACTCATCATTAATGAAAGTTCGTTTAAACTCTTACTTAGTAGTCGCGACTATAGTACGCGCAATCTTTATTTCGTGTAAGGTTGACTAGTACTACACTGTAGTAGTCGTGAACAAGAGAAAGTCACTTTGACAGGTTACAGTATAATATCTTTCTTGGATGTGAAACCACTTCTATAGCTTTCCCTCAGAAAATATACATGAGAAAGGCCTTGGCAAGCTGTTAAATTATCATCTTAAATTCATCCATCTATCATCGATCGATCTCTCCGATCTCTCTATCTATACTATCTTCTGTCTACTATCTATCTATCTATCTAATCTATCTATCTATCATCTATCTATCTATTTCTATCTATCTATCTATCTATCTATCTATCTATCTCTATCTATCTAGCTACACTATCTACCTATACTATCTATCTATCGATCCATCTATCATCCATCCATCTATCCCTCCATCCTCCCTTAATCTCTGATTTGTTTTTACAAGATAGCGCTGTATAAATTCCATGTATTATTATATTTATATTATCCATCCATCCACCATCCTCCATCCATCCCATCCATCCCTTCCCTTATCTGGCGACCGTGGGAGAACCCCCTAAGACTGAACAATCATTCCCTCCATCCCCCCCCCTCTCTCTCTCTCTCTCTCTGTTCTGCCTTTCTCAGAGGTTTTGATTAAATTAATAACGCGTGTCTAAAACTTTCAACCTTTGAAATTCTTCCTTTCTCTTTTCCTTGTAACCCAGCCCCCGGAGAGGTTGCTACGGGCTGTACCGCCGACCTTCACCCTTCCACTACGACGCCCTGAACCCCGGCAACGCCACCAGCTACTTACTCAGCGACGAGTCCTTCGCCCTCAACGACAACGACCGCATCACCGACGACATGACGGACGCCCTGGTCACACGCCTGGAGGCCACATCCTCGCAGCTGGTTGTCCCCACCCCATCCCCTTCCCCGTGTCCGCTAGACGAGCCCCTAGGAGAAGAGGAAGAGCCCTGTCTGGCGGGGTTCCCGCCGGTGTCGTCCTCCAGTGATGAGGTCACCACGTCCTCCTCCACGACCTTGACCCCGACCCCGATCCTGACCCCGTCTTTGACGTGTTTGTCTGACGTGGTCACGTCCAGCGTGACGGCGGACTCCTTGTCTGTCATGAACGCGGAGATCTCCTCCTCGCCTTCCTTCTTGGGAGGAGGAGGAGGAGGAGAAGAAGACCCCTGCTGCTCGTCTTTGTCCGAGGATTTGGTCGGTGTTCCTCTCCCAGAGTCTTCTTCTTCATCTTCGTCATCTTCTTCGGCTTCTGTCGTCGAGGCGGTGTCCATGACGTCAGTCGCTGACGGACCTGACGTCATCGGTGGGTGAGATGACGTCATTCGTGCCCGACTTGACGTCACCCTCGTCTACTAACTGCGTATCTTCGTCGACGTATAATTCGCCGCCGTCATCACCGATGTCTGTGCCCTGTAACGGTGGTGGGTACCTACGACAACTTCAGTAGCATGGTGCGGGAGTCTCACTCCCCTAGTTCTTCGTCTTCGTGCTCTACGGAAAGCCAGCGGGAGAAGCAGCTGTATACGGACATTGATGTGGTGTTCAACAACCTCATCCACGCTCTGGGCGACAGCTAACACCCACACAAACTGTTGGTGGGGGATCCCTTTACACTCTACGCTTTTTTGGATGAAAGAAGGAAAAAAAGGTATGAGAGAGAGAGATATAAAAAAAAAGGAATGAGAAAGTATTGTGAGAAGTGTTTTTTTTTATGTTTTGGTATATATTGCTGTATAGGTCTGTCTATCTTGTCGTGAAATGCCATCTAAGTTTTTGATGGTACATCTGATGACCAGAGTATTCAGAAAAAAAACAACTTCGAGGAGCATTCGGTTCTGATATGTATGTGTCTTGTCTCTCTCGTGATGGATCAGCTAGGCTGTGAATCATGTCTTAGAAAATATCAAGCGTTTTCGGTCACATCTGTAGTGCCTGATGTACGTTTGTTAGTTTATATTAAAAAAAAAATAATAATATGGTTGGACCAGCCAGTACTGGATTTGGACTCTACAGCTGTTTCCATGACTTATATTATTATTAAAGATTAATGCCTTAAAAAGTCTAGTCACCAATACATACACTTACACAGCAGTCTTTGTGTTTTTGTTTTGTCACTGCGGTGATTCTTTAAAAAAAAAAATGTCCCTTTTTGGACGTGACTTGACTTGAACTTACTTACTCGTGGGCCAGTCAACTATATGTGAGATCCTGATGAAGATGAAGAGTAGGGTGGAAGTTTTCAGGATATATCATGTTCAAATTTATTGCAGCCTTTCAGTTCGAGAAGGCATACGTTGACTGAACTGTTGTGAAGTTGTTTTGTTACGATCACTGCAAACCCGACCCCTAGCAGTGAGGGAGTCAATGACAGTTGACAGTGCATTCCTTACAGACAGTCTACCTGTGCTTTATTCATAAAACAAAGTATTCATCAGATCGTGTGTGTGTGTAGTAGTAGTTAGTAGTAGTTAGTAGTTAGAAGTAGTAGAGAAGTTTGTGTTCCAGGATTCGTTTTGAAGTTGCAATGATGTGTGGTGGAGTGTTGGTGGGATTATTTTGCTGTTGTTGTTTTTTGCGCGTTATTGATTTTAAAAGGAAAGGTTAGGTTAGGTCCGACCAGAAGAGAGTGTATTCAGAGAGAGAGATGGATGATGGATGGCCTGTGTGTGGTGTGCTTTGGTCAGAGACAGAACTTTAGTGAAGCCTGGATGGGTTGTCTTAAGTTTGTTTTTTATTTTGACAGATCTGTGAGTGATTTGGGAACTTGGATTAACGCAGTCTAACTGTGTGTGCTTTGGGGGTTTGTGTCGTTTGAATTTGATGCTACTTTCTTTTTTTATCTTGTGTATGGCTGATTTGAGCTGTAAGTGATTTTTTTTTATTTTTTAATTGACCTTGATTCTATCTCCTTTTCTATCTTTCTCTGTCTGCATCGCCCTCTCTCTCTCTCCTCTCTCTCTCTCCTCTCCTCTCTCTCTCTCTCTCTCTCTCTCTCTCTCTCTCTCTCTCTCTCTCTCTCTCTCTCTCTCTGCAGATAGTAGCCTGATAATATATATATATAAACAAATATCAACCCTTATAATTATCCCATCTTCATTCCCCACCCTTTCTCTCCCCTAAATCGTTCGTGAAAAAATAATGGTTTTTTTGTGTGTAAGACGTGTAATTCAATTCAAGAAAGTTTATAATGTAATAAACAAGTGCTTCAACTCTGGTTTCAATCATCATCATTAGAGTATCCCCCCCCCTCCCTCCTCCTCCCTTGAGAGCTGATGTTATCTGCCTGTTTCCATTTTCATCCACGTAACTTCCATTGTTACCATTTGATTGTTGATGCCATCAATCTTTTAAAAAAAAAAGACTATATATATGATAATTAATGATATGAAGCTAAAACATAACTTACTATGATCATTCATGATGAGGCCAGTGGTTGTGTGATGTCAGAGACAAAGAAATGTCATGTACAAAGTGTGTGTGTGGTTGTTTTGTTTTTGTATTTCTTTTGTTTTTCTGTTATTGGTCAGTGCATTCAAACCAGTGGGCAGGGAACAGGATGGCCGGTGGTTAGAGCGTTGCGTTCGCCAACTGACATCCCGGGATCTGATCCCTGTTTGAGTTGCTACTATACTGCGACACCTGTTCAAGGGGAGTTTTCCCCCGGAGTTAACATCAGTGCTGACTCTCACCCCCCCCCCCCCCTCCCTAAAAGTCCTTCGGATAAAGACTATAAACCGAAGTCCCGTGTGCAAACGCACGCATAACGTCTTGTGCACGCGTTATTAAAACTTCTTTCCTCCTTTCGGAAGAGCTTGCTGTGTGTGTGGGAACGGATGACAAATTTGAAAAAAACAAAAAAAAAACCGCATGCACATCGGTGTCATGTTTAGACATCATTCCTGAAGTCGGAATGCGGCTACTTTAATGGTGGGCAAAAACGCAAAAAATACGCAAAGATCTCACCATTGGTGAACCTTGGAGCTCTTGCCAAGAAACGACCCCCCCCCCCCTCTCCCCATAAAAAAGAACAACAAAAAATACCCCTGCACCTGAAAAAAAAATTGAAAAAAGCGCGAAAATAAATACACCTCAGTGGACCACTCTGGCCTATTGCACACTAGTGACAGAAATCGCCTAAGCTGCAGCTGCTGTCTTATGTGACGTGGTAGAAACTACCGTTAAGCTGCTTGAACTTCGTGTCACATGTGTGTAACACATGTGACACTTTACAGAAACGGTATGCTGATAGCCATGTCATCATTGTGTCAAAATGCTTACCCACTTGTCATTATGACATCACCGTTAACGAGATATAACAGCGCTTTATTTTAGCTGCCACTGTACTCTGAATAGATGATCTATGAGTATGACACTGAAGAATACATAGATTATGAGTAAAGCCGTTGCTAAAGTGATGTTATCTATAGATCTCTCGTTAATTCTGAGTCACAGCTGAATCCAAATGTTTGATTGATTCCTCAAGCAGTCTACCTGAGATTTTAATGGTTAATGACTATTGTGTGTCCCAACAAACGCATCAATTTAATCTATCTTGTGTATGTAGATCTATCAATTATCATCGAAATAAAAGAATAGAAGAAATGGAAAAACCAATAAATCTGTGGAAATTTAAAAAATTTTGAGTGTGTTATTCGAACTGCAAATACCTTCTAAGCATTTGAATTAAATTGAAGAAGAAAAAAATCGTTCAAACTGAACTTTTGAGCAAGTGTAACTGTCTGTGCGGTGAGTGATTAAGGCTTGTTATTTTATAAGCTTGTTTGTTCCGTATGGAATGTGTAAGGAATATTGCAACATAACTACTGCAAGCAGCAAAAAAAAAGCAAGAAGAAAAAAAGCTTGATTACCTCCGCTACAAGAACAAGGAAGAAGAATTTTCGCTGCATGAAAACTAGGCGCACTGCACTGGCGACAAACATCTAAGAAAAGAGATACGCAGTAGTTGTCATTAAGTGACAAAACTTCGTCTCGTCACTAAGTGTGCAATAAGCTAAGGAAACACTGTACTTGTAACCAAATTGCTATCATCAATATAACATGTGATGGATGCATGAAGATTATAACGTATAGATGGAGGATAGATCCCTGGTACATGAGTTGTGTTTGTGAAAGGTTTTTGAACTCAGGAATTAGAACAGGGATAATGTGTTGTTATTCATTACTACTGTACTAAAGGATTGGGCACACACAAAACATTGTTGGTTGCTTTGTTTGTCGTTTTTTTTTGCATGGCTGGAGTACAAGTTATGTTAACATTGAATCTTGTGATCAAATGGATTCTGATATCATTGCATGAACTAGTCTTGTGTCTCCGTGATATGAAAAAAAGACAAATTAACGGTTGATCGATTGTGCATTGATGGTGTTCTTTTACCATGATGTTGAATGAGTTTGTTAAATTCGCCATGGGCAAAGAAAAAAACAAAGGTTAAACGTGATTCTTTTTGTGATCGTTGTTGTCTGTTGTTTAAGCCTAAGTGGCGGCTCTTGACTGGTTGATACTGATAGGCTCGGTGAGATTAGTAGTGTGAGTGTACTGTGCTGTGCTGTGCAGAGCGAGCGCGCGTGCGCGCGTTTGTGTGTGTGTGTGTGTGTGTGTGTGTGGTGTGTGTGTGGTGTGTGTGTGTGTGTGTGTGAGAGAGACAGAGAGGAGAGAGTGATTATCTGTGTGTGGTGTGTTTTTGTGTGTGGGTGGAGGAGAGAGAGAGAGAGAGAGAGAGAGAGAGAGAGAGAGAGAGAGAGAGAGAGAATTCTGTGTGTGTTGTGTGGTTAATGTTATGTGTGTGAGAGAGTGAGAAAAGAGATTCTGGTGTGTGTGTGTGTGTGTGTGTGTGTGTGGGTGTGTGTGTGTGTGTGGTGTGTGGTGTGTGTGTGAGACAGAGAGAGAGGAGAGAGAGATTGTATTGCTGTTGATTAGCGGAGTAACTGGAACTATTCTGAAAGAAAGTGCCTGGCGATTGAATGCCAGTTGTTAACTGTAGCAGTCCTGTTACTGTGTCTGTTAGCTAGTTAGCTCTTTCCTTTAATGCACTGTTCATTTACGCTACGGTGATATTTTGTCCTCTGTGTGTGTGTGTGTGTGTGTGTGTGTGTGTGTGTGTGTGTGTGTGTGTGTGTAGTGTGTGTGTGTAGGTGTAGGTGTGGTGTGTGTGTAGGTGTAGGTGGTGTGTGTGTGTGTGTGTGTGTGCGTGTGTGTGTTGTTTGTGTGTTGGCGATTGAATGCAAGTTGTTAGTAGCAGTCCTGTTACTGTGTTTGTTAGGTTTTTTTTCCTTTTAATGCACTGTTCATTTACGCTACGGTGATATTTTGTCCTCTGTGTGTGTTGTGTGTGTGTGTGTGTGTGTGTGTTTGTGGTGTGTGTGTGTGTGCGCGCGCGCGCGCGTGTGTGTATGTGTGGTGTGTGTAAGCTGATTGCCTACACTTGTCTACATTTTGTGTGACATGTGTATGCACTGTGTGTGATTGTTGCAGAATGTGTACACATGCTTTATACTAGCCTTTAAAAGACTGTTACATCAAGAATCATGTAGAATACGAACATGAAATGGCGACAATGAATAATGTCTCAGTTTTTTTGTGTTTTTTTTCTGTGTTGTATTGCCTTCGTTTCTTGGTTTGCATTTTTTTTTTTTTTCTTTTTCTTTTTTTCCTTTTTGGGGGCGTTGGGGTCGGGGTGCTATGAATTTTGCTTATGTTATTCTTTCTCAAGCGCCTTTTCAGTTCAGGGTATAAAGTTTAACAGAAATTCTGTCTAGTTTAGCCAGACAGATAAGCATACAGACAGACAGGCAAAGCAAACAAGCACAGAGACAGACTTGAAGAGCAGACAGGCAGAAAAAACAAGCTCACAGACATACAGACAACCACGCAGACATGCATACATTTAAGCACACAGACAAACACACAGACAGACACACACACACACACAAACAGGAAGAGAGTCAGACAAGCACTCAGTCGTAAGAGTAGGCCATCGTGTGCCGGAGGAACAGATGACAATATTTACAAAACTGCATACACACGGGGACCGATGAAAAAAAGCACATGATTGCTTATTCTGTTATCCTCGATATAAAAGAATATAAAAAAGTCAGGCAAGCACACAGACAGGCACACATAACAGTCACACATGCAGACAGACACACGGACAAATAGACAATGTATACACTACAAACACAGACCACACTCAGACAAGCACACATGTTTACAGAGAAACAGACAGACCGGCAGACAGACAGACAGACAGACAGGCAGGGATAGAAAGAAAGAAAGAAATCAGAGTGATGGAGCAACGTCCTGACAGTGCAGATGTCGCCTCCCTCCCTCCCTCCCTCCTGCCATCCCTCATCCCTCCCTCCCTCCCTCCCTGCCTCTGATCTATTTTGATGTCGTCAGGCCCGCCTGCTGCTGCTGCTGCTGCAGCCAATCGATGACACACACACACACACACACATACACGCGCACAACACATGCACGTAGGCACGTACGTACACACACACTCACAGAGTCACACTCACGCGCGCGCGCACGCACACACACACACATACACATACGTACACACACAATACACATACGTACACACACACATACAACACACCGTGCGCGCGCGCATGCACGCATATGCGCGCGTGCCCGCACTCACACACACATACCACACACACGCGCGCGAGCCACACACACACACACACAAAACAAACAAACAACACACACACACACACACACACACACACACACACACACACACACACACACACATATATATATATATACACACACACATCGTCTGGTAAAAAGGTAGAAAGTTGTTAAAATTGGAGACATACACACATAAACGCTCGCACGATCTACGCGCGCGCGGGCGCGCCACGCACACACCGATCCGCCGCCGCCGCCGCTCACTAACGGACAAAGAACTACCTCCCCCCCCCCCCCCCCACACACACACACACACTCTACCTTTCCCTCTCCACTTCTCCGTCTGCCAGTGTGCATAGACACTTGCACGCTTATGGCCACTCATAAACACACAACACACATACACACACATACTCTCTCTCTTCTTCTGCTCTCTCTCTCTGTCTCCGTCTGCTCTGTCTCTTCTCTTCTCTCTCTCTCTCTCTCTCTCTCTCTCTCTCTCTCTCTCTCTCTCTCACATCTCCTCACACACTCTCTCTCTCCTCTCTCTCTCTCTCTCTCTCTCTCTCTCTCCCACACACACACACCACACACCTCACTCTCTCTCTCTCTCCTCTCTCTCTCTCTCTCTCTCTCTCTCTCTCACTCCTCTACTCTCTCTCTCTCTCTCTCTCCTCATCTTCTCTCTCACCCACACACACACCACACACTCACTCTCACACACCACCACCACCACCACACCAGCAACGACAAGAACAAAGAGCAGCAACACCAACAAAGAAAAAAAGTAGTGTAACGGAAACTGGCCAGTCTCTAACCTCATCACGGGTGATTCTGACTGTAGTGTGTTTTAATTTGCACCCTGGAATTTCTCCCAAGGTCGGAACGAAACTGGCCGTGTAGTGTAGAGTGTAGTTTTGCAGAGAAGCATTTCGGTAGCTTTCTCAGCCAGAGCTTCTCTGTCTCTGTCTCAGCTGTCTCTCTGACTCTCTTCTGTCTGCTCTTCTTCTCTCCTCGTCTCTCTCCTCCTCGTCTCTCTCCTCTCTCTCTCTCTCTCTCTCTCTCTCTCTCTCTCTCCTCTCTCTCTCTCTCCTTCTCCCCTCTCTCTCTCTCTTCTCCCCCCCCCTCTTCTCTCTCTCTCTCTCCCCCCCTCTTCTCTCTCTCTTCCCCCCCCTCTCTCCTCCCTCTCTCTCTCTCTCTCTCCCCCTCTTTCTCTCTCTCTTCTCCCCCCCCTCCCTCTCTCTCCTCTCTCCTCTCTCTCTCTCTCTCTCTCTCTCTCTTCCTCTCTCTCTCTCTCTGCCCTCTCTCCTCCCATCTCTCTCTCTCTCTCCCCCCCCTCTTCTCTCCACTCACCCCCCGTGCGTATGCGCGCGCGCGGGTGCATCTGCTCCTCTTATCATTGGCTTTATTTAGAAGCGTATACTAACGGTAATTAATCTTCTGAAATATATAGCACAAGTGTAGGATTTAGCGAGCTTTATTTTGATTTAACGCGTAATGATATAGTATATTATCATGTCACCACCGAAGAAAACGTTAACAGATCGATTTTTAGATCGATATCCAAGCCCCGTCGGACATACACCATTGTACCTGAGAAAGTAAGATATAAGGGTGTTGTTCTTCCATTGCTGTTCGTGTCAGTGAACTCTTATTCTAATGTGAATACAGTATCTGCTGTCAGAAACCTTCTAAGGTTATTTCACACTCGTCCTCGGCCTCCGAAGTCTGACTGCGGCTACCTTAATTTTGTGTTACAAACGGTCGCATGTAACTGGCACTAACTCCACAAGTCGATAGATCTGCAAATTGACGCTGAAAATTTGACAAGACTGAGAGTCTGGTACAACTCCTGTTTTTAGTTTGTGACAGGGTTTTTTTTTGTTGGGGAGTGGAAGGGGGGGTTATAATCTTACACAGTCTGTTATATTCACTATACAGAGGACAGAGAGGGAGAAAGACAAACAGACACACAGACAGACAGAAAGATAGAGACAGAGAGACAGATAGACACACAGAAGTGAGACTAAGAGAGACACAGACACAGACAGAGACGGAAGATGCCCCCAAATAGTTACAGAACTGAAAACTTGTGTCTTAATAAAGACAAATTTTAAAAAGCACTTTTCATCTTCCATGATTATTTCCGTTTCAGTTTTCTCAAAGAGATGTCGAACATTTACAATCTGCCTCATGCACTCATGAATACTCAAATCAGTCAATGCCACATATACACATATCTGCCGAAGCCCAAGATACCCACTTACCAAAGTAACGAGATAATT
>CM060320.1:59782719-59785219 GCA_030674155.1 Stramonita haemastoma | reverse complement strand
TAATGAAGAAGAACGTGAAGACAACTGCGGAGCAGAATTGTGAAGAAGGAGAAGAATCGCTAAGAAGAAGAACTGTAAAGAAGATGTATTGCGAAGAATTGCGAATAAGAATTGCTAATAAGAATTTCAAAGAAGAAGAATTGCAAAGAATAGGGGTGGAGAGAAAGAAAGAAAGAAAGAAAGAAAGAAAGAAAGAAAGAAAGAAAGAAAGAAAGAAAGAAAGAAAAGAATGAAAGAAGAGAAAAGAAAGAAAGAAAGAAAGAAAGAAAGAAAGAAAGAAAGAAAGAAAGAAAGAAAGAAACAAACAAACAAACAAACAAACAAACAAACAACAAACAAAAACAGCCAAAACTGAAATGAAGTTAGTGCATGGACTCTGTATTATGTATGTCCACTACTTTCAACCCCAGCAGATTCTTCTGCATCAAAGTCAGGCTTTCCCCTGTGGGGGTGCCGAGGGGTTTGTCAGTATAAATAGCATCCCCACCTTCTGGAAAGTGTGTGTGTGCTACGGAATCCTTATCTTTTATTTCCTTTTTTGTTTCTACCTTGTTCCTTTTTTTCTTCCTGTCAACACTTCCTTGTTTATTTTCTGCCTTCTTGATCCATTCTCCTGTCTATTTTCACAGAAAGTCTTTAAAAAATAACAATTCTCTCTCACGCCGAAGTCGGATGCGCTGGGCCTGACTTGTCAGGCGCTTGACGGCACAGCACTACCCAGGCTTTGCGCTCTGAAGACTAGAGTGCAACTCCATAGTCTTCCGAGACTGATGGGTGCCTACTACTACCAGGCCTACTACACAACGCGTTTTTGCTCATATGACAGACCACAATTGTTGCTGCCGGAGCGTTCGACAATGAAGAATTAGAAATCCAGGCTGGTTTCTCCTAAGAAAACCCGTCGCCAAAGTAGCGGCGCCACTTTTTGTTTTTTCTGGGGTTTTGTTTTGTTTGTTTGTTTGTTTATTTATTTTGCTTATTGCTGAGTGTTTGTATGAGAGTGAGTTGTTTGTATGAGAGTGAGTTTTTCTAAGGAGAACTCCTTTGTGCCGTGAGATATTTTACATGTGATAAATTCGTGTGTTCTAGAAACCTCGGTTTACCTTCTCGTCTGGAAGAAAATCTCCCAGACCATCACTCCTGTTGTGTTAATTGTGTTCTTGTCTGAGTTTGTGTTGTGTGTGCACACACACACGCGCGCATGTATGTGTGTACATCCCATGTATGTGTGTACATGTGTGTGAGTGCGCGCACGGGCGTGTGTGTGTGTGCGTGCGTGTGTATGCGTGTTCACAAAAAAAAAACAGAGATAAAAAGAATAGTCGAAATGTATATACAATACAATAGAATAAAAACAACAAAAACAAACAAAAAATGCAAATAAAAGAAAAAAAACATACTTCAAGATACCCCCCCCCCCCGAAAACATGAAGAAGATAGGCAATAATAACAACAAACCCTCATCCTAAATATTCGTATCTCATAAACCACATCAAGACAGACAGACACAGACTGACAAATAAGCTAAAAAAACAAAACCAAAAAAAAAAAACCCGGATAGCCAGACAGAGACATAAAACACACAGACAGACAAACAGACCATAAAATGGTGGAAAAGTAAAACAAAACAAAACAAAACAAAAAAAAGGCTATCAAAAAAGCGTATCCGGTGACCCAGTGATGAAGGGAATGGCTCCCCTGTCAGAACGTACCCCCCAGGCAACGAGAAGACTATTGATTGTTTCGGGGACAGCACTTAATGCTAGGGGAACATAGGAACAGATGAAAATAGACCCAACTCTTCAGTTCATTCTCTGTCTCACTGTTACACAGGCACACTCTCTCTGTGTCTCTTTCTCTGATTCTCTGTCTGTTTCTGTTTTTCTCTTTTTAGATTCTGTTTGTCTTTCGATCATTGTTTGTCTCTATGTCTCTCTTTGTTTGTCTCTGTCTCTTTGTTTCTTTGTCTCTATCTCTGTCTGTGTCAGTCTGTGATTGTCTGTCTGCCTCTCTGTCTCTGTCTCTCTCTGTCTCTGTCTCTCTCAGTGTATCTGTCTTGTCTCTATATATGTCTCTCTCTCTCTCCCTCTAACTCTGTTTCTCTGTCTTTGTGTGTTCTCTCTGTCTGTCGCTCTCTTTCTCTCTGTCTCTCTTTCTCTGTTAGTGTCTCTGTCTCTCTGTGTGTCTCCCTCTCTCTCTCTCTCTCTCTCTCTCTCTCTCTCTCTCTCTCTCTCTCTCTCACACACACACACACACACAACACACACACACACACACACACACACACACACACACACACACACACACACACACACACACACACACGCACACACATCCCCCTCCCCAACACACACAGCAAAAACGAATAAAAAATAAACCTACTTCCTCTTCCTCCCTACTCCCCACTTTCCCCCCCTTTACCCACCAACCCCCCTCTCCCCCCTCTTCACCCCCCTACCCCTCCAACACACACCCCACCACCACCACCACTACCTCCAAC
>CM060320.1:59775219-59777719 GCA_030674155.1 Stramonita haemastoma | reverse complement strand
CGTTCAAGAGGATTTTTTGAAGTTGATATCAGTACTTACTCTACTCCTACCCAATTTCTTCAGATCAGACTATAAACCGAGGTCCTGTGTATGAACATAGGCAGAGCATCTTGCCCACACGTAAAAACCCTATGCATCTTTCGAAAGAGTTGGCCATTCTTGCTGGTAAAAACTGATGACAAGAAATACTATTAAAAAAAAATTATACATGCACACTGGTGTCATGTCTAGCATCACCCTCGTTGTTGGAATGTGGCTACCTTGATGGTCAGTTAAATCGACCCCACCCCCCCCCAAAAAAAAAAAACACACAAAAAAAAACCACACAACAAAAAAAACAACAACAACAAACAAAAAAAACACACAAAATTCATATCAATACTTGGCTTGCAAAGTTTGAAGACAACTTAATAATCTCTGAAAGAAAGAAAAAATTCTAGCAGAAGCAGCACTACTGAAGATAGGACATTAGATTTGTTGTTGCTGTTGTCATTAGTTGTCACTGAATACACACAGGGACTGGATGTAAAAAAAGCACATGAATACTTATTCCATTATCCTCAACATAAAAGAATAAATATATAAATAAAAACGATTGCATGCGCAAAACTTTCACCATTTGTGGACCTTATAGCTGTAGCCAAGAAACCAAGAAAAAAAAAGAAGAAAAAATGAAGGCAATTTATATGGGGGTACATTCACCCTGTACATTCTAGGTCAGTCACCTGCCTTGAACTATCTTTAAAATGAAACACAGCCAAGAAATTCAGATTCTTCCCAAATATGACTTTTCATAGTAGTTTCAACATGTTTGCTGAAACCTTTTTTAACACTCACTCAGTTTACGAATCTTGGTGATCTAAAATCTCACTTAGCGTAACGTAAAAGCAGAACATCTTGCGCACACGTTAAATCCTGTTCCGCTTTTTGTAAGAGTAGGCCATCGTGTGCCGGTGAAAACAGATGACATTTCCAAAACTGCACATACACGAGGACTAGATGTAAAAAAGCATATGATTGCTTACTCCATTATATTCTATATAAAAGATATAAAAAAAGAAAAAGGATTTTAAATCGATGTACTGTACTGTTTTTGTCTCTTGTCTGTTTTTCCTCTTCTCTTTGTCTCATCATCTTCTCTATTCTTCTCTTTCTTCTCCTACCTCTCTTCACTCAACTGTCTTCTTCCCTCCCCTCCTCCCTGTCTCACTCTTCCGTGATATCTACCATCTCTTCTCTCCTCTCTCTCTCCTCTTCTCTCTCTCTCATCTCTCCTCCTCTCTCTCTTCTCTCTCTCTCTCTCTCTCCTCTCTCCCTCTCTCTCTCTCTCTCTCTCTCTCCTCTCTCTCTCTCTCTCTCTCTCGTTCACGTGGGTATGTTATCAAATTATATTAATTGTACGTGTGGGGTGAAACAAGGTGATGTATGCAGCCCTATTCTATTTTCTTTGTTCATTAACGAATTGACAAAAGAGGTCATAAAGTCTGGAAAACATGGTGCAACATTTACTAATGATTTTCTTGAAATATGTATATTGTTGTTAGCTGATGATATAATGTTGATGTCAGAAACTGTAATTGGTCTCCAGAATCAGTTGAATAGTTTACACAGGGCTGCTGCTTCGTTGAAGTTAAACGTTAACTTAACAAAGAGTAACATTATTGTATTTAGGAAGGGTGGACATCTTGCAATGAGAGAAAGGTGGACATATGGTGGAACTGTGATTTCTGTGGTGAATGTATATAAGTATTTAGGTATATACTTTTCTACTCGTTTAAGCTTTACTTTTGCATGCAAAGACCTCGCAAGTAGAGCAAAAAATGCTTTGTTGTATATATTGAAAAAATTAACATTGTTGAATAACGATCCTTCGGATGAGACTTTAAACCGAGGCCCCGTGTGCGAACGCACGCAGAACATCTTGCGCACACGTTAAATCCTGTTCCGCTTTTCGTAAGAGTAGGCCATCGTGTGCCGGTGGGAACAGATGACAATATTTACAAAACTGCATACACACGGGGACCGGATGAAAAAAAGCACATGATTGCTTATTCTGTTATCCTCGATATAAAAGAATAAATAAAATAAATAAATAAAATAAATTCTCTTTCACTGTTTCTAAAATTATTTGATGCCCAAATTCAACCTGTATTGCAATATGGAGCTGAGATATGGGGTATGTATCCTGCGGCCACACACTGTGACAAAATACATTATATTGCATTGAAAAAGTTTTTGAGAGTGTCACTCAAGACGCCAAATGATCTCGTGTACATGGAAACAGCAAGGTACCCCATGTCACTGGTTTCTATTGTGAGATGCATTAAATATTGGATAAAAATAACCCAGATGAATGCAGAAAGATTGCCCTTTAAAGCATATAAAATGTTGTTAGATTTAGATAATAGAGGCAAAACCAATTGGGCTTCAAATGTCAGAATGAAATTATTTGAATTGGGTTTTGGTTACGTGTGGTTAAATCAAGGAGTTGAAGATGTTA
>CM060320.1:59762719-59765219 GCA_030674155.1 Stramonita haemastoma | reverse complement strand
TCAGAGTGTAAAGGGGTTTGTTGTTAGTATTGTTGACAGTGTAAGAGGGTCATATGTGTCTGGGGAAAGTAATGGCAATCTGTCTGTCTGTCTGTCTGTCTCTGTTTCTGTCTGTCTTGGTCTTTCCATCTCTCTAGTTTAAACGAAGTTAAGCATTGTCCTGTATGTAAAGGCCAAATAGAGAATGAAGAACATTTTTTGTTGCATTGTCCTGTCTATGAAGATTTGAGGGAAAGGTTTCTTAAATATTCTAAAAGACTGCCTTTACATGTGCTACTAAAAGCTACAGTACCTGCTGATAGATATAATTTATCACGATTTATTATTCATGCAACCAACAGAAGAAATAAGATAACTCTCTAGAAATTGTTCTACATTTAAATCACGGTTGATTGTGACGTACGTGAATTACTTTGTGATAAACGTTTAAGATATGGATTATATAACTTTCGTGTCTAATTATTGCTGTTATATTATTTCATATACATATATGCTGATGGTGATGTGTTTGTAATACCCATGTCATATGCCCACACTCTACACCCACCATTCTTTTGTATTGTGGCCTAAGGCCGATGTACAGTAAAAGTCTGAAGTCTGAACTCTCTCTCTCTCTCTCTCTCTCTCTCTCTCTCTCTCTCTTCCTCTCTCTCTCTCTCTCTCTCTCTCTCTCTCTCTCTCTCTCTTCTCTCTCTCTCTCTCTCAAAAATAAAAAAAATCTGGGTCACGCAGATAGGTATTTGTTTATGAAAGCTTAGTTTTAGGTTTGTTTTGCTGAATCAAGGTGATGGCAATTGTAAAGAGTTTTGTCATGGTTCCAGACAGACAAGGTTTGTCTGCAATGGCTGCATTGGAGGGAGGGATCATTATGCAAAGCAGTAATAGATTAAACTATACAGACTCTCCGAAGTCAGAATATGGCTTTGCTCATGATGGGCAAAAATACACACAAATCTCACCGTTGGTATAAACACTGGAGGTCTAGACAGGGAACAATTTATTTTTTAAATTGTTGTTTTAAAAATGCTAGAACAAGTAGTACAACTTGGTGTGGCATATTTATTTTTCTGTTGTAAAGACAGAGTGTGACAGGTATTTTTCTGTATTGGTGGCAGAGTGTGTAACAGTTGTTGTTTTTTTTGCATTGATGAGAAAGTGTCAGAAGATTTTTTTTGTATTGATGACAAAGTGTATAAAAGAGTTTTTGTTAGTACTGTTGGAAGAGTGCAAGAGGATTTTTTGTACTGTTGACAGAGTGTAAAATATGGAGTTTTTGTTTGTATTTATGACAGAGTGTAAGAGGGTCATATGTGTCTGGGGAAAGTAATGGCAGTTTGTCTGTCTGTCTGTCTGTCTGTCTGTCTGTCTGTCTGTCTGTCTCTGCATCTGTATTGGAGTATCTTTTGCTCAATTCTCGCTCAATTCTCTCTCTCTCTCTCTCTCTCTCTCTCTCTCTCTCTCTCTCTCTCTCTCTCTCTCTCTCTCTCTCTCTCTCTCTCTCTCCTCTCTCTCTCTCTCTCTCTCTCTCTCCTCCCCTCCCCTCCCCTTCTCTCTCTCTCTGTCTCTCTCTCTATCTCTCTTTCTTTCTCTCTCTCTTCCCTCTTCTCCTCCCCCCCCCCCCCCCCCCCCCTCTCTCTCTGTCGCTGTCTCTGTCTCTGTCTCTCTCTCTGTCTCTCTGTCTCTCTCTCTCTCTCACTCTCACTCTCCCTCTCTTCTCTCTCTCCCTGTCTCTCTCTCTCCCCTCCCATCTGTGTGTGTGTGTGTGTGTGTGTGTGTGTGTGTGTGTGTGTGTGTGTGTGTGTGTGTGTGGTGTGTGTGTGTGTGTGTGTGTGTGTGTGTGTGTGTGTTTTCTACCCAGCACCAGCAAAAAACAAACACCAAAAGCAACAGCAATAAATCTAACCAAAATAAAAACAAAAAAAAAAAGCAATTGAGGTTCAAAGGCAGAGAGAGATCCATCAGAAGTGAGAGCAGCAACAAAGGAGGTGCACTGCCTGCATGCAACCTGCTCTCTGCTGCTCTTGGCCGATTTGTCTGTCTGACACAACTTGTGTGCCTGCCTGCTTGCCTGCCTGCCTGCCTGCCTGCCTGCTTGCCTGTCTGCCTGCCTGCCTTTCTGCCTGCCTGCTTGCCTACCTGCCTGCCTGCCTGCCAGCCTACATGTATGAGTGTGTTCGTGCCTGCATGCCTGTGTAAATGCGTGCCTGATTGTATCTTTGCCTGCCTGCCTGCCTTGTGTGAGTGCGTGTGTGCCTGTATATGTGCCCACTTGCCTGTGTGAGTGCTTGCTTGAGTGTGTGCCTCTGTGGATGTGTGCCTGTATGTGTGCCTACCTGCCTTGTGTGAGTGCATGCTTGTATGTATGCCTATCTGCCTATGTGAGAGTATGCTTGTATGTGTGCCTTCCTGTGTGAGTGCATGCTTGTATGTGTGCCTGTATGTGTGCCTATCTTCCTGTGTGAGTGCGTGTATGCCTGTATGTGTGCCTACATGCCTGCCC
>CM060320.1:59753232-59757619 GCA_030674155.1 Stramonita haemastoma | reverse complement strand
AAAAAAAACCCTTTTTTTTTCCACAAAACACACCACACTCCACACCCACACACACACACACACCAACACACCACACACAACACACACACCCCACACACACACACACACAAACACACACACACACCTACAACACACACACACCACGTACACCACGTACCTTCGAAACCCCACACACCCCCAACACACCAACACCACACACACACACTCCAAACCCAAAACCACACACAACCCCCAACACACACACACAACACACCCCACACAACACACAACAACACCCGTACACACACACACAAAAGGGCAACCCCACCCCACACACACAGACCTGTTCCTTCCCATATAGGTCATACACAGATATCGATTTTAACTGTCTCCCCCCCCCTTCCACACCCCCTTTCAACCCCCCCACCCCCCCCCCCCCCCACCTCCCCCCGTTTTGTACACAAACATTTTGAACTTTTGTCTTTCTTCCCTAGTTTTCGTACTTTTTTTGTTGTTTCCTTTCTGTCTGTTTCTGCTTTTGTCTGTCTGTCTGTCTGTCTGTCTGTCTGTTTCCTCACTCTTGTATCTCTCTCGGTTTCCTATCTGTTTGTTTTCTGTCAATTTTGTTTCTCTGCTCTTCTCTTCTCTTCTCTTTCTTTCTCTTCTCTTCTCTTCTCTGTCTCTTTCTCTCTCTCTCCTCTCCTCTTCTCTCTCTCTCTTTTCTCTCTCTCTCTCTCTTTCTTCTTCTCTTGTGTTTCTGACTCTGTTTGTCTGTCTTCTATCTGTTGTCTGTCTCTCTCTCCCCTCTGTCTTCACTCAATCAAATTACTTATCACTGAATTAAATTTATGATGTCATTAATTTTATTGTATTGTTACATCCCTCTTTATAAGGGGCTGAGGCCTATTTGAATTAAATCATCTGGGTCTGCGTCTCTCTCTGTCTCTGTGTTCTCTGACTCTCTCTCTCTCCGTCTGCTGTCCCTCTCTGTCTGTCTGTCTCTGTCTCTGTCTCTCTCTGTCTCTCTGTCTCTGTCTGTCTGTCTGTCTGTCTTTTCTGTCTGTCTGTCTGTCTGTCTGTCTGTCTGTCTGTCTGTTGTCTGTCTGTCTGTCTCTCTCTCTCTCTCTCTCTCTCTCTCTCTCTCTCTCTCTCTCTCTCTATCTCTCTCTCTCTCTCTCTCTCTCTCTCTCTCTTCTTTCTCTCTCTGTCTCTCTCTCTGTCTCTCTTTCTCTCTCTCTCCCCCCCACTCTCTCTCTTATCTATCCTTTCAAAACCTTTGGGGAAAAAACATGTAAATAAAAAACGTAGTCCGTAATATATATATATATATATATAATAAATATATTTATTTATATTATATACATTATTATAATATAACATTATATATATATATAAAAATTCTGTGGAGTATTATTTATAGATATGAAAAAAAGCATTCGATACAATTGACCACAGATTTCTCATTAGAAAGCTAGACCTGTATAATATTCTCTAAAATATTTTGATTTGATTTGATTCTCCCTGTCTGTGTCTCTGTTTCTCTGTCTGTCTGTCTGTCTGTCTGTCTGTCTGTCTTCTCTTTCTCCCTACCTCCCTCCCTCTCTGTCTCTGTCTCTGTCTCTCTCTGCCTCTCTGTCTCTGTCTCTGTCTCTCTCGCACTCTCTCGCTACGCACGCTCTCTCACCAGTTGGATCTGGAAGCAACGACAGAGAAGACAAAGACAGAAAAGGTGTAATAGAGATAGAAAGACAGACAGACAGAAGACAGAGACAGACATGACAGACAGACAGACAGACAGACAGGCAGATAGGCAGATAGATAGATATAGATAGATAGATAGATAGATAGATAGATAGATTAGATAGATAGATAGATAGATAGATAGATAGATAGATAGATAGATAGAGACAGATACAAAGACAGTAAGAGACAGACAGAAACAAACAAAGATCAGACACAGAATCAATGATAAAAACAACCTCGTTGACCTCCCCCCCAAATATTTGATGGCTTACCCAAATCCATTTTTTCCCCCGTTTTTTTTTTTCTTCTTCTGTTTTGCTGTGTCACCGAGAGTGACTCTAGGTAGCTTCTTTACGCTCTACACTTGACATTTCCAAGTGTCTGTTAAGTGTAGTAGCAGCCATTTCCCATACCTGACATTTGTAACTGAAAGGAAGTGTAGAAGCCATTTTATTTCAAAATTCCTAAGGATGTTTGACGGTTTACCATTTTCTTATCCGCGCAAACGAAGGTAACTAAGTCTAGTATCTTTAGTCTACCAAACCGCAAGCACACCCATCATCATGCACCGTACGCGTGGTAGAGAGAGAGAGAGGGGGGGGGGGAGGGAGGGAGCGTTGGGGGGCCGGGGGGGGGTTAGGGGGGAGAAGGATGGAAGAAAGGAGGAAGTGAGAGGGAAATGAGGAGGGAGAGAGAGAGATAACGATAACGATAACGATAACGATATTTATTCAGAAAGGCCATAGCCCCATTTGAAGGGGTTTACAAAAAAAGACACATATATCAATGATATACACAAGCACATAAAATGTTCAAGCAACTAACAAAACAATGTAACACGTACGCATGCAGTTACAGTATTTTCTGGTTTATGAAATCAAAAGACTTCTCCTTTTCAGAGACTTATAGATATATGTAGCAAGATTTTTCATAACATTTTCATTTTTTGAAGACAGGAGCAAAATCATTCTAAAGTGAGCTGGTCTGTGATAATACTTCTCAGGGAAAATATTCTTTTCTAAAATCATCTAACACTGGACAAGAAAAAATGAAATGGACTTCATCCTCTTTATCAATTCTACATAAAGGGCATATCAAATTTTTCTCTCCTTTCCTATATCTTTGACTGTGAACTGTTATATCAGAGACACCAAATCTAAATTTAGTCAGCGCACATCTTATAAACTTGTTCACATGCATCCATGGATACGGTATATGTAGGAGAGAGAGGAGAGGGGGCGTTGGGGTAGAGGTGGGAAGGGGAGAAGAGGAAGGAAGAAAGGTGAGGAGAGAAGGAATGGGGGAGGAGAGAATAGGAGGAGAGAGAGAGAGAGAGAGAGCAGAGAAGAGACAGAGACAGAGAGAAGAGAGACAGAGACAGAGACAGAGACAGAGACAGACAGACAGACAGAACAGACAGAACAGTACAGACAGTGAAAACAGCGATAAAACAGACAGACAGACAGACAGACAGACAGACAGACACACACACACACACACACACAAACACACACACACACACACACACACACACACACACACACACACCACCACACACACATACACAGACACTAAATACAAACGGACAAGGACAGACACGACAACGCACGACAGCGCAACACGCACCACGCACCACACCCCACACACTACACGGGACGGGGTAAGGTACAAACAGTGGGTAAGACAAAAAGACACCACTACCACCCACTCTTCCTTTGAACCCCATAACTTTTGTCCCCTTGAGAAGAATGAAAGGAAAAAAAAGAAGAAAAAGAAAAGTTAAAGGAAGGCAATGAAGCTACAAAAGAGAAGGAACTGAAGATGTACCAGAGGTCAGTTTACTCTACAAGCCTCTTTCTAGGAGGCCCATTTTCCGATGATGCAAAATGCTGTGTTTGGGGCTGATGGTGGGTGGATGGTGGTCTAGAGGTAATTAATAATGCACCTGCCTAGAAAGCGAAAAGTCTGGGTATCAAAGTGTGTGGTGAATTCGATCCCGAGCTTGTGCCGAAACTTTCCCCCTCATCCACTTAGACCGTGATGGTGGTCTGGGTGCTAGTCTTTTTGGATGAGCTGAGGTCCGTGTCAATACTCGTTTAGTGCACGTGAAAGAACCCACGGCAACAAGAGAGTTGTCCTGGCAAAATTTTTAGACAAAGGCCACTTTGATAGGGAAACAAGTACAGATGCAGACATTATATATATATATATATATATATATATATATATATATATATATATATATATATATATATATATATATATATATATATATATATATATATATATATATATATACTATATATATATATTATATTAATCATAGTAATTGAAAAGTATGGAAGAAAAACATGTGCAGGTACCAACTTCTCAATCATTTTAAAATGACTTATCAAAGATTCAATGTAAAAAAATGAAATGAAAATAAATTCTAGGGAATAATGTCATTTTCATATATATATATATATATATATATATATACCGTAAAATCCCTAGCATACGCCCCCCCCCCCCCCCCCCTGAGCACTGATTTAGGGCAAAATTGGGGGGTGGGCGTTTGCTGGGATAGACCCCTTTGCAAAAGTAATTTTTCTGCTCAACCCTGTAATTGATTGAATACAAACCTTTGGCATTTTGCAAAAATGGCACAGATTCAAGAACCAAC
>CM060320.1:59743232-59750732 GCA_030674155.1 Stramonita haemastoma | reverse complement strand
CACCACCGCCACCACCGCCACCACGCTACACCACGCCCAACACACCACCACCACCACCCACACCTCTGCCTGTGGGGGTTCCTGGGGCCTTTCAGCTTTATTTATATTATCATTATTTATTTATCTATTTATTTATTATTTATCTATTATTTATTTATTATTTATTTATTTATCTTTTATTTATTTACTTAGTTATATTTTATATCGAGGATAGTGGAATAGGCACTCATGTGCTTTTTTACATCCAGTCCCCGTGTGTATGCAGTTTTGTAAATCTTGTGTCATCTGTTCCCACTGGCACACAAAGGCCTACTCTTACGAAAAGCGGAACAGGATTTAACGTCTGTGCAAGATGTTCTGCGTGCGTTCGCACACGGGGCTCGGTGTATAGTCTCATCCGACGGGCATTTAAAGCATCGACCCACCTTCTGTGGAAATTCTGGGGTAGGAAATTGTACCTCTTTTCAAAACGCTTTCTTTTGTATCTGCCTGGTTCCTTCTCTTCCTGTCACCTCCTTCTTTTCTGATTCTGCCTTCTTGGTCAAGTTCTCCTGACTTTTTTCTCTAAAAAGATTGAAAAAGAGAATGATCTCTTCCCATGCCGAAGTTGATTCGCTTAACGCCAGCGCAACACATTTTCGTTCATATAAAAGACAACAATCAGTTGCAGTTGACGTTCGAGAAGAAGAAGATGAGAATTTTCTGTCGATTTTTTGTTGTTGTATTGTTGTTGTCATTAAAGGAATTGAATTGATTACCGCTTTGAGTCACAGCAAACTTTTCAATGTAAAATCCGGGCTGTTTCCCCCCCCCAGGAAGAGCACGTCGCCACAAGAGTAGTGCCACCCACTGTTTTTGTTGTTTATTTTACCTGTCTACGACTGTATTTGTTTCCCTAACAGAGTGGGTTTGTTCTGCAGTACTTTGCCAGGACAACTGTATAATTGCCGTGAGTTTTTTAGTGCGCTGAAATGTGTTTCACGTGGAGACTTCAATCTTCTGTTTCATCTGAAAGACCCAGTACCCAGACTAGGTTTAGGATGGGCTCAAACGGGGGAATCGAACTGGTACTCTTCGCTTTCTAGGAAGGTGAGTTACCTCTCGACCCACTGACAGACCCATAATTAACCAAGTTCCATATTGGTAATTCTGCAATGTGCCCCATGTGGCACTTCTCCCATGACAGTGGAACACTTCCTCCAGACCTGTCCAACACACCCAAACCTGAGTTAGGGCCGATATCTGGCCTACTGACCTACCGATGAGGACAAGCTCTTAGGACCCCTAGGGTGCTTTTGGCATACTGTGGCATTTGTCAGGGCCTCCTGAGTTGCTGTCTGAGCGTTCC
Organism: Stramonita haemastoma; assembly: GCA_030674155.1. Classification (NCBI taxonomy): domain Eukaryota; kingdom Metazoa; phylum Mollusca; class Gastropoda; order Neogastropoda; family Muricidae; genus Stramonita; species Stramonita haemastoma. Next base: position 59,749,384 of record CM060320.1, on the reverse strand, counting down.
GAAGAGAAGAAGAAGAAGAAGAAGAAGAGAGAAGAAAAAGTAGAAGAGCGGGAGGAGGAGGAAAGAAGGAGAAGGAGAAGCAGAAGAAGAAGAAGAAGAAGAAAATCGATGACATGAAGAGAGAAGAAAGAAGAAGAGACAGAAGAAGTAAGAAGAAGAAGAAGAAGAAGAAGAAGAAGAAGAAGAAGAAAACGCGCCTGGCATTTTTATTGCTATGTTGTTTATGTTACCATTATTGTTCTTTCCGTGCTGAAATTTGTGTATTTTTTAGCTTCTGTTGTTACTGTTAATTGTATTAGTATTTATTTTTAGTGAATTCTTCTTAGGTTTCTTCTCCGTTGAAATGTGTTTGTAAGCCTCCATACCTACCCCTATGGGGGGTTAAAGGAATTAAATTCTGGAATTGATTTGTGACATTGCCTTCCAAGTCTCTGTGATGTCTTTGATTTGTAAGGATTTGTTGTTGTTGTTGTGTTGTTGTTGTTGTTGATGATAGTGTTGATGTTATTTGTTGATTCTGTTATTGAAAAATGGCTTATGTTACAGTTTCCTAAATTTTAATAATGCCTTTTGTGTTGGGAAGGGCTCTGGGTTCTAATTATGATGACGACGAGGATGCTGCTGCTGCTGCTGCTGCTGGTTACTACTGATGATGACGATGATGTCGGCGATGGCGGCGATGACGATGACGATGGCGATGAGGATGATGATGATTATGAAGACAACGACGATGACATTTCCCTATACTTAACTAGAAAATACTGCTCACACAGCCACACACAAGCACACAAGCACACAAGCACACACACACACACACACACACACACACACACACACACACACACACACACACACACACACACACACACACACACACACAAACACACACAACACACAAACACACAAACACACACAAACACTCTCTCTTCTACACACACACACACACACACACACACACACACACACACCACACACACACACAACACACACACACAACAACACACACCACACTCACACACACAAACACATACACACACACACACACACAACACAGTGTACCAAGACCTGAGCCCTGGCCAATCAATAAGCAGCACTACAGGGCAGGTTGCCTGCAGGAGGGGGTGGGGGGTGGGGGGGGGGTGGTATCGGGGATGGATAAGGGGGAGGATGGGGGAAAGAACTTCCACCACCTTTACCATACCATCACGAACACAATCTTCACTGTTATCACCACCATAACCACAACTCCATCACTGTTGCTACCACCAGCACACTACCACCACCACCACCGCCGCCGCCACCATCCCCACCACCACAAATACTACCACCACTACCACCACCATCTCCACCACCACAAATGCTACCACCACAAGCACCACCATCACCACTACTACCATCATCACAATCACTATCACCATCGTCATCATTATCACCATCACCATCTTCATCACCATCACCACCACCACCATCACCACCATCGGTACCAACCAACCAACCAACCAACCACCCAACCACCCACCCCATGAACCAACCACCCTACCACCCACACCCAACCAACAAACCAACCAACCCAACCTACCCAACCAACCAACCAGCCAACCGACCAAACCAACCAACCACCCTACCACTCAACCAACCACCCACCCATCCACCCAACTAACCACCCACCCACCCAACCACCCTCTCACCCACCCACCCACCCTTCCACCCACTAACCCACCCAACCAACCAAACCAAACAACCAGCCATCCATTCTGCAGTTCTGCGTGGCCAGTCTATCTTCCTTTTCCTTTCCACTGCTCAGCTATCGTTTCTCGTCCCGTGAAGACAGGCTGCAAATCCATCACGTACACAGCTTTTCCCTGCTCTTTTTCTGCCTGTCTTCTGGGACTCTACAGAAAGTTAGAAGAAGAGAGGGGTGGGGGAGAAGAGGGAGAGAGGGAGAGAGGGGGGAGGGAGAGAGAGAGAGGGGGGGAGGAGGGGGAGGGAGAGAGAGAGAGAGAGAGAGAGAGAGAGAGAGAGAGAGAGAGAGAGAGAGAGAGAGAGAGAGAAGACAGACAGACAGACAGACAGACAGACAGACAGACAGACAGACAGACAGACAGACAGAGACAGACAGACAGACAGACAGACAAACAGACAGACAGAGACAGACAGACAGACTGACAGACAGAGAGGGATGGAGAGAGAGAGAGAGAGAGAGAGAGAGAGAGAGAGAGAGAGAGAGAGAGAGAGACAGACAGACAGACAGACAGACAGACAGACAGACAGACAGACAGACAGACAGACAGACAGGGATGGAGAGAGAGAGAGAGAGAGACAGAGACAGACAGAGACAGAGAGATGGAGAAGAACCATAGAGACATAGAGACATAGAGACAGACAGAGACAAAAACAGAGACAGATAGAGACCGATAGACAGGTAGAAACAGATAGGGAGACAGACAGAGGGACAGAGAAAAACAGACTAACAGAGGCAGAAAGAAAAAGAAAATAACGATAATAAGAAAACAAAAGCAAAAAAAACCCTCCACAAACTTTTTAATGAACCCTTTTTAATAATTCATGGCTGTTGTCTTGAAGCAGTGACCTGTTGACACGAGTGTAACACAATTGTTGGGCCGTGTCAAGCGCCGCCTCTTGAAGGGCATCTCGCCACACTTCGGCGTCAGGCGGACTGACAATTCGATTACAAACAACAAACAAACAACAAGCAAGAAGCAAGAAGCCAACTGCAGTGTAGTGCAATGTTACATCTATATTATAGGTGTTGTTGTTGGGTTGTAGTTGTTTTGGTGTTGTTTTTTTTCGTTGCTTGGTTAGACATGTGTTCACAAAATTTGATGGTGAGATTTTTGTGTGTGTATGCGACCGTTTTTTGTTGGTTTTTTTTGCCCACTAATGCCGTTTACGCATTTTGAATTCTTAGAATGATGTCTAAACACAATATCAGTGTGTATGCATTTTTTTTAAAGTCATCTGTTCCCACTGTCATTTGTTCCTACTGGCACTCATTGGCCTACTCTCTCTCTGTCTCTGTCTGTCTGTTTGTCCCTCTGTCTCTGTCTCTCTCTCTCTCTTTTCTCTCTGTCTCTCTCTCTCCCTTTCTCTCTGTATCTCTGTGTCTCTCTGTCTCTGTGTCTCTCTCTGTGTCTCTGTGTCTCTCTCTGTCTCTCTCTGTCTCTCTCTCTGACTCTCTCTGTCTCTGTCTGTCTATCTGTCTCTGTCTGTCTGTCTGTCTGTCTGTATCTCTCTCTCTCTCTCTCTCTTCTCTCTCTCTCTCTCTCTCTCTCTCTCTCTCTCTCTCTCTCTCTCTCTCTCTCTCTCTCTCTCTCCTCCTCTCTCTCTCTCTCTCTCTCTCTCTCCTCTCTCTCTCTCTCTCTCCTCTTCTAGTTCTTAGATATGTCTAAACAAACAGGTTTATGCATTTTTCAATCCATCTCTCCCACTGTCATTTTTCTACTGAATCATGCCCTCTCTCTGTCTCTGTCTGTCGTTGCCATCTGCTCTGTCACCTCTCTCTCCAATTACTCTGTCTCTCTCTAAACTTTCCTTGTAACTGTGCTCACGTACTGTGTCTCTCTCTGTGTCCTATTCATCCTCTCTCTCTCTGGTCCTCTCTCTACTCCTAGTCTCTGTCGCAAGTCTCTGGTCGTCGCTGCTGTCCCGTCATCTCTCTATGCTCTCACTCCTCATGATCTCCGATCCAATAATCTCTCAATCATCTCTCTCTCTGTTCTCTACCTCATCGATCTCATCCTACTCATCATCCTTATCGTCCTCTCCACTGCTCATCTCTCTCCTCTACAGTCCTTCTCATAAGTCAGAACAGAACAGTTTAAAGAGTGCGCATCCATTCAATATGTTTTATTTAAAAGCTCCGCGATCATTCAGGCTATCGGCTGTACTCTTCAAATTTAAAACCATTACAATGTGCAGTTTCAAGAGATCAGATGTTCTGCTGCGTGCATTCATCACACCGGACCTCGGTTTATAGTTTTCAAAAGTGGATGTGAGTCATTATGATGTTAACTCCAGGGAGAAAAATCTTCAACGATGCCTCTGTGGTGTTTGAACCAGGATTACAACTCAAGCTTACCACTAAGCATCCTCCCTAAGATAACTTTCATCATATATTCAGAAATGTCAATACTGATACTCTAAGTTGTTGAACTGAAAGTAATTTTTATTATCTAATAAACTATCAATGTAGTTCGAGATGAATATGTTTTGACTTTTTTTTTTTTTTTTTTTTTTTTTTTATACAAGACTTCTGCTTTACATGATGTGACGGATTCATTCACAAGTTTATTATTTGACAATAAGATAGAAACAATATCTGAGAGAGAGGGGGTTGAAAGAGAGAAGGAGAGAGAGAGAGAGAAGAAAAGAGAGAGAGAGAGAGAGAGAGAGAGAGAGAGAGAGAAAAGAAGAGAGAGAGAGAGAGAGAGAGAGAGAGAGAGAGTGACAGAGACAGACAGAGACTGACAGAGACAGAACAGAGACAGACAGAGACAGACAGAGACAGACAGACAAATAGACAGAGACAGAGCCAGAGTGAGAAAGGGAGAGAACGAGAAATAAATCAGAAACAGACAGAGAGACAGACAGACAAACAGACAGACAGACAGATAAAGACATACACAAAGAAACAGAAAAGATGTGCACAGAATGAATGAAAGGAGAAATATAAAGAAAGAAAGAAAGAAAAAGAAAGATACATAGAATCAATTACGAACAACAAAGAAGACAGAATAATCAACTGTTTAAACCAAGGAAGGAAAGAAAGCTTGTTAGAAAAGAATAACAAAAAAGAAAGAGAGAGAGAGAGGAAAGGAGGCAAACTGTCAAAAAAGAGAGAGAGAAAAAGAAAGAAAGAAAAGGATTAGTATGTCAGGGAAGTGTGGGGGAGAGGAGGGAAGACAAGAGAGGGGAAGACAATTAATGGAGGAAGAGCTAAAAGAAAAAAAAAAGGAAAAGAAAAGAAAGACAATTAAAGAAAAAGACTGTGAGTCAGACTGATAGACAGTAGAACAGACACAGACAGACTGACAGACAGACACGCAAACACTAAAACATTAACACACACACACGTACACACACATACTAACAAACAAAGAAACAAACAAAACCACTCACACACACACATACACACACACAAAATAGTAAGAGTAGGCCATCGTGTGCCGGTGGGAACAGATGACAATATTTATACAACTGCATACACACGGGGATGGTGAAAAAAAAAAAGCACATGAGTAGTTATCCCATTATCCTCGATATAAAAGAATGAAATAAAAAAATAAATAAATAAACACACACACACACACACACACACACACACACACACACACACACACACACACACACACTCACACACACACACACACACACACACACACACACACACACACACACACACACACACACACACACACACACACACGCACACGCACACACACACACACACATCGTGTGGCAGATTGCATGCAGGGGGCTATCAACTATCTGTTGCACTGCTCAATTCTTTTTTCAACCTGACCTTTTTTGTCGTTGTAATTATTGTTACCTCCGATTTTATTTGTTATTTTCTATTGTGGTGGTGGGATAGCTCAGTGGTCAGAGCATTCGCTTTCCCCAACCTAATGTTAAGCAGCATCGAGCGTTGGATACCGGGTGAACGTTTGCGTGACTTGGCTTCAGTACAGTCTCCCAGGTTCATCCAGCTGTACATGGGTACCTGTCCTCTTTTAGGGTCAGGGAAGGTAAAGCAGCAAGGGAGAGGAGATGGGCGCCGCCCTCAACGTGCTGGCCCCTAGAGAAGCTGAGGTCTCTGATGCCTCGCTCCCCTACAACCACACAGGTTATGGGACACCTTTACCTTGCTATTGAGAGTGGGTTTTTTATTTTATAAAATAATAATAAAAAACATGCTGACCTCTAGAGAAGCTGAGGTCTCTGATGCCTCGCTCCCCTACAACCACACAGGTTATGGGACACCTTTACCTTGCTATTGAGAGTGAGGATGTTGAGGCAAGGGATGGGATGAAGTGGTAGTCGTGGTGGTGGTTTTGATGATGGTGATGGTGGAGAGATGGTGGTAGTGGCGGAAGAGGTGATGATGCTTGAAGGGAGGGGTAGTGGGGGTGGTG
>CM060320.1:59705732-59713232 GCA_030674155.1 Stramonita haemastoma | reverse complement strand
GGAGGAAGAGGAGGAGGAAGAATTAAAAATGAGAAGAAGAATAAGAAGGATTAAGAAGAAGAAGGATTAAGAAGAAGAAGGATTAAGAAGAAGAAGAAAGAAGAAGAAGAAGAAAAGAAGAAGAAGAAGAAGAAGAAGAAGAAGAAGAAGAAGAAGAAGAAGAACAAGAAGAAGAAGAAGTAGAAGGAAAAGAAGAAGAAGAAGGAAAAGAAGAAGAAGAAGAAGAAAGAAGAAGAAGAAGAAGAAGAAGAAGAAGAAGAAGAAGAAGAAGAAGAAGAAGAAGAAGAAGAAGAGAAAAGAAGAAGAAGGAAAAGAAGAAGAAGGAAAAGAAGAAGAAGGAAAAGAAGAAGAAGGAAAAGAAGAAGAAGGAAAAGAAGAAGAAGGAAAAGAAGAAGAAGAACAGCACCAACAACAGCAGCAGCAGCAACAGCAACAACAACAACAATAACAAGATGAACAAGAAGGAGAATAAGAACAAGAACAAGGAAAATAAGAGAAGAAGATCTAGAAGTTCAAGAAGGACAAGACGAAGAAAAGAAAATCAGGACGGAAAAGAACGAGAAGTAGGAGGAGGGAAAAAAAAGGAGGAGCAAAAGAAGAAAAAGAATACATGATAAGAATAAGAAGAAGGCGATGAAGAGTTGAATGCAAGCGCTTTGATTTGTTTTTTGCAAGATATAGCGCTATATAAATTCCGTTTATTATTATTATTATTAAGAGGAGGGAGAGAAGGAGCAGATTAGGAAAAGAAGAAGAAAGTTACTCAGTTACGAAAGCATGATTGACTGTTAACATATGCGTACATTATGCGTGTGCGTGTACACATAGGACCTCGGCATTGTTGTTGCTCTTCTTTTATCCCGTAGTCTATTTAGACCGTAGGGGCGCCACGGAAGACCTCGCAACCAGCTCTCTCCATTTCCCTCTGTCCTCGACCTTTCTCAGGGTGTCACTCAGCCTGAGGCCCGTCCACTCTCGGATGTTGTCCTCCCATCTCTTTCTCTGCCTGCCTCTCCTTCTCCCGCCTTGCACAAGTGCCCTGCAGAATCGTCTTGGCAAGCCCTGTTGATCTTGCGACGTGCCCATACCACTTCAGTTCGGCATTGTTGCATCATCTATAAAACCCCAAGAAAAATAGAGTCAGATCAAAATTGGATGTTCACTTACTTCTTCATTTTCATTTATCTGGTAGTCTACAAGACCGTTGGGGCACCACTGAAGATTTTGAAACCAGCTTCCTCCACACCTCGCGGTTATTTGCTTTCCGTAGCAAATTGTTCCACTTCAAGACCACTCCACTCTCTGATATTGTCTTCCAATTGTTTTCTAGTTCTCCGTCTGCCTCTTCTGTCTCCCTCCTTGTACTGTTTCCTGTAGGAAAGTTCTCCATAAGAAAAGCATGTTGTCATATTAGTGCAACACCACCTCCACACCTTTCTCCTTCCCCCCGTCCCCCACCCCTTGTTTGTGTGTGACTTTATTTCCCTAGGAGTTTGGTTGTATTGGCTTTTTTTTCTAAAGAGTTTTTGCCAAGGGTTACTTTCTTATTGCTGTGATTCCGTTTACGGGCGTTAAATCTACGCTGGACAGAGGCTACAGTCGAGGGGTTAAGACAGTTCAGGGGTTAAGAGGGGATAATGGAATAAACAGTTATGTGCTTTTTTTTTTACATCCAGTCCCTGTGTGCATGCACTTTTGTAAATTTTGTCATCCGTTCCCACCGGCACACAATAGTCTACTCTTCCGAAAAGCGGAACGGGTTTTAACGTGTGTGCAAGATGTTCTGCGTGCGTTCGCTCACGGGACCTTGGTTTATAGTCTCATCCGAAGGACTTCTTTAGGGGAGTGGAGTCGGCACTGATGTTAACTCCAGAGGAAAAATCCTCTTGAACGAAATTCGAACCCGGGTCAACAGATCACGAGCGCATCACTCTGACCACCAGGCTGTCCCGTCCCAGAAGATCAAATATGCACGTTAAAGATCCAGTGGTTCATGTCAGCGTTCAATGGATTGCGGAAACATGAACATATCTAACATACAACCTGGAAGCCGGAATGTAGCTACTACATTCGTAGTGGGCAAAAACAGTCGTCGCATACGCAAAAAATTTCATCATTGATGAACCTCAGATCTCTAGCCAAGAAACGAAAAGAAAAACAAAACGAAAACAATCTATGCTGCATACAGTACCACAGCACAGGGAGGCAGACAGAAGAGGCAGACAGAGAAAATGATGGGAAGACAACATCAGATCACAGAGTGCACTGGCCTTGGATGAAGCGACTAAGAAGAGCCACTGGGGGGATGTGATAGCCTAGTGGTCAGAACATTGCGCTGGCAATTTGACGACCCGGGTTCGATTCCAGTTCGAGGAGATTTTTTTCCTGGAGTTAACATCAGTGCTGACTCCACTCTCCTCCAAAGTCCCTCGGATAAGACTATAAACCGAGGCCCCGTGAGTAAACGCACGCAGAACATTTTGCGCACACGTTAAATCCTGTTCCGCTTTTCGTAAGAGTAGGCCATCGTGTGCCGGTGGGAACAGATAACATTTACAAAACTTCATACACACGTGGACTGGATGTAAAAAAGCACAGGAGTGCTTATCCCATTATCTTCGATATAAAAGAATAATAAAAACAAATAAATAAAATAAAAACAGTTTGTTTTATCATCTGAAACAAGAAAACCAAACCAAACATAGCATCCCTGCCACCATCAACTCATAAACTACCGGACCGACGCAAAGTCTAGGTTTGGGATGGGATTCGAACCCCCGATTCCTTGTCTTCTATCCAGGTACGTTTCCACCAGACAGACGATCGATCCACCACGTATCTGTTTGCTGTGTAGCTGGTGGGGGGGGGGGGGGGGGGGGGGTGAGGTGGGGATGAGCGGCTAGGGAACATCAGCATTGGGACATATGCCTTGCTAGATGAAACACACACACACACACACAACAAAAAACAAAACTATCTGCGGAGATGGAAATCCATTCCATTACTGGCCCATTTTCTTTTACGGTTGTAGTGCCTGATGAAAGAGAGAGAGAGAGTGGGGGAGAGAGGGAGAGAGAGAGAGAGAGAGAGAGAGAGAGAGAGAGAGGGAGAGAGAGGGAGGGAGAGAGAGAGGGAGAGAGAGAGGAGAGGAGAGAGAGGGGGGGTGGGAGAGAGAGAGAAAGAGAGGAGGGAGAGAGAGAGAGATGGGGAGATAGAGAGTGAGAGAGAGAGGGGTGGAGAGAGAGAGAGAGAGGAGAGAGAGAGAGAGAGGAGAGAGAGAGAGAGAGAGAGAGAGAGAGAGAGAGAGAGAGAGAGAGAGAGAGAGAGAGAGAGAGAGAGAGAGAGGAGAGAAGGCAAGGCAAGGCAAGGCAAGGTAAGGCAAGGCAAGGCAAGGCAAGGCAAATTCTTTTATTCGAGGATAATAGATAAGCACTCGTGTGCTTTTTTACATCCAGTCCCCGCCCTTTTCAGGGATGACATCAAGATAAAAAAAAAATCTCCAACTACACAACAGCAATAACAATGATCCAAATACCAAGAGCAAGAAACCATACCAAGTATCAAACAGCATGCAAGAAATAGGACACAGAGAGAGAGAGAGAGAGAGAGAGAGAGAGAGAGAGAGAGAGAGAGAGAGAAGAGAGAGAGAGAGAGAGAGAGAGAGAGAGAGAGAGAGAGAGACAGACAGACAGACAGACAGACAGACAGACAGAGACAGACAGACAGACAGACAGACAGACAGACAGACAGACAGACAGACACAGAGAGACAGAGACAGACAGACAGAGAGAGAGAGGCTGAGAGAGAGGCAGGAGAGAGAGAGAGAGAGAGATTAACCGAGAGGACAGGCCATAAAGACACACAGATGAGCACTCAGCAAAGGTAATAGGTAATAACGAGACAGTAGATTGATCAGTTAATTGATTCGATATTCATTCCTTCATTATCCGATTGAGTGAGTGAGGGAGGGTGCGAGTGAGTGAGTGAGTGAGTGAGTGAGTGAGTGAGTGAGTGAGTGTGTGTGTGTGTGTTTGTGTGTGTGCGTGTGTGTGTATATGTGTGTGTGTGTGTGCGTGTGTGTGTGTGTGTGTGTGCGTTGTGTGTATGTGTGCGTTTGTGTGTGTGTGTGAATGAGCATAAGAAGGGAAAACATACAGGCAGGCATGTAACAAAAAATGACAGACAGATGCTGTCAAATGGTCAGAAACAAAGAAAGATAGATAAAACAGAGAGAGCAAGAGAGGGAGAGAGAATGAATGAATAATCTTTATCTTGAGATTGAGAGATAGAGAGAGAGGGGGGAGAGAGGGGAAAGAGAGAGAGAGAGAGAGGAGAGAGAGGAGAGAGAGAGAGAGAGAGAGAGAGAGAGAGAGGAGAGGAGAGAGAGGGAGAGAGAGGGAGAGGGAGAGGGGAGGGAGGGGGAGGGAGAGGGAGAGGGAGAGGGAGAGGGAGAGAGAGAGAGAGAGAGAGAGAGAGAGAGAGAGAGAGAGAGAGAGAGAGAGAGAGAGAGAGAGAGAGAGAGATAATGAATGAATGAATAAATGAATACTTGAATAAATGAATGAATGCATAAATGGATGAATGAATGAATAGTCAGAGAGAGAGAGAGAGAGAGAGAGAGAGAGAGAGAGAGAGAGAGAGAGAGAGAGGAGAGAGAGAGCGAGAGCGAGAGAGACAGAGAGAGAGAGAGAGAGAGAGAGAGTCAGAGACAAAGTCAGAGAGACAGACAGAGACAAAGACAGAAACAGAGAGTGTGGATCAAAAAAGAGAGAAAACTGGATATAATTATTATGAGGGAAACGAGACAGACAGAGAGAAAAAGAACTGAAGGAACCTGGAGTATACCAAGTCTTCCTCCACCTCCTCCACCACCACCACCATCACCCCTAATCCACCTCCTCTCCCTCCTCTCCCCCCCCCCCCCCCCACACCCACTGTTCCATTTCTTCCCCCCCCCCTTCCCCATCCCCCCACCCTCACCCTTCCCCTTTCCCCATCAGACTGTCCCCCAGGAAATCGATAGTGGGACAATTTCTGTGCAACTTCCGCACACTGCGCATGGCTGACATGTCCCCCCCCCCCCCCTCCTCCTCCTCCTCTCTCTCCTCTGCCTGAGCGCTTCGGCCACAATCCACAGTTAGGCTACTGGGTCGAGCAGTGATGGTCATTTAATTTAATGAAACTGCTGTCAAATTCTGAAGTACTTTTCACTATCTTCACCCATCCCGGAGTTTTGTAGACCGTAGGGGCGCTCCTGAAGAGTTTGCAACCAGCTTCCTCTTCTTCTCGTGGTTTTGACAGCCCCGATATGGCCTGCGTGCTCGGCAGAGCTGTAAACAACATGATTAGATTGGATTGGTTTCTCGTCGTTTTCAGCTTTCTGTAGTAAGTCGTTCTTTTCAAAGCCAGTCCACTCTCTGATGTTGTCTTCCCAGCGTTTTCTCTGTCTGCCTCTTCGTCTTCCTCCTTGTACTGTTCCCTGTAGGATCGACAGTCTTGGCCAGTTCAGAGTGTTCGTGTGACGTGCCCATACCACTTCTGTTTGCATTTTTTCCACTGAAGTCAGAAGCTTTTCATATGGTCTGATTGTGTTTTCAGTTTTTGGTTTTCACTTCCTTGTTAGTTCTGTGATCTCTGTATGAGATACCAAGATGTCTACGAAAGTATGTCATCTCTATTGCCTATATATTTCTTTCAATGACTGCTGTTGGGGTCTACGTTTCACACGTGTACACAAATAATTATGGGCATGATCAGGGAACGCATCAGTCTGATCTTAAAGCTGATGGCTATGTTCTTGTCGTTTCAGAGGACTTGCAGTTTGGTCATTGCAGCTCTCAGATATTTAAAGCTATGGACAGTCTCAATTTTCTTGCAGTCTATAAGAATGTCCGCTCTGATGCCATTGGCACTATTTGTCATCAGGTGGGTTTTCTCTGCACTGATCTGCATGCCATATGCTGAAGAGGCTCCATCAAGGTGATTTACCAAGTTGACTAACTCTTGCTCTTCTCCAGCTAAAATAGGTCATCGATATCGTCGGCTAAAACATAAGTTTGTAGGATAATTGTCCTGCCTCCAATGCTGACTGTTCTCCCATGGTTTTCAAGTGTGTCATCCATTATTCTAAGTCCAAAGTCTTTCGGATGAGACTAAACCGAGTCCCCGTGTGCGAACGCACGCAGAACATCTTGCCCACACGTTAAATCCTGTTCCACTTTTCGAAAGAGTAGGTCATTGTATACCGATGGGAACAGATGACAAAATTTACAAAACTGCATACACACGGGGACTAGATGTAAAAAAAGCACATGAGTGCTTATTCCATTATTCTCTATAATGATAAATTAATTAAAAATAGATAAGATGTTGAAGAGGGTGGGAGAGAGCAGACATCCTTGGGATATTCTGATTGTGGTTCGGAATCATACTTCAATGTTGTTATCATAGTAGACAGCGCTACCTTCATGGTAGGCAAAAACATCTGGATACACAAAAATCTCATAAACCTCTGAGCTCTTGCCGAGGAACGAAGAAGAAAATAATGTACCACGGAAGCTTTACCGTAAAAACCTGCTTGGATAAGCAAAAACAAAGAAAAAAAGCAGCAAAAAGTGTGGTGGAAGCATTATAACTATGTATTGCAGCCATTCTTTCCCTGAAAACCTGGCCAGTCTCTGTGGGCATGGAGTCAGGTTTCTTTTCCTCCCTGTGTCTTTAGAAGGAAGTGATGGAGTATGAAGAGAGAGAGAGAGAGAGAGAGAGAGAGAGAGAGAGAGAGGAGAGAGGAGAGAGAGAGAGAGAGAGAGAGAGAGAGAGAGAGACAGACAGACAGACACAGAGACAGAGAGACAGAGACAGAGAGACAGAGACAGAGAGAGACAGAGAGAGACAGAGAGAGACAGAGAGACAGAGACAGAGAGACAAAGACAGAGACAGAGAGGCAGAGAGACAGAGAGACAGAGAGACAGAGAGACACACAGACACACAGACACACAGAAGCAGAGAGAGACAGACCACATAAGAGAGAGAGACAGAGAGAGAGAGAGACAGAGAGAGAGAGAGAGACAGAGACAGAGAGAGAGACAGAGAGAGAGAGTTAAATACACAGACAAAGGTATTAACAGACAAAGATAGACAAACTGATGGACAGAGAGACGGGTAGGAGAGAGGAAGGGAGAGAGAGAGAGGGAGAGACAGAGAGAGAGAGGCAGACAAACAGACAAAGACAGAGACAGAGAGAGACAGAGAGAGACAGAGAGAGACAGAGAGAGAAAAAGAGAGTAAAAGAGAGAATGAACAAGAGAGAGAGAGAGAGAGAGAGAGAGAGAGAGGAGAGAGAGAGAGAGAGAGAGAGAGAGAGAGGAGAGAGAGAGGAGAGAGGGAGAGAGAGAGAGAGGAGAGAGAGAGAGAGAGAGAAATGAAAATGAAATGAAAATGTTTTTATTGAACATCAGCCTTGGGCCACAATTCAAAACGAAGTGGGAGATGGGGGAGTGG
>CM060320.1:59692406-59694906 GCA_030674155.1 Stramonita haemastoma | reverse complement strand
TGTGTCAGTTTAGTTGGGGGTTTTTTAGTTGTTGTTTTTTTTACTCTGTTCATTTATTTGATTTATAATATATGAGGCGAGGGTGGTTTTTTTTTTTTTTTTTTGTTGTTATTTTTCTTGTGGTGAGGCCCTGCGAGGGGTTGCAGTATTTAATCACTGGGTTCATGGGGTGCACAGGGTGGGTCGGGCATGCTTTCCTGCATAGTTTTCTTCCTGAATGTTTATGGAGCGGAACATATGATGTGTCTGTCTTATGACTGGTTTGGGTTACATGAACCTCTGTGTGTGTGAGTCTTTGTTTGGTGTGTGTGTGGGAGGGGGGGGGGGGTTGGGGTTGTGTGTGTGTGTGTGTGTGTGTGTGTGTGTGTGTGTTGGTGTGTGTGGATTGTGTGCGTGCGTGCGTGCGTGTGTGTGTGGTGTGTGTGTGTGTGTTGTGTGTGTGTGTGTGTGTGTGTGGTTTGTGAGTCTGTGAGTGGTGTGTGTGTGTGTGTGTGTGTGTGTGTGTGCGTGTGTGTGTGTGTGTGTGTGTGTGTGTATGTGTGTGTGTGTGTGTTGCGCGCGCGCGCGCGCGCGGCGCGCGCGCGCGTGTGTGTGTGTGTGTGCAAGGTGGCGCGGGCGGGTGTGCTTGCTAGTATGCGAGCGTGCGTTGTGTGTAGTGTCTGCGCGCGTACGTAAGTGTGTACGTGCGTGCACGTGCGCCTGTATGTGTATGCATGCATTAGTACTAATTGTTGCAGTGAAGTGCGTACGCGTTTGTGCGCGTGTATACACATGTACATCCTGAAGCATAAATACTTGGAAATGAATATACCCGACATACAAAAGTCTAGAAATTCCCCACCCCCCTCCCAAGACCCTCCCAAATTGTTAGAAATTTTGTTGGCAACGTGAGCAAATATAGCCCAGCCATAATACTAATTAGTACAGACAGGATATCCGCCTCCGGCCCGAGAGAGTGATACGACTGTTGCTGCATGCAACCTACCCCCTCCGCAACTGCAACTTAAAATCAGCACCTGAAGAAACTGACATTGAAACTGTCTTTTGACATTGACATTGAAACTGACACGAGACTCGACATTGAAACTGACATTGAAACTGACACTGAAAGTGACAACCTCCGCAACCTTTTTGTAATTTTTAGTCGTATTTATTTTTAGATAAAAAGTTGTTATTGTTGTTGTTGTTGTTGTTGTTGCTGTCTTTTAATACACTTTTAAAAATATTGTTTTTCTTTAGTGTTGAGGTCTCTGATGCTTCGCTCCACAACGACAACATAGGTTATGGGACACCTTTACTTTTTTTTGCTTGTTTTACCTTATTTTTGTTTAACCGGTTGCAGGTTCTGAGTCCAAAACTAAAGGGGGGGGGGGGGAGGGAAATAAAAGGTAAAGGTGTCCCACAAACTATGCAGTCGTTGGGGAGCGTTGGGGAGCGAGGCGTCAGAGACCTCAGCTTCTCTCGGGGCCAGCATATTGAGGGCGGCGCCCATCTCCTCTCCCTCACTGCTTTACCTTCCCTGACCCTAAAGAGGGGAGGTACCCATTGTCAGCTGGGTGAACTGGGGGGACTGTACTAAAGCCAACATGCGCAAACAGTCACTCATCCACTTGGTAACCACGCTCGATGCTGCTTAACCTTGGCTGGTGGAAAGTGAGTGCTCTGACCACTGACCACTGATACAGAGATTAGTGTATACAATGTCAAAACTGTTGAAAAAGGTAAAGGTTGTCCCATAACCTAGGCGGTCGTAGGGGAGCGAGGCGTCAGAGATCTCAGCTTCTCTAGGGGGCCAGCATATTGAGGGCAGTGGAACCCATCTCCTCTCCTTCGCTGCTTAACGTTCCTTATTCCAAAAGAGGGCAGGTATCCATTTACAGCTGGGTGAACTGGGGGACTGTACTGAAGCCAACACGCGCAAACAGTCACTTGGAAACCACGTTCAATGCTTGCTTAGCCTTGGTGGGGGGGGGGGGGGAGGAAGTGAGTGTTCTGACCACTGACCAAGAGATAAGTATTATACAGTGTCAAAACATTTGGACGGACATTAAAACTGACGAATAAATACAAAAAACAAACCCAGCAAAAGAAACCAACAAAATTCAAATAAACAAACAAACAAACAAAGCAAAGAAAACAAACAAAAAATCAAACAAACAAACCAAACCAAAAAAAACCAAACAAACAAATCCCCTCACATAGTGAGAAACTGTAAGCCGTCACCTAACACACCTTGCAATGCATTCTGTCATCTGACCGTGTAGCTAGCTAGGTATAAGAGAAGTAGCCTACACACATCACACAGAGACAACAGCAAAGGGGGGTCATTGGCCGTTGCCCTGCTTTACACCTGACATGCATTTTAATGTGGTGTGTAAGCTAGGAGTACCAGAGATTGTCATGTTCTCTGGTGGAATGGGAGGGGTGGGGGGTGTTTGTGTGGGATTTTTTTTTTTTGAGGGGGTGTTAGTTGTTGGGTTGTTGTTTTTTGTGTTTTTTT
>CM060320.1:59677406-59682406 GCA_030674155.1 Stramonita haemastoma | reverse complement strand
GACTGACCCCTATCACCCCAGTGGCCAAGAAGCTCTGTGGAGACTGGAAGGACCTAGAGCGTAGTACAGCTGCCTTCGTCACAGAAACTAAGCTAGCCATCTGACGAGCGCAAAAAAAGAGAGAGGCCAAACAGATTTCGTTATCAATTGTGCACAGTTATTCTTGGTTCTTTATCAACATACACGGTAGGGAACAAAAAAACGCCAGGTTGCCCATAAACCTATCCATGCTACACGCATGCTTTTATGCAACATAAACACAAACACACACACACACATACATACATACACGAGCGAGCGCGTGTGCGCATACACACCTACCCCCCTTCTCTCTCTCTCTCTCTCTCTCTCTCTCTCTCTCTCTCTCTCTCTCTCTCTCTCTCTCTCTCTCTCTCTCTCTCTCTCTCTCTGTCCCTCTCACTGTAGCTCCCTTCCTCTCTCTCTCAAAAAAGCAAATCGATGTTTACTCAATGAATCATCTGAAAAAAAAAAAGGACTTGACTTGACTTGACTTGACTCTCTCTCTCTCTCTCTCTCTCTCTCTCTCTCACACACACACACACACACACAGTTCTTTCCACCCTCACACCACACACACACACACCACACACACCACACACACACACACACACACACACACACACACACACACACACACACACCATCCTACCCTTCACCCATCCCACCCCCCACCCCCCACCCCCAACACCACTAACACACACACAGGTAGGCGGGCAGGCAGGCATTTCACACCTGAGTGAAACAGCCTCCATACCACTACTTCTGCCTCACATTCCGATCAATCCTCCATTCACCATAACACTGATGTAGTGTATCCATGGTCCGGTGACTATCAATATCGATCTGTTAGACTTCAGCTATCTTGATTCACTGTGTTCACTGGAGGGAGACAGGATGGAGAGAGTGAGTGAGTGATGTGAGTGAGTGAGGTGAGTGAGTGAGTGAGGAGTGATAGAGAGAGAGAACTCAGGAACTCAGAAACTCAAAGCATTTTAATGTACTTGAGAGAGAGAGAGAGAGAGAGAGATGAGAGGAGAGAGAGAGAGAGAGAGGAGAGAGAGAGAGAGAGAGAGAGAGAGAGAGAGAGAGAGAAAATACAGAGACAGAGTCAGAGGACAGAGAGAGAGAGAGAACTTAGGAAACTCAAGAACTCGAGGGTTTTAAGGTACTTTCGCCCTTGACCACAATACATTGACATGTTAGGACAAAATATGTATAATACTTACTGGCAATTTACAATCTTCGTAGTCAGGAAAGTATTAAACTGAACTTTGTAGCATACAAAAAAATACCAACAAAAAAAACTCAAAGCAGCGAACACTTTTTCAAAACATCAAATCAAATGAGTAAATACCTTATCATAAACAGACAAAAGACTACTTTCATCTTCTTAAGAGAACATTAAAGAATTGCACTTTTGAGAGCGAGCGAGCGAGCGAGCGAGCGAGAGAGAGAGAGAGAGAGAGAGAGAGAGAGAGGAGAAGAGAGAGGGGAGAGAGAGATGAGAGAGAGAGAGAGAGAGAGAGAGGAGACAAACCAGCAAGCAGAAATGATAACCAACATAACCCACCCACTTACCAACCAGCCAACCCACCCTTACGCCAACCAATCAAATCAACCTCCCATGTACACACCCATGCATCCTATCAATCAATCGACCAACCAAATGGCAAATCAATCAGCCAACCGACCCACAATCAACCAATCAATCATCCAACTAACAACCTAACCAGCCAACCATGTACCCAACCAACCAACTAACCAACCAGCCACCCACTCAGCTAACCATACAGCCAGCCAACCAATCAACCATTCACACAGTCGGGGACTGGATGTAAAATGCACATGGGTGCTCATTCATTATCCTCGAAATAAAAGAATTTGATTTGATTTGATTCACACAACCAACCAACCAAGCTACCATCAAACTAACCAACCAACCATCCACCCACTCACCCAGCTAACCCACCAACCCAACCATCCAATCAACCAACCCACTGAACAAACCAACCAACCAACCAGCTGGACAGACAGACACAGGGACAGAACATTACAAGCACTCTACTCACTCACCCCCATGCCTTCTCCTCAGCAAGATGTAGACGATGACCAAGACAACAGCCACGACGACCAGAGTGACGAAAATGCTGACCACCACCGCCACCGTCACCTTGTTGTCATCCCCCGAACAGTCCCCCTCCGCCCCCACACTGCTGCACCCCCACCCCCACCACAGCCACAACCACGACCACAGACACCACCAACTCCATCGCTGTAAGTACCATCCGGGGCTTTGAGTCCTGAAGTCCGCCATCTTTGTTTTTTTGTGTTGAATGAATGTTTTTGGGGTAGTTGAGAGATGTTAGTTAAGAGGGTTTGGAGGTTTTGTTTAGTTGTTGAGATGTGATGTTTGTTTTGTTTGTTGTTGTTGTGGTTGTTGTTTCTGCTGCTATGCCTCCGCTCGTTGCCTTAACGTGTTTCTTATTCTGGAAGCTGGTTCTTCCTGTTTACTCTTCCGTTTGTTTTCTGTGCTCTTCTTCGTCGTCGTTTTTCTTCTGCTGATTCTCACTCTTGCTGCCCTGGATTGTTGCTGTGGTTGTTGCTGTTTCTTCTGGCAGTTGTTATTGTTGTTGTTGATGATGTTGTTTCTGGTGTTGTTTGTCACAAATAATCATTATTCATTAACTCTCGTTGTCACATGTAACTGGCATGCACTAAAACAATTTCCTTCTTTTTTTTTTTTTTTTTTTCTTTAGAATTTCACCTTAGATTCTTGTTATCACCGATTCAAAAGATTTTCAACACCATATGATTTCTGTTTGTTCATGTAATTGTGTTACTATAACAAAGTTGATAGAACTGTGTAGTTAACCGAGTTAACAGCAGTCTATTAATATAGTATCACCTGAGGTCATAACGGAGACACATTCTGTCCTTTCATGCCTTGTGCCATGTTCCTGTGCTGTCATGAAGTTATGAATCTTTACATACAGCAGATTTCAAAGATATTAACTGTACTCACTCTCCAAAAAATCAATAAAATATATAAACGTTAACAATTTATCACCACCGTAATAAATATCTGAGAATGAGTTTGTCCCATGTCGGCTGAGTTGAAATCCTCAAGCAGAAAACCATAATTCAAAACGTGTTCAATTTAAAAGATAAGGTTTGATGAACAAAGCGTTTCCAGAAATGTTAAGCCCATAAACTTTTGAAGATTATGTTCACTGGCGTTTTGCAGTATTGGTTTTTTTCTATGGCTAAATATAAATATTATCACAAAGAAGACCCAGCAAATATTTGTAAAAACTATAAATTCTGGTGCACACACAGACTATTTACACACGAAAGACTTTTTTCTTTGTTCCTTAGGAGTTTACAATAAGACCGCGGCACAAAATTGCATGTTTTTATTTCGCCTCACAAGACACAGAAGACAGCAGAAGACAAGAGTGCCAGTATTCCAATATCTGCTTCTCAACAGAAGTCTTCTGACACGTTCAAGATGTCATGGTTTTGTGATCCGGCTTTTTTCCCCTCCAAAATGTTCCAACGTCTCTTTCATGAGGAACTTCTGTGCCTGTTCCAAAAAAAAAAAAAAAGAATCAGAATCAGAATCAGAGAACATTATGAATTTGTAATTACAAGAAACAGATGACTCATTTTCTTACATTATTTTTTAGAGAAAGAGATACAAAACTGATTGAAAAACATGATACTTTTTCTTGAAAATATATACCGCTGACGAACAAACAAAACGAAGGGAAAAAAACAAAGAAAAAAAGGAAAAAAAAAAGAAAGAGAAGAAAAGAAATGGATAAAAAAAGAATGAAGAAAGAAAGAAAGCACAAAAAGGTAAGAAAGAAAGGAAAACGAAAGAAAGACATACAAGATAATCACAAGACGACAGGCAAAATATCAACAGAAACAACACAAATGGATATCTACGTCCCCAAAGACGAAAGGCGGCTATCTTAATGGTGGGCAAAAACCGTCACAAACGCCAAAAATATCACATTATTGAACCTCAGTGTTCTAGCCGAGAAATGATAAACAGCACCAATAATAAAGTATCAACACGTGCAATAGATCAATTACTTGAGAGAGAAAGAATATGAAAGAAAATGAGTAGATGAGAAAGAATAAACAAAACTAAACGAACGAATGAAAGACAGAAAAAAAAAACAAAGAAGGAAGACAGATGTTTTGGACAAAGTTCAAGTCTACATGCAACATCAAAACACTAGAAGAGAAATTATTCACAACATGTTCAGAGACACAGAGCCATACAAAAAAAGGAAACGGCATTGACACACACAAAAAAAACACCAGCTGTGTATAAATAATAATTCTTCTCACATGCAAGACATTGTCATAGTTAATCCCTCTCTGAAGTTTTCACCATTCATCTGTATGTATATATATATATATATATATATGTAATTACTTTTCTCAGCATGAGTGTCTTGTCTCTTCCTGTGAGCCTGTCTAGTCTATCTCTGTCTGTCATACCGTGTTAGATTTCATGAGTCTACAGGTTACAGAAGGTGGGGTAGGGGGGGGGGGGGGGGGTTGCTTGAAATAAATTTTTGAAGTGGGAAATCTGTCTGTCTCTCTGTGTTGTCCTCTGGCTAAAGAATTTGCCTCCCCCCTCTCTGTCTGTCTGTCTGTCTGTCTGTCTGTCTGTTTCTCTCTCTCTTCTCTCTCTCTCTCTCTCTCTCTCTCTCTCTCTCTCTCTCTCTCTCTCTCTCTCTCTCTCTCTCTCTCTCTCTCTCTCTCTTTCTCTCCCTCTATCTCTGTATGACTGTCTGTCTCTCTCTCTCTTTGTCTCTGTCTGTCCCTTCCCCTCTGTCTCTCTGTGTCTTTGTCTATGCCCGTCTGTCTGTCCCTCTCTCTCTCTCTCTCTGTGTCTCTCTCTCTGTCATTCTGCCATCATCGGTTGATTTAGAACCTCCCTGTATGTCTGATTGTAGTGA
>CM060320.1:59660385-59674806 GCA_030674155.1 Stramonita haemastoma | reverse complement strand
CTCTCTCCTTCTCTCTCTCTCTTCTCTTCTTCTCTATCTATCTATCTATCTATCTATCTATCTATCTATCTATCTATCTATATCTATCTATCTATCTATTATTATATAAATTAATGTTATATATAAGTATATATATATTTATATACATATAACTCAATAATAAATATATATTATATATATATATATATATATATATATATATATATATATATATATATATATATATGAATGTGTATGTACATATACATACACACACACACATACACCCACACACACACACACACAGAGGACACTCACGGGGGTTGATGGGTGAAGGTATAACCATACTGCAGGGCTATGCTGGACTTGTCTGTGGGAGCCTTCAGTGGACATTCCTCCCAATCCATGGGCACCTCTATCACTATCATCTCCCCTCCCTCTGTCTCCTCCGTCTTCGCTATCTTTGACTCCGACATCTGAAGGACACATTTTATTTTATTTTTTTTTTTTTTCATTTTATTCTTTTATATCGAGGATAATGGGATATATTTATCTATTTATCTATTTGTTCTTTTTATTCTTTTATCGAGGATAATGGAATAAGCACTCTTGTGCTTTTTTTACATCCAGTCTCCGTGTGTTTTCAGTTTTGTAAATGTCATCTGTTCCCACTGGAACACGATGGCCTACTCTTACGAAAAGTGGAACAGGATTTAACGTGTGCGCAAGATGTTCTGCCTGCATTCGCACACGGGGCCTCGGTTTAAAGTCTCATCCGAAGGACTTTTGGGGAGAGTGGAGTCAGCACTGATGTTAAGCACTCATGTGCTTTGTTTTATCTCAGTCCTCGTGTGTATGTATGCAGTTGTGTCAATATTGTCATCGGTTCTCACCGGCACACAATGGCCTACTCTTACGAAAAGCGGAACAGGATTTAACGTGTGGGCGAGATGTTCCAATCAATGATGTTCAAGAACCAATCAATGGGGGACTTGGGTAGCTTGGTGGTTAGAGTGATGCGAATTGCGCTCCTGATCTGCTGACTCAGTTCGAATCTCTTTCCGTTTGGGCCCCAAAACTTTCCCCCCATCCATTAGACCATGAGTGGTTGTCTGGGTGCTAGTCTTTCGGATGAGACGATAAACCGAGGTCCCGTGTGTTAAACATAATTATCTAGCGTACGTAAAAGAACCCACGTCAACAAGAGGGTTGTTTCTGGCAAAATTATGTAGAAAAAAGCCATTCTGATAGGAAACAAATACAGTTGCAGACAGGAAAAAGAAAAAAAAAATGGGTGGCGCTGTACTTGTGGTAATGTGTTCTCCCCAGGGAGAGCAGCCCGAATTTCACAAAGAGAAATCTGCTGTGACATAAAGTGGTATAAAATAAAATAAAATAAATAAATAAAAGAGGGATTTTTCCTCTGGAGTTAACATCAGTGCCGACTCCACTCCCCTACAAAAGTCCTTCGGGTAAGACTACAAGACCGAGGCCCGTGTGCGAACGCACGCAGAAATCTTGCGCACACGTTGAAACCCTCAGTTCCGCTGTACGGAAGAGTAGGCCATTGTGTGCCGTTGGGAATGGATGACAAAATTTACAAGACTGCAGACACACGGGGACTAGATATAAAATTGCACATGAGTGTTTTATTCCATTATCCTGGAAATAAAAGAATAAAAAAAAACAAAAATAAATAAATGCACAGCCGTGAGAGAGTTGACCACGGAGAAATTCTTCTTGCTTTCTTCCCTTATCTTCAAACTTTCAGCCAGTGTTTTAAAAAAAAAAAAAAAAAGGTTCATTTTTTCCCACCGCATCTCGTGTGTGCGTGCGTGCGTGCATGTGTGTGTGTGTGTGCACGCATACATGCATGGATGCATGCAAGCACATGTACACACACGCACACACACACACCAACACACACATATATACACACGCTCACGCGCGCGCATTTTTCCCCCGATATAGGAACGCGGCTACCTTACTCGTACGCCAGAACGGTCACATAACGCAAAATCTCACCTTTGATGAACCTCGGACCTCTCTAGCCATGAAACGAAAACAAAAGTTAGTACAAACAAGTATCACTTGTTGCTTAAATGAAAATACTGTGCATTACTATATCATGACTGGGGTAATCATTAAGTTAAAGAGACATCCATAAAGTCTACAGGAAAGGTAAAAAGGTAAAGGTGTCTCATAACCTAAGCGGTCGTAGGGGAGTGAGTCATCAGAGACCTCAGCTTCTCAAGGGGCAGCATATTGAGGGCGGTGCCCATCTCCTCTCCCTCGCTGCTTCACCTTCCCTGAAAGTAAAGAGGGCAGGTACCCATTGACAGCTGGGTGAACTGGGGGGGAACTGTACTGAAGCCAAGGCGTGCAAACGGTCACCCATCCAACTGGTAACCACGCTCAACGCTGCTTAAAACTTAATTGGGGGAAAGAGAGTGCTCTGACCACTGAGCTATCCAGCCCCTCTACAAACCATTCTAAATCCTGGACTTGGCTTAAACAGACCATGTTACCTTCGCTTTTTCAGTAAAGTCCAATGGTTCATACTACTATAAACTTGTAACATTGAACGTTCGCCGACTAACATTGGTACCTCATCTTCTCAAGACATAGGGCAGAACTACAAGCCATCAGAGACTTACCTTAACCAGAAAGACTCCCCCAGTAGCGTGAGCACTGCAAAATACAAAACGTGATTTTGAAAGCTAACGGCTTCCAAGTCCATTTATATAGTTTTCAAACAGGAGGCTATTACGCAAAATAAATTAACTTTCGCATCATCATTACTGTTACCAAAAAAAAAAAATTAAAAAAAAAGATCCAGCATTCATGTTAATGGATTCCAACTACATGGTGTGTGTCTCTCATATTTTTTTTTAATTTCACATACTAATGGATAGCTTTGAACTGGCGTGAATGGTAACCTTCTTACAAATGGATGGCACTCATTCGATGACATGTGTCGAGGAAGCTAGCTTACCTGTTACAAATCACTTGACACCTACGCGCGATTGTAACGGGGGTTCCTGCTGCCAGCGTCATTGATCCAGAGTCTTTAGGTCCAGTCTCCTGTGCCAGTCAGTTCTGCAAGCTCGGTGCCTTGATAATTGTTTAGATCCTCGCTAAATGTGTTGGTTTAATTGTCCATTAGCGTTTGACATATTCCGTGCACTTGCGAGCTAACTTGGAATCATCTGTCTTGTTTATTTTACCAAGGTAATGGCCAATAACCAGTGAACAGCAATACTCAAACAACCCCATCAGCGTGGAATTCTTTGCCCTCAGTGTGAAATAAGAACTCTGACTTTGTAGAAAGGCTCGTTGGTCTCTTTGATTAACATGTTTTTTTTTCTGCCTGTTTGATTGAAACGGGCAAAGCATTTGGAGTATGAGTGCTATCTCAGAGCTTGTTAGGTGTTGTTTTGCTGCTTCTATGCCCCACATCTCAAGTTTGTTTGTTTGTTTATTTCTCTCTTTGTTTCTCTCTCTCTCTCTCTCTCTCTCTCTCTCTCTCTCTCTCTCTCTCTCTCTCTCTCTCTCTCTCTCTCTCTCTCTCTCTCTCTCTCTCTCTCTCTCTCTCTCTCCTGAATATTTCCCTTACAGTTTGAAGTGATCTGTTTCCTGTTTGCATTCTGATATCAATGTTCTATAATTTTAATCCTACTGTATCTGTCTTTTTGTGATTTAATTAATCCTACTGTATCTGTCTTTTTGTGATTTAAATAATCCTACTGTATCTGTCTTTTTGTGATTTAATTAATCCTACTGTATCTGTCTTTTGTGATTTAAATAATCCTACTGTATCTGTCTTTTGTGATTTAAATAATCCTAACTGTATCTGTCTTTTGTGATTTAATGAATCCTAATGTATCTGTCTTTTGTGATTTAATAATCCTAACTGTATCTGTCTTTTTGTGATTTAATGAATCCTATAGTATCTGTTTTTTTGTGATTTAATTAATCCTACTGTATCTGTCTTTTGTGATTTAAATAATCCTACTATATCTGTCTTTTAGTGATTTGATAATCCTAATGTATCTGTCTTTTGTGATTTAAATAATTCTACTTATCTGTCTTTTTGTGATTTAATTAATCCTACTGTATCTGTCTTTTGTGATTTAAATAATCCTACTGTATCTGTCTTTTGTGATTTAATGAATCCTAATGTATCTGTCTTTTGTGATTTAACCTTCGCCAGACACCGTGGGTGAAAAATTACCCAGACTCTCAGTTAAATGATCATAACTTTGTCAGTTTTAATTTCATCAAGCTTAAATTTTATGACTTTGTTTATTATATATTTGTGCATAATTCCACCGAATATGAAGATTTTATGTTTGTAAACAAAGGAGTTATTAGACCATTAAAACGTTGTATAACCTTCGCCAGATACCGTGGGTGGCTGGTCACCCATACTTTTTATATAGACCACAGCTCTTTCCTACACACGCCAGGGCTCGTGGATGGCTGGTCACCCATACCTTTTATAGACTGCAACCCTTTCCTACACACGCTAGGGCTCGTGGGTGGCTGGTCACCCATACCTTTTATAGACTGCAACCCTTTCCTACACACGCTAGGGCTCGTGGATAGCTGGTCACCCATACATTTTATTGTGCTTGAGGAAGCACTTTCCTTGGGTGGCCAGTAGACATATCTCCTTGGGACCAAACAAACTTGAGTAGTCAACTCAGAGACATGTAGGCTTCTTGACCTACTTTAGGGGGGGGGCACCCCCCCCCCCCCCTGGTGGCTGGGATTTTGTCTTCCATTGCCTTTGTCAACCAGGTCTGCAGTAAGGATCTTTTGTGTGGTCCTTGTACACCTAGTAGGATAGCTGGAGGGTTAGCAAGTGTGCCTTGCTCACTTGAGACAGTCATGTGATTAACACCTGAGAGAGCTTGCTCAGGTTTAGTCTTCTATTCAACCAAACTTGTAGTGTGGCATGTCCTTTGATAAATCCTTTCTTCTAAATATTTCTAGGTTAGTTGATTGGTCTGAATCAGCAAGTATTTTTCTGGACATTTCTATTTTGAGTTGATTGGTTTAGGCCCGAGTCAGCAAGAATTTTTCTGGATATTTCTATTTTGAGTTGATTGCTTTAGGCCCGAGTCAGCAAGAATAGGTAATGGTACATATAAGGAAAGCTGACAGTCACTCATCCTTTCCTGCAACAGCATTCTAGAAGGCCTGAGCAACTGTGTGAGCGGTAAGTGAAACATTTTTCTGTTTGATAGTAGTTGTTAATTTTATTAAGGTTGTTTTACACATGGAGGTTGGCTAAAATCATAAGACTTTTACTACGTTCTGCAGCAACTGCGAAGAAGTCCTCTGTATCTGCTGCAAGAAAGTCCACCACCAGCCTAAGTCCAAAGAAACAAAAGAAGGCACAAGGCCGGCTGTGGTTTCTGCCACTGGAAGGCTGATCGCAAAACAACAGGTTCTTGCATTAACTGCCAAAACTGGATAAAATGTCGAAATCACGCTATGCAAATCTGCCCAGACTGCAGTCTGATGCTGGAGACAGAGGTTACTATCATCCAAGCACCTGGTGGTGAAGAACTACCAAGAGCAACACCTCCCACTCCCAGCAATCATTGAGCCCAGGGGCAACAAATACAAGAACAAAATCAGTTTTAACAGCTCCCTATTGATGCTGGTAAATGTTTGTTTCAGCTCTAAACTGGTACTGATGTCCTTCATAAGAATGGAAATATTTTCTACTGTTTTTGTTTGATTTTGTTGTTTATTTGTTTATCTTATCCAAGACATTCAGTAATGAAATGTAGGATACTATCGGTACAGACAGTTCAGGTTTGAATTTCTTCTTAGTATTTTGTGCTTTCTAACAGTTCAAAATCATATTTCTAGTATTTTGCAAGTGTGTATATCATATGTGTGTGTGTGCGTGTGTATGCGTGCAAATGTGCACTGATTCGTATGGTTTGTTCTGTTCTTAAATGTACATGATTTCTTTCCTTACCTATGATTGATATCAGCAGGTACAATTGTTATTTTGCTTTTTGGCTTTTGCACATGTTGAACGTTTTTGGGGGCTTCTGTTATGAACACACCAGTTTGAGTCTGACTGAAAATTTCATGGAGATATTGATAAAGATATTAAAGAATTTATGATCTTGATGATCTGTGTTTTAATTTTTTCCTCAGAAAGTTGCTATCTGATGCCATTTACTGCATATTTATGAAATATATATTTTGTTTAGAATGCTAAAAACATACTGTGTTAATGCTAAAAACATATAGTGTATTTGGTATAGCTCTCTCTCTCTCTCTCTCTCTCTCCTCTCTCTCTCTCTCTCTCTCTCTCTCTCTCTCTCTCTCTCTCTCTGTGAGTTTCTTTGTCAGTCTATTTCAGTTTACATGGGTGCTAGTAAACCTTTCACTTTCAAATCAAATGAATGAGCTCTTATTTCCCACATCATAATCAACCCAACACACATTGATTCTATGACATCACCTTTTCAGATTCAGCTTTATTGTCTCAAAAATTACATGATGCTTAGCTGTCTGATCTATTTGAAAACCATGGGTGACTGGTCACCCACGAAATCTGGCAAGGCGTAGTAAGGGAAATGTCTATGTAAAAACCATGGGTGACTGGTCACCCAGGAGCTCTTCCGTGTGAGTTTAAAAACGAGGTCTGGCGAAGGTTAAATAATCCTACTGTATCTGTCTTTTAGTGATTTAATGAATCCTAATGTATCTGTCTTTTGTGATTTAAATAATCCTACTGTATCTGTCTTTTAGTTATTTAATGAATCCTAATGCATCTGTCTTTTGTGATTTGAATAATCCTACTGTATCTGTCTTTTAGTGATTTAATGAATCCTAATGTATCTGTCTTTTGTGATTTAAATAATCCTACTGTATCTGTCTTTTAGTGATTTAATGAATCCTAATGTATCTGTCTTTTGTGATTTAAATAATCCTACTGTATCTTCTTTCAGTGATTTAATGAATCCTAATGTATCTGTCTTTTGTGATTTTGTGATTTTGTAATCCTAATACAGCTGTCTATTGTCATGTGTAATCTTCGTGATTTTTTTTTATTTCATGATATTATTTTTTAGTGTATTTTTTATTTTGTTATCTCATTATTTGAGTGTAATAACTACATTGACTATAATCCTCCCATCTTACTCGGGTTTATTCGGCATCTGACTGGAGACCAAGAACGATAACTCGTATTTATTTATTCCGCTTCTGGCCAGAGGCTAAGAACGATAACTGGGGTAAGCCAAAAGCTTCTTTTTTTTTAAATTCATGAGGCGCCATTTCAATTCTCATTAGCCGATAAGAAGAATAGGCTCGATGAACCAAGAGGAAAAGTTGAAGAATTATCAGTCACATTGCCGTTGTCTTCTGTCCTTCATTTTTGGGGGGTTTATTTCAATTTCACGTGTGTGTGTGTGTGTGTGATTTTTATGGAAGAGTAGGCCATTGTGTGCTGGTGGGAAGGGATGAAAATACTTCAAACAAAGCAAATTAAACCAAGTTCTGTCTAACTTACTTTCCTTCTCTTTTTTTTTCTTTCTCTCTTTCGTTCTTTCTTTTTTAGGTTTCTCTCTTTCTTTCTCCATTTATTTGTTTATACACCCATCCTTTTATGTTTATGACTTTCGTTTAGAAGGGCCTCACGATTATTATTTTAGCCGTTTTTTCAATCGTTATTTTGACTTATATATATATATATATGTATATATATATATATATAATATATATATATATATATATATATATATATATATATATATATATATATTTCTTTCTTTTTAGTTTGTCTTTAAAAAGAACCTTCCTTAGTGTGACGATGTTTTTACGCAATCGAAAAATATTGTAACATAATTCGTTTTTACCTTTTGATGGGCGCGCGTGTAGGTGTGTGTTTATTAATTAATTTGTTTATTTATTTATTCATTTATTTCGAGGATCAGAGACCCCAATAAAGCTGCAGAATTCTGGATTACCACATTTAGTTCAGTGTATGATAAGCATGCACCCTTCATTAAAAAAAAAAAGAGTTGAAGAAAACAAATAAACCTCCTTGGATAAGCAAAAGACATAAACTTAAGCACACGGTTCTCACGCACATATTAATTTATTTTCTTTATTTCTTCTTTCTTTTATATCGAGGATAATGGGATAAGCAGTCTTGTGCTTTTTTACATCAAGTCCCCGTGTGTATGCAGTTTTGTAAATGTCATCTGTTCCCGCTGGCACACGATGGCCTACTCTTACGAAAAGCGGAACAGGATTTAACGTGTGCGCAAGATGTTCTACGTGCGTTCGCACATGGGGCCTCGGTTTACAGTTTCATCGGAAAGACTTTTGGGGGGAGTGGAGTCAGCACTGATGTTAACTCCGAAGGAAAAATTCCCTCGACCGGGAATCGAACTCGGGTCGTCAAATTGCGAGCGCAATGTTCTGACCACTAGGCTATCCCGTCCCCATATGCACGAGGACGCATGCATACATGCATACACACCACTCAATCACGCACATGCCCACTTGGCATCCACAGACACATACATACACACACATGGGGACTGTATGTAAAAAAAAAAATGCATACACATAGGGACTGGATGTAAAAAAAAAAATAAGCATATGAGCGCTTATCCCATTATCTTCGATATAAAAGAATAAAATATTATATAAAATAATAAAATAAAAATAAACTTTAAAAACATGGTGGTACACATGCACATACATGTCTACATACACTCACACACACACACACACACACACACACACATACACACACACCTCCCTCCCCATCCCCCCCCACTCACTTACTGGTAGCCTACACGTACATTGTACACACACACACACTCACACACACACTAGTTGGTCAAATATCTGAGCGGGTCTGAAAGTACTTTGACAAGTGGCTGTGTATTTGGGTGGGAGTGTTGTCTCCCTAACACACTTGTGACTTCAGAACAATGGGGGCTCCTTGGCTCGGGGATGGGAAAGTTTTTGTCCAGTACTAAACCAGTACTAGTACCAGTACCAGTTCACAAGTCACTTACTGACATCGAAAGCCGACTGCTCCGTCTTTGGGTTGTTTTTGTTTGTTTGTTTTATTTTATTTTTGCTGTTGCTGTTGGGGGGGGGAGGGGGGCTCACTCGTCCTGCCTGGATGTGCCCACGACCCATCCTTCATTCCTCTCACTGTCATCAATGAACAGACAGAGTCAGGGGGTAGTTGTATTTTAGGTAAAAGCCAGATAGAGAGAGGGGGGGGGGGAACGGAGGGAGAGGGAAAGGGGGAAGGGAGGGAGAGAGAAAGAGGGGGAGAGAGGGGGGACGGAGGGAGAGAGAGGGGGATGGAGGGGGGAGAGGAGGAGAGAGAGGAGAGAGAGAGAGAGAGAGAGAGAGAGAGAGAGAGAGAGGAGAGAGAGAGAGAGAGAGAGAGGGGGGAAGTCAGACAGACTAAGAGAGAAGGGAAGGAGAGAAAAAGAGAGAGAGACAGAGACAGAGAGGGACAGAGGCAGACAGAGACAGAGACAGTGAGACAGAGAGCGACAGAGAGACAGAGACACAAAGAGACAGACAGAGCAGGAAAAAAACAGAGACAAATACAGACAAAGAGAGAAAGTAGAAGAATATTAATCTATTTGTTTGTTTGTTTATTTATTTATCTTTTTTTTATTTATTCGTTTTTACTTCGAGGATAATGAAATAAGCACTCATATGCTTTTTTTTACATCCAGTCCCCGTGTGTATGAAGAATGATGTAGCGATGACCAGCAGATCCAACTAACTTTAGTGCTCGGAACCAGCTGCCATGGCGCAGGTTCGCTTCCCATAAGAGTCATAGGGATTTTTCGGGCTCCAGCCGGCTCCTAAACAGAGTGAGTGTGCTGTGGGATCAGTGGGGAGACTGGGACCACACAGTTGAGCTTTATCCACTTTAGGTATGCGAGTTTGAGAGTGTTGCTCAAATTACCTGACCAACACTGCAGGTGTCTGTATCTCTCGGGCCCGGTTGACGCCGGGATATATTATGACGGTAAGCGTAAAGTACAATCCTGTCGAGTAGTCTGAAAGTGGATGCACTTCTACAGCAGCATGATTACATCATCCTCATCACTATTGATTATCATGCAATATTTTTTTTAATTGCCTCTGATTCGGTGACCTCCGTTGCTCTGGTCTTATGGTGACCTCAGATTTGGTTTCCCCATACACTTCTGTGCCTGTAATGAGTTTGCGTCAAAGCCTTTGGGGTTGGAGGTTCGCGGGACGGTCGTTGGAGAGACATTGTGGTGGTCGCCACCTCGGGTGGGTGACTCACTCAGTCTGGTTCCGCTACTGAGCTAATACTGTCGTTAGTAAGGGGCATAGTCTAGTAGGTGGTGTCCTGCGTATGTTAGCTCAGAACAGGTACCACTGAACACCACCAAGGTGACTCAGCAGAAGTGCAGGGCCCCTCTGGCTGGTGACCCTACGGCGGCCTGATATTGATTGGCTCCCTGTGGACTCCCGAACCCGAGGATGAGACACAACGAACCAGGGCATGGCTGTGGCGGGGAGATTGAAACGAGCGGCGTGGGAACAACAGGTTTCCCACACAGGACGGGGACATCACAGGAGATGAGGCAGCAACAAAAAACCCCAAACCAAACCCTTCAGTGCTTGGCTCTCTGTTGTTAAGTTAGTCAGGGGAACAGGTTAACCAAAAGACACCAGCCAACCAAGTTTTATCAACCGGTACGAACAATTTCACATTACTGGCAGAGAAACGGCAACGAACCGTGTCGTTTCGGAAATCTCCAGTTAAACACTTACAGAACATTTCCTCAGCAAAAGAGTTAGACTGAAGCCAACAGTTCTGTTGAAGCAACCTCCCAAACCGTCAAGAGAGTGCTTTTCAACATGTTCAAAAGTTATGGGGTAAATGTGACCAATACAAAATAGTGTCCACTTTTTTTCCTGGCGGGTGACTGAGCAGAGAAACTGGCTTTTTTAAAGGAGCTTGAACGAAAGATGCTGTCAATCACTCGACACCTACCGACAATCTTTCAGGGGTCACGTGATTATTAACAAATCAGCTAGTTCCCCCTTTAGTATAGGAATTGAGCAGAGGGGCGATAACCGTGTGAAAGTAACATGCGTATCGAAAACCTGCGGTACTTTTGAAACATGAAAAGGTGTGAGATTCTCATGATGTGGTCTTGGATCGGTCAGACTGTATATATATAGGGTTTGTTTGACCAGTTCTTCGGGAGATGGCCAGTTTCAGAACCTTTTCCACGGAGCAGTAGCCTTGGGTGTGTGTCGCTTTGTCTTTGCTGCCTGCCTTGGTGAGTGAGAGGGAATTTGTTGGGTTTTGGGTTTGTTCGTGTTTTTTTTTAATTCTACGGTCCCTAAAAAGGATAGTTCTGCTGGGATTGTAATACAACCTTATCCCCGCTGCGTTTTATGCTGACTAACTCTGCAGAAAGGACTGCAGATTCCTTTTTTCCTTACCAAAAATAATTTTTAGCAGAGTTTTACATTTCTTTAAAATGCCTTTCTTGTTTTGGGGTGGGTTGGGTTTATTTTTAACAGTTGCATTATTGTGCTACACAAAATCATAGCTAGAATGTTTGTTGCTTTTTGTAATATAAAAAATTGTTCTATCAACTAGAAACAAGAGGTGAATGGAGGAAGGGGTGGTTAGAAAATGCACACATTATTGCTCCCTCTTTTTTGGACAATAATCGTCAATGTTAGCATCATGCCTAATTTACTAACACACACACACACACACACACACACACACACACACACACACACACACACACACACACACACACACACACACACACACACACACACACACACATCAGTAGCGAGGAATTTATCATAGAGACAATTTTATTTTTTTTTTGCACTTTTTTTTTAGTTAAGCCTATAGATAGTAGTGTTCTCAGAAGTGTGCTCCGATTTTCTGAAGTCAATATGATCTTTTCTTTTGTTTTGTTTTTTATTTTAGAAACTTTTAGCTCCAGATTCGCCTCGTCACACTAGTGGACGAATTCGTTGAGAGTTGGAACGTGGTCTTGATCTGATTCAGACAAGCAAGAGGGACAAAAGAGCACTGTCGTCTGCAGGTTTCGCAAGAAAGACCTTTTCATAGATACCAACGTGTGCAGCTCGCGTTAAAGATGCCTCGACAACGCCCAAGAAACAGAGACGGGAGCAGGGGCCAGCAGGTAAATCCGACATAGATTCATGCGTGGGAGTGTATGTGTGTTTATTTATTTTTTCATTTATTTTTTTAAATTCTTTTATATCGAGGATAATGGGATAAGTACTCTTGTGTGTTTTTTTTTACATCCAGTCCCCGTGTAAATGCAGTTTTGTAAATGTTCTGTTTCCACCCGTGCGCGCGCGCGCGGTGTGTGTGTGTGTGTGTGTGTGTGTGTGTGTGTGTGTGTGTGTGTGTGTGTGTGTGTGTGTGTGTGTGGTGTGTGTGTGTGTGTGTGTGTGTGTGTGTGTGTGTGTGTGTGTGTGTGTCTGCATGTGAGTGTGAGTGTGTGTTGTGTGTTGTGTTGTGCGTGCGTGTGTGTGTGTGTGTGTGTGTTGTGTGTGTGTGTGTGTTGTGTGTGTCGTGCGTGCTGCGTGCGTGTGTGTGTGTGTGTGTGTGTGTGTGTGTGTGTGTTGTGTGTGTGTGAGTGTGTGTGTGTGTGTGTGTGTGTGTGTGTGTGTGTGTGTCTGTGAGTGTGTGTATGTGTTGTGTGTGCATGTGTGTGTGTGCATGTTAGTGTGTGTGTGAACATTGTGTGTGTGTTGTGTTTGTTGTGCGTGCGGTGTGGTTGTTGTGTGTGTGTGTGTGTGTGCTTGTGTGTGTGGTGTGTTATGTGTGGTGTGTGTGCATGTGAGTGTGTGTATGTGTTGTGTGTGCATGTGTGTGTGCATGTTAGTGTGTGTGTGAGCAGTGTGTGTGTGTGTGTGTGTGTGTGTGTGTGTGTGTGTGTGTGTGTTGTGTGTGATGATGTTGATGATGATGATGATGATGATGATGATGATGATGATAACGCTGGCAATGACAAGAATAATGATTGGTTTTATTCAGCCTTTTGCAAGCTATCTGGCCAATGTGAAGAGAAAAAAAATATGTACATAATTATTATTAAATAGCAATAGTAACTATCTCTGAATCTGGAATACAGCTACCTTAATTATTGGTAAGCATAAACAGTCGATTCCACGGAGCTCTTGCAGAGAATTTAAAAAATCCTAATTATGGTGAGCAAATAAGGTTAGGTAATAGCAGACTGTTAGTAAGGGATAAGCATGCTACCATAAAATAGTATCATCAGTGATATTTACTACGAGGCAAGAATCTTTTTGATTTTTGTGTTTCAAGGTTTAACCTACGCATGTGTGATTATGTGTGAGTGTGTATGATTGTGAGTGAGTGAGAGAGAGAGAGTGTGTGTGTGTGTGTGTGTGCTATAAAAAAAAATTTACATAATGTATTGTGGCAATTTTTTTTGGTGATAAACGTTTTCATGTTTACTATTTTTATGTATGGCTTGTAACCCACATTGATTTTTTTTTGGGGGTATATACTTTGTGAGATAATTCAGCTTTTGAATTGAATTGAATCCCGCTTGAGTTTCTGTATCTATTGTGTGAGACGATAAAGGTTTTTGAATAAATATGAAATATTTTAATTTAATTGAATGAAGTGGAATTATTTCCCTCGCGAATTTCTTTGTTTATTTTGTGAAAGGATAAAGTATTTGTATTGAAATCGAATGGAATGGAATTATAACCCTCGCGGATTTCTCTCTATATTGTGTGAGACAATGAAGTATTTTGAATTGAATGGAAGTGACTTTATTAAAATTATCTATTCTTGTATATCGAGCACGATGGAATAAGCACACATGTGCTTTTTTTTTTTTTTTTTACATCAGTCCTCGTGTGTATGCAGTTTTGTCAATCTTGTTGTATTAGAGTGGACATATCTGATATTCCATCTCTGCGCAAAGCTCAGGAACACAGCACAGCTAGACAGTTTAGAATGTGACCTCTAAAAAGAGATTGAATAAATAAGGTATTACCATGAAGGCGAAGTGTATGCAACGTAGGGTTTTCGATCACTACCCCAAGAAAACAGAGCATCGACAATTCACAGGTGTGTCTCTAAATAGAAACACGATGCTGCGATCGTCGGGCTCTGATCACATGGGAGATAATCTACTTACCACCCCATCACATTGTCATCTGTTCCCACCGGCACACAATGTACTACTTTTCCGAAAAGCGGAACAAGTTTTAACGTGTATGCAAGATGTTCTAAGTGCGTTCTCACACGGGACCTCGATTTATAATCTCATCTGAAGGACTTTGGGGAGAGTGGAGTCAGCACTGATGTTAACTCCAGGAGGAGAATCCCCTCGAACT
>CM060320.1:59649829-59652329 GCA_030674155.1 Stramonita haemastoma | reverse complement strand
AAGATTTTTCTCCTTGTCCGTATACACACAGAGAGGAGTCCAGCACAGGCAGGTCTGCACAAAAGATGATCTAGGCTAACATTAGAGCCCCCTAGCCTTAATCCACAAGGCGTCCCAATATTCAGACCCACACGCCTAGATTCGAACCCACACGCCGAGATTCAAGCCAGTAAATGACGGATGCTATAGCAGAGTGGTTGAGATCGTTCAACTTTAATTCTATAGGTCCATAAAGTCGTGGGTTCGAATCTCGATGGCGTTTTGTAAATTAAAAGTGCAGACCTCCCAGTGTTTTCATTCCTTTCGTGTATATACACATAAAGAAGATCAAATGTGCACGTTACAGATCCCGTCATTCATGTCAGCGTTCCGTGCGTTACGGAAACATGAACATCCCCAAAGTCGGAATGCGGCTACCTTCATGTTGGGCAAACATGGTCGCATACGCAAAATTTCACTTCTAGCCGAGGAACAAAAAAAAACCCCAACAACCCCCCCTCCAAAAAAGAAATAATAATAATAATAATAATAATAATAATAATAATAATAATAATAATAATAATAATAATAACAACCCCCCAAAAACCTAACCTCCCAAAACCCAGCAACCCACAATATCAGGAATTCTGTCATCCTCTCCACTCAGCCACACCTGTCTCCCGTCACATAATAGATCAGATCAGACCAGATCAGAAAGCAGATATCATGACAGCAGGCAGGTAGGTAGGTACAGGTATGTACACAGCTGGCCTATCAACTACACGATCAAACATACACCTGTTCCCCCCCTGTGGAGTATATAGATGACAACTGCTCCACTTAGCATAGTGCCAGCAGTGACATGACATGACAAAACATGGCGAGTCTTTTTCATACACGTGTAGGAATTGTATCATGGTG
Source organism: Stramonita haemastoma (assembly GCA_030674155.1). Classification (NCBI taxonomy): domain Eukaryota; kingdom Metazoa; phylum Mollusca; class Gastropoda; order Neogastropoda; family Muricidae; genus Stramonita; species Stramonita haemastoma. The sequence continues at coordinate 59,651,429 of CM060320.1, read as the reverse complement.
ACTGATCTGAATTGTAACAGAAAAATGATTTTTCTCTACGTGAAATTCCAGCTGTTCTAACCCCCTCCCCCCCCCCCCTCACCCCCCTTTGAATAAGTTGATGTGCCATCACTCGAACACAATTCACTCCCTCCCCTCCTGTGTTTATTTTATTTTATTTATTCATTCTTTTATATCGAGGATGATGGAATAAGCACTCATGTGCTTTTTTTTTTTTACATCCGGTCCCCGTGTGTATGCAGTTTTGTAAATGTCATCTGTCCTCTGTGTGTATGTTTTCTTTTATTTCCCTATCAAAGCAGATGCTTTAAACAGAAATTTGTCATGGTCGCCCCTCCACAATAATAACAAAGATAAAGAACATTTATAACATTTTCGAGGGAGTGGAGTCGGCACTGGTATTGTCTCCAGGGGGGCTAGATCTATCCTACCCCCAGATCTGTAGATAAAATTTTTGGCCTTAGCTATGAACCTCCAAAACCAACCCACCAACCCTTAACAGTACTGAACACTATCAAACTGACGCACACAGAAACCACAGAGGAAAACAACCAGACAGATAGAAAGACAAGGAGAGAGAGAGAGATCGACAAGTGGATAGATAGAAAGAAAACATCAACAACCCAACAACCCCAAGAGATTGCCCTCAAAAGTTCAAAAAGGGGAGATCACTATCAGCAACACGACGTCACAAACCGTTCTGTACCACTAACTACTACGACAACTATCACGACATCATATCGGATGAGACTTTAAACCGAGGCCCCGTGTGCGAACGCACGCAGAACATCTTGCGCACACGTTAAATCCTGTTCCGCTTTTCGTAAGAGTAGGCCATCGTGTGCCGGTGGGAACAGATGACAATATTTACAAAACAGCATACACACGGGGACCGGATGAAAAAAAGCACATGATTGCTTATTCTGTTATCCTCGATATAAAAGAATAAATGAATGAATGAATATCAGCGGCCAACAACTGACAGCTGTCACCCTAGATACAACTACACTGTCTACATACAACAGCAGCTGATACAAATGGCCACTTTTTTTCCACTCTGGGCTACACAATTAAGCGGACTCTTTGTAAATGAATTCCCCTTTGTAAATGAATTCGTGGTATTTCATTACTGCTTTGCATAGAAGCCAGACGCCATAAAGGTCCTTCAACTCATTTGTCAGAAAGCTCTTACTATCACAAATACACATGAGAACATGGCACGTGTCATTTGACTCAACCTGCTGCTAAACATGTCGGTAAAGGCCTATTTACAGAAACGCATACCCACCACCCAATTTTTACTAACAGTTATTCCATCTTCATGACTTGCAAAAAATGGTTGTAATGTATTTTTTTAGGTTTTGTTGAGGTTTTTTTGCTTATGTTTTTTTATATTTTATATACTACATCCAAAAGCAAATAAAAATGCACAATGGAGTGTAGCCTTCGTTTTCTTTTCTTTTTTTTGTTTTTACTAGCAAAAGAACATACAGCCAATTCTTAAATTTCTTTTTTATTCAAATTCAATTATTTCGGGGATGATGAATAGCACGTGTGGATTTTTTTTTAAATATTTAAATCCGGTACCCTTGTGCATACA
>CM060320.1:59622222-59637229 GCA_030674155.1 Stramonita haemastoma | reverse complement strand
GCTTAATTCCACAAGTAGAGCACAGTTAACTTCATTTGAAATGTAAAATCACCGTCATTGTGTTTGAATGTACCAAAAACACCGAGCAATTCACTCCACAGCATTAACATCTGGTGCCAACGCCCCCCCCCCCCCCTCGCCCCCCCCCCCTCCCCTTAAAAAAACAACAACCGCAAACTAGGCCACTTGTTCAGGCTTTTGAAGCAGTATGGCGTGGTTGTTGTACGCCATGGGAATGCAAGGGACCTGTCACTATTAAAAAAACTAAAAAAAAACTAGGCCACATACTCAGGCTTTTGAAGCAGTATGGCGTGATTGCTTTCCCCCCATGGGAATTCCAGGGGCCTGTCAGTATGAAATAGCATCCCCACCTTCTGGAAAATCTGTGCTAGAAATTCCCTCTTTTCTATCCCTCTCTTTGTCTCTGCCTTATTCCTTTTCTGCCTGTCGTCTCCTTGCTGTCTATTTTCTGCCTTCTTGGTCAACTCTCCGGCATTTTTTTCTGCAGAAAAGGCTTTAAAGATAACCATTCCCTCTCATGCTGAAGTCGGATGCGCTGGGCCTGACTTGTCAAGGTGCTTAACGGCAGTGTAACGCACTTTCGCTCATATGACAGACAAAAAATAGTCGCTGTCTGAGCATTCGACGAAGAAGAAAGAATAAGAGAGTATTAGGAAAGATGGCGACGGTTTTGATAGACAATTTACAGTAGATTAAGAAGATGAATGTGCTGGGCCTGATTTGTCAGGCGCTTAACGGCAGCGCAACGCATTTTCGCTCAAATAACAGACAACAATAGTTAGTGTCTGAGTGTTCCACGAAGAAGAAGAAGAAGAAGAAGAAGAAGAAGAAGAAGAAGAAGAAGAAGAAGAGTACAAGAAGTACAAGACTAAGAACAACAACAACAACAAGAGGACAAAAATTTTACACTATGTCTCTTTTTTTTCTGATGCCTACAGGGGACCGTATCCGCAGCGTGACCATCACGTACGACAGCATGGTGTACGAAGACGCCCTGACCATCCTCAGCTACGCCTCCCCCTACCCCGTCAAGATCTCCCTGCAGAAGGAAAGGGCGCCCGCGGCAGCAGACTCGGCAGCCGGCACCTCGGAGCAGATCCACCACCCACTCTACCGAAGCCAGTCCTTAGACACCCTCCCGCAGATGCCTCGCGAGTTCTGCTTCAAGCCTAAGAGGTGGCAGAGCGAGATGAAGTCGGAGACCCGCGCGGGTTCGCCCAAGAGAGAGGAGTTTGAGCGGAGAGTCAAGGCTCTGTCTCAGAGTCTGCCTCCCATGGGGTGGGGCGCTCCTGTTCCTGACATCCTGGACGTGCAGTCTGACGTTCAGGTACACGCTGATCCTGACACCACTGACGGCAATCCTAGTCCTCCTGACAGGCGGCATCAGTCAGACCAGGAGAAGATGGCGGCTCAGGTGAAGCGAGGTTTGAACAACGCTCTGTCTTTAGCGTCCAAACCTGAAGAAAAAGAAGATAAAGAAGAAGAAGGAGAAGAAGAGTCTCGAGTCGCCAAACCCAAGAAGAAAAAGGGCAAACTGGAAAAACAGGCCCGCTCAAGGAGAGGGCATTGTGGAGCAGATGCTTGACAAGGCAGCAGCAGCAGCAGACGACACCATCATACCGAAATTAGCTGCCGCGGTCAGCAGTAGTAGCTCACCGAAGACGCCGCCCAGCAAACCCGAGCGCAAGAAGAAGAACAGCAGCTCCAGCATCGTCTCTGAAGACCTGCCCTTCACGTTCGGCAACAAGGAGGTGGAGGCCGTGTGTGTGGCGGTGAAGGCGGTCAAGGCCCACGCCGCGCCACCGGGGACGACCGATTCGGGGTCTGAGGTGGAGGAAGAGGCCATCCAGCCCACCTTTGTCAAGAGAGAGGTGGTCATCAACGCGGAAGGGTTTGAGTTCTCCCCGAGAGAAAAACCAGAGCCTGAGGAAGAGACACAGCCACGTCCCAGCTCTCCTCACCGCCACGTCTACATGGAGAAGAGTCGGGCGAGGCCACCTTCTCCAGATATGGACCCTGTGGAGGAGGACCTCATCCAAGCTGTGGTCGCTTCCAGAGACAACCAGATGGCGGCCCCGTCCCGCTCCGCAAGAACCCCGAACGCTAAAACCTCCCGCAAGGTGATGCAAGGCCTACGTTCTCTGGATGAAGACTCTGTGGAAAAACTCGTTCTGGAAAAAAACCCTGTGGCAAGAACAGCTAAGCAAGAGTTGGAGGAGGAGGAGAGCAGCAGCTTTACTTTCGTGTCCCACAACGATGTCCAGCGTCTACCCGACACACTGTCCCAGCTTTCTGATGACTTCGTCACTGTGGATCTCTCTGACGCTAGCAAGCCAGGGGACCGGCTGACTTTCCACAAAGCGCAGTCTGACGTGGGGCTTCAGCAGCAGCATCAGCATCAGCAACAGCATCAGTCTGTGGGCAGCAGAGAAAACTGTGCGGACAGCCTGGACTGGTCCGGGCAGCGCTTGGTTCGCTCCGGCTCCTTTTCTGAGATTCCTCAGGACGACTCCACAATGAGTGACTGGACAGACAGGAACACACTCAACGACGACGCTGACGACGACGATGAAGACGACACCTTTCCCACCTCGTGGAGATCCTCTGCTACAGACAAATTCGCTGAGTTAGAATCTCAAGTGTCGTCAGCGGGGATCGTGCCTTCTACAGGTGTGGTGTTCAAAGGGCGGGAAAACCTCTCTGACTTGTTCACCTCGAGATCTTCCAGCGGGAGGTCCTCCTCCCCGCCTCTGACCAACGGCCCTGGCAGTGGTGAGGGCGGCGTCAGTGTGCATCTCTCCGGCAGCAGCAACAACGACAGCAGCAACAGTAGTGGGAAGAGCGCCACCATCGACATGCTACCCGCCCCTGATAGCAACGCCAACTCCAAGCTGATCAGCTTCGGGGTCAAACATTCCCTAGACAACGACGCAGACTGTTAGAAGAAAAGCTGGTTCGTCTGGTTTTTTTTTTTTTCAAGTTGTAGTTAAGTGTTCTTTTAGTGATCGATTATGACTACTCCCTGACTAGGAGGCTTGACTTGCAAAGTCCGTTATGTGCTGCTTGCAGCCCTGGGGGGGATAGTTTGGCTTCGGAGAACATCTTCAACGCTGACTGTCCTTATGTCTTCTTGGCCGAGAGAGAGTGGGGGTGTACTGTGGGCAAGGCATCTTCCACTATAATCAAATTTCTGCCCCATTTTCCGAAACAGCAGCTGCAACCTCTGCTGTTTTGGAGGTCATCGTCGAACACGACGGACAAACAAACAAGTGTTCCAACTTTACAGTGTATCTTCTTGTTGGAACTGCACTTAGTAGGAAAACAGCTGTCTACATTCTTGTGGTCTGAAGCCAGGATAACAAGGAGACAAGTCTGATCATACCACCAATGGGGCAGCAAGACACAGACTTGTGGCGCATTCTGGACAGTTTCTTGGATGTTCGTTTTTTGGGTGAAATAAGAATGACCAGTTCCTGTGAAATGACGGGAGAAATAAAACGAAAAACAGACTTCTTGTACATGTTGGAGTTTTCTGTTTTCTTAAGGTCATGAGAGCAGATGTTTTGGATCGTGGACAACAAAATATGACTGCGGAACTCTTGGGCAGCTTTTTTAATGTCTGGTACCACAGGATTTTGATGGATTGTTTGATAACGTGCACATTATTTGTTTGTGATTTTGGATGAAGCTGTCAGCAGCACAAATTCAGGGTAGAACACATTCCTGAATGGCAGCTGTCTGTTTTCTTGGGTTTTTTGTTTGTGGGAAGGAGAGAATGTTGTTGATAACAAATCCATGTAATAATTGTTGATATTTCTTTCTTTTTTTTTTTTTTTTTTTTATTAAACTGTTGCTGCTGTTGCTGGGTTTTTTGTCTTAAAACCTGTAACGTTCATATCATGCCTCATGATCTGATTAAACAGCCGTTTTAGTACTATTATCTTTTAAAAAGAAAGTGTAGAGTGTAACAAATTACTTTTAGAAATTATATTTAAGCTGTGGTTATGAAAAAAAAATCATGACACTAGTGAGATATAATTATTTGTATATTGTAGGGTGTTTTTTTTTCAAATTTTAGAGATAAACTAGGTTGATGTGTTTTTTAAATCTAGTTTTTATAGTGCTGTCAGTTTTAAGTACATGCATTACTCTCTCTCTCTCTCTCTCTCTCTCTCTCTCTCTCTCTCTCTCTCTGTCTCTCTCTCTCTCTGACTTATTTAATAAGCCTTCTAAAGCTGTATTCTGAAACAGCTCAAGTTACAAAGTTGCCCGCAATTAATTGAGGGGAAGTAACTCTAGTTACCATGTCACTTTCTCCTGTCCTGTCAAACTTTTAAATCTACAGTTCTGACAATGTATTGATGCCATTTTGTAAATGAGTGAGATTTTTTATGACTTAAACCTAGTCTGCACAACACTAGTACCTACTTCAAAGAATGAAGCTCAGCCATGCAGATCTTGAAGGTATTACACTCTATTGTTTTTTGTTCGGATACCCTTTAAAATGAAGTTGGGTGTGTGCTTTAAAAAAAACAACCCCCCCCCCCCCCCCCCCTGCAAACTAGGCGTACTTCTACCTTGGCAAGCAGTGCTTCACATTTTTCACATGTTTCCCCCTCAAAATAGCCTACTCTGAAACCTGACCAACAAAGGTAAGCAAACAGCTGTCTGAGATAGTCTGCTATTCACACTTATGCACCAGATGGTTTTACTGCTGATAGTACTGTTTCTGACCTTGTTGATTGATGTCCTTGATTGCCGTTTTTGTTGCCATTTTCTGTGATTTGTCTATTTTTGTGTTTAAAATTGTTTTCTACATGAAGTTGTAATTCGTTGATGTAAAGTAAAAGAGATTTCTGCTTTCTGGCGCCATTGTTATCGTTATGTGTATGATTGATTTTGTTGTTAAAAACAAACTATACCCCCCCCCCCCCAATCTATTAATTATATGTAGCCGAAATTACTTGGGGGGGGGGGGGGGAGCACATAGTTTAGGTGGAGGGGGGAGGGTCTTTATTGTTATGTTTGCCTTCCCCCTCCGATGCTGTTATTTTTCAAACAATTTCTCATGCATAATAGTTATATCCACAACAGAAAAACTACAGTAGTGGTCTACAATGCCAGATATTTTTAACATTGAAAAGAGGAAAAGAGGTGCTCTTCTAAGACAAAGGATTTTTAAGGGTGTATTACTTATAGACTGCACTTCACACCCATCCCACACACACACACACACACACACACACACAAAACACATTCAGGTTGCACATGCTAGTAAGAACTTTTGTGATGGGGTAGAAAGTAAGTAAGAACAACTGAAGGAGTGTTATGGAAAATGTTTATTTTCTGAAGAACATTGCTGTTATCATTCAGTTTCATGTCAAGAAAATGTATTTCTCTTCATAATGTTTGAGACTGTTCCTTAATCTAGATCTATTCAAATAATGTATTAGTCAACAGATGTTTTTACAAACTATATGTGAAATAAATCCGTGCGTGCGTGCGTAGGTGTGCGTGTGCGTGCGTGCGTATGTGCGTGCATGCTTGCATGCGTGTGTGTGTGTGCGCGCGTATGTGCGTGCTTGCGTACGTGCGTGTGTGTGTATGCATGTTCACGCATGTGTAGAAGTGTTTATTTAAATCTACAATTTACTCCTATCTTTCCTTTACTTTCTATTTTTATATTTTAAAAAAAATAGATGCAGATTCGTATTTTGGTTGACATAGCAGGAGGGTTCACCCATGTCAAAATGAAATACAATTTCATTTACAGTCGTAATCATAGAAAACAGATGATTCTGTGCCTAGATAGCCTAGGACATGTTTTCTATTTATTTGAGAATATTGATTTCTAGAGCGTGTTTTTCTGCTGATAATTTTAGCTATTATTTTGATATTAAATTTTGTATCACACTCAATTTTGATCTTATGTCGTTTGATATCACACTGAGATTATAGCCAGCACAGTTTTATTAAAAGTTTAGTGTAGCCTATACGATGATATGTGCATGTACGGATGATCATTTTTGATACTCCTTTTTTATAGAACAAGATTCTTCTTTTTATTAGTATAGATGATAGTAATATTATTCATATACTGCAAGTGTTTGTTTTCAGAACTTTTTTTTGTAGAGTAATGTTGTGTTTTCTTTTGTTATATAAGAATAGATGGTAGTAATTATTAAACTCATGTGATAGACCAATGTTCGTTTTTCAGAACTATTATCATAGTGTTGTTGACAGGATGTGTGTGTATATATCTTTGTTACATAATATTACAGGATGTGTGTATATTTTTGTTACATACCTTACTATGCACTTGGTCAGTCCATAGAGATGAGTTTGCATCATTCCTACTTGTTTTGAAATAAGATTTTTTTAAAACATATATTGTATGTATAAAACGAAGAACAAAAATGAAGTTGTATCAATTTTAAAAAGTGTGTGTGTGTGTGTGTGTGTGTGTGTGTGTGTGTGTGTGTGTGTGTGTGTGTGTGTGTGTGTGTGTGCGTGCGTTTGCGCGTGGGGTATGAGTGTGTGTGTGTGTGTGTGTGTGTGTGTGTGTGTGTGTGTGTGTGTGTGTGTGTGTGTGTGTGCGTGCGTTTGCGCATGGGGTATGTGTGTGTGTGTGTGTGTGTGTGTGTGTGTGTGTGTGTGTGTGTGTTTGCATGTGAAAGATGACATGCCATGAATGACTTGATATCAAGCATTTCATAATTGTCTTTTAGGTCAAGATTTATCACTTCAAGTTAGCCATGCATTATCTTTTTAATGAAAAAAGGGTTAAAATTCTGTTTGATAACACCCACACACCTCACACTCAGCAAATATTAGATATTCTCCTATAATCTAGGGGACAGGATAGCCTAGCGGTTAGAGTGTTGAGCAAGTGATCTGACGACCCTGGTTCGAACCACCTCTGAAGCACCCATCTGAGGGATTTTTCTCCTTGAGCTAGTATTAGTGCCGATTCCACCCCCCCCCCCCCCCAAAAAAAAAACAAAAAAAAAACAAACAAACAAACAAACAAACAAACAAAACACACACACAAAAAACCCAATGTCCTTCAAATGAGACTATAACCAAGAAGGTCTCATGTGCGAGCACACACAGAACATCTTGTGCATACTTAAACCCGTTCCGCCTTTAAGAAGATCAGGCCAACGGTGCCAGTGGGGACGGATACTTGACAAAACTGCATGCATGTTGGTGTTGTGTTCAGACGTGTTCCCAGATGTCGGAATGTGGGTACCTTAATGGTGGGTGAAAGGTCGCATAAAATGCAGAATATCATCATTTGTGAACCTCGGAGCTCTAGCCAAGGAACAAAAAAAAAAGGATATCTTTCACTTTGTAAAAGAAAAAAACCCACTATACTTCCTCTTGTTTCCTGTCCACTGTTTCTGTTTTTGTGGGGGGTTTTTTGTAATTCTATCTGAGTGTGGACAGGGTGCATTAATTTCAACTTCTGATACTAATATGAACAAAACCTCCGGCATTATTGTAAGAATTCATCAGCAAAATAATTGTTATACAGTAATGCAAAGTGAACCTATTCAACTCTATCACTGCTATGCAAAACTATGAAGGTATTTTATGCAAAGAATACATGAAAAACTATGCTTTTCTTTGTGTAGAAAATGTTTTTTTTTCAAAAATAACGTAATTTCTATGATTGTTACACTGAGTTTGTTTGGTTTTTCAGTCAAGTTGACATGTTGCATGTGATAGCTGAGAAGCATTCCAGAGACTACATGTAAAAAAAAATATAGAAATTTCTGCTGTCCACGTATGTATGTTTATTGTATTGTTGAAGAGTTCTGACTATATACCCTCATACATTTTATAATATTATTATCATTTTTGTTGATCATTGTGACTTCTTTGTTATCAATGCTGAGAAATTATGAATAAAACACTTGTTAGCAAATGACATTTGTGGTAAGCATATATACATCTGTCTGCGGCACGGAAAAAAGAATTTGAGAGAGTGTGTGTAAAGGTACCCTGTGTTGTATGTGCCCATCGGTCTGTGTTCAGTGTATGTGGTGGCCATGTCATAAAATAGGGTACCCTTGTGTTGTATAATTGTGTCTGTGGGTGTCATGAAGATGGATCGGTGGTAATGCACCTGCCTAGAAAGCACAAAGTCCGGGTCGGAGTGTGCGGTGGTTTGAATCCTGTATGGGCCAAAACTTTTCCCCCATCCATTAGACCTTGAGTGGTGGTCTGGGTGCTAGTCTTTAAGATGAGACGATAAACTAAGGTCCCGTGTCTTACACATTATTTAGCGCACGTACAAGAACCTATGGCAACAAGAAGGTTGTCCCTGACAAAATTATGTGGAATAAAGTCACTCTGATAGGGAAACATATACAGTTACAGACAGGAAAAAGAAAATAATCCGCAGGTACTGCACTTGTGGTGACGCACTCTCCTCGGGGGAGAGCAGCCCAAATTTTATGCAGAGAAATCTGCTGTGACATGAAGTGGTGTACAATGAAAAAAAAATAGAAAAAAACCCTTAAGTTGTATAATTATGTCTGCGGGTGTCAAGAAGCTGGGTACCCTTGTGTTGTATAATTATACCTGTGGGTTTGTGCTTGATGGGTAACGCAATCATTTCACAAACCATCTTGTTGTTATTTTTTCTGATCCAGACACACGCAACAACAAATTGCTGCAATTCTTCAATCAGCAATAACAAACCACTTTATTACACACATCATTAATCATGCCACTCTTCAAAGAAATTGAGACTAGTCTAAGCTAAGGACATCAGTTACAACAAAAAAGAAAAAGAAAAAAGTAATGGAAAGAGGCTCACTGACACTGAAGAATGTACAATACCTTTCAACCATCTTTCCTAGTCTTAACACTTCACTCACAACCAAATCTTTTAGACTTTATATCACAGACAACATAAGCAGATCACATAAGCAACGAAGAAGTGCACAACAGAATCCAGCAAACCATTGGTCCCTACGAAAATCTTCTATCAATCGTAAAGAAGCGTAAACTTAAATGGTACCGGCATGTCACAAGATCAAATAGACTTGCAAAAACAATACTGCAAGGCACTGTTCAAGGAGGAAGAAAAAGAGGCAGACCAAGGAAGAGATGGGAGGACAGCATCAGTGAATGGACAGGCCTAGAACTCAACCAAATTTTGAGAAAGGCAGAACAGAGAGAGGAATGGAGAAAACTGGTTGTCACTCCAAGGGTGCCCCCATGGCCATGGTCGCCAGACTCAGGGATAGATAGATAGACAGACAGACAGATTGATCGCAGACAAATATAAATACTACCCCCCCCCCCCTTCCCCAGAAAAAAGTGTCATACATTTGGCAAGAATTTAAGCAAGAGAGAGAGAGAGAGAGGGAAGACAGAGTTTGGGAGAGAGAGATGAGGGGGTAGAGAGAGAGACAGAGAGAGAGACACAGAGAGAGAGAGGAAGGAGGCAGGGAAGGAGACAGACAATAGAACAAAAAGAAAAAAAAAAAGCAGAGACGAAGAGACCAACAGAAAAAGAAAATTTGTAATCACAAATTGCACTACAGTGGATGATACTGTTAATACTGAAAAAGACCTTTTCACCCCTAAGACAATGCAAAAATGCACAGCGGGGGTAACAATCATAACATCATCTCATAATGGAGGCGGAATAGCCGAGTGGTCAGAGCATTGCACTTGCGATCTGACAGCCCAGGATCAAGCCCTACCAATGTACCCGTTCAAGGGGATTTTTTCACCCTGGAGTTAACATCAGCCACAACTTCCACTCCCCCAACAGTCCTTTGAATGAGACTATAAACTGAGATCCCATGTGAGTTTCAAATAAACTGAGGTCTTATGTCCAAACTCACACAGAACATCTTGTGCACATGTTAAAACCTGTTCTGCTTTTTGAAAGAGAAGGCCATTGTGTGCACATCGTTGTTGAGTTTTGACATCATCCCCAATGTTGGAATGCTGCTACCTTAAAGGTGGGCAAAAACAGTCGCATACGCAAAATCTCACCATTAGTGAACCTCAGAGCTCTAGCCAAGGAATGAAAAAAATCATCACAAGATGAATATCATCATCCACAAAAGATATGAGGGGACTTAAAAGAAACAATTTCATAAAAAGATCAATAAAAATACAACATAAAATTACACCAACATTATGACTTTGTGATACAGAAATGATACTGGTGCAGTACTCCAACACAATTAATTATATCAAGTGAAATATAAACACAACACATTTCAAATAACATAACCTGATCATACTATCACAGTTACTTGGTGAAAAAAAAGGAGAAGAGGGTGAGAAAAATAAATACATAACAATATGTGTATAAAGTATGAAATTGAAACAGATATTAATGTACATGAGCACACAAGAATATGCATGCATGCATGCCCGGATGCACACACACACACACACACACACACACACACACACACACACACACACACACACACACACACACACACACACACACCGCACAACACACACACACACCGCACAACACACACACACACCGCACAACAAACAAACAAACACACACACACACACACACACACACACACACACACACACACTCACACACACACATGCAGAAAAACTAAATATAATTTTTTTAAAAAAGAAATCAGACACTAAAACATTCTATTCATAAAACCGCTGACGCCTTTCACAAACATTTGAACCAAATCTCAAAGCAGGCACATGCAATCTTTTATACTTATACCACTATCTTTTACTGGAGAAGCCTCATCCTTTTTTTTAACCCTCTTAGTCCCGATCCGGGATTTTCCAGGATGGAATAATTAACCCCCCCCAAGTCCCAATCGGGGATTTGCTGGGATTTACACACAGTAGATACCCATCACGCTGTGACCATCACTAATTGCTACCACATATTAAACCTCTATCAGGCTACATGAAGAAACCCTGTAGAGTGTCTGGAAGTAATTATAGCTGCTGGTATGTACTTAGAAGGAAGAAAAGGCCAGCGAGCATGTGTGCCTGACCTGATTTCGTGATGGAATGCGAAATCTTGGGGCAGTTTGTGTTCAGAGAGTCCATATGCAAGAGGGTTAAACATCAGTTTTATGATATTATAATGTGGGAGGGGGGGGGGTAGCTTAAAGCATTGAACTCATGATCTGACAGCTGAGGTTCAAGTCACTACTGAAGAACCTTCACTAGGGGATTTTTTCCCCCGGATTTAACATCAGCACTGACTCCACTCCCCACAGAGTCATTGGAATGAAACTATTAACCAAAATCCTGTGTGCAAATGCATGCAGAACATCTTAGCACACAATCATGTTAAAACCTGTTCTGCCATTTGAAAGAGAAGGCTATAAATAATAATAATAATAATAATAATAATAATAATAATAATAATAATAATAATAGTAATAATAATAGTAACAACAATAATAAATGGAATTTATATAGCGCTATATCTTGCAAAAACAAATCCAAGCACTTGCATTCAACCAATTCTTACACATGCAGCCAACAACTGTTCGTGTGGGTAAGTTGGATGACAATTTTTTTTTAAAAACTGCATGCATACTGGTGTCCTTCATGGCTGGTTAAAAATGGTTGCATATGCAAAATCTCACTACAGGTGAATTTCAAAGCTCTAGCCAAGGAACAAAAAAAATCACACTATGTAATAGCACAGGGGGACGGGGTAGCCTAGTGGTCAGAACATTGCGCTCACAATTTGATGACCTGGGTTTGATTCCTGGTCGAGGCAATTTTTCCTCTGGAGTTAATATCAGCGCTGACTCCACTCCCCCCAAAAGTCCTTCGGATGATGCTATAAACCAAGGCCCTGTGTGCGAATGCATGCAGAACATCTTGCGTACACTTTAAATCCTGTTCTGCTTTTCGTAAGAGTAGGCCATTGTGTGGCGGTGGGAACAGATGACAAGATTTGCAAAAACTGCATACACACGGGGACAAGATGGAAAAAAATATATGAGTGCTTATTCCATTATCCTTGATATAAAAGAATGAAATAAAATTTAAAAAAATAAAGCACTGTCACAATATCTATTTACATTGATCACAATTTCTAATATACATTTGTCCCAATATCTTATAAATAATAACAATATCAAGCATGTGAAAATGACAATATATATAGTGTGCACAAAAACCATTGCATGATATATAAAGACCACAATACCTTATATACAAAAATAACTATCGAATGTATGTAGATCACAACACTGAATAAATCCATATCACAATAGCTTGTACATCAATACTTTACAAATTTTGATCGTGTGTTTGACGTAAACCACAAACAAACACACACACACACACACACACACACACACACACACACACACATTAATTATGCCATGTATGGTTTAGAAAAAATAATTGATCGTCCAACTCGCATTACTAATAACACTAGCACCCTCATTGATCACATTTACACTACTTCAAAAGCCAACATAGCAGAAACATGCTCAGTGCAGACAGGTTGTAGCGATCACTCTTCCATTTGTTTTACATGGCGGAAAAAAGGAATAAAGATACCCAAATCAGGACACAAGGAGATATCCTACCGCTCCTTTAGACATTTTGATAAAGATGCCTTTATAAATGATATTCTTAATTCAAACTTAGACTATGTTTATCAGATTACAAATCCAGATGATGCTGTTAACTATTGGATAGAGACATTTATAGCTACCTATGATAAACATGCTCCATTTATTAAGAAAAGAATAAAATATTTCATGAAACCTCCATGGTTAACAAAAGAAATTGAAAACGAAATGAATCTAACAGACTATTTATTAAAATCAAAGCAAAAAGATGAATATAAAAAGCAAAGAAACAAAGTTAATTCATTGAAGCGCAAAGCCAAAACAAAATACTTTCAAGATTTGCTGTCTTCAGCCCAAAATCCAAAAGCAATTTGGAAAGCTATCAATACCTTAACTAATAAATCAAGACATAACTCCCAAAAAGTCATAAAAGAAATATCAGCAGAAAACCTTAATTCTCACTTTGCAAACATTGCTGACTCTATAATATCTAATGATAAAACAAAAACAAACGAGCTGATAGAATTAAAACAATACTGTTCATCAAAGAACATCTCATCTGATTTTGTTATACCCCCAATAACAGTAACAGAAGTGCTTAATAGTATACTCAGATTGAAACAGTCAAGATCAAAAGACCTTGACAAAATCGATAGTCAAATATTAAAAATCAGTGCATACGCCATAACTGACACCCTAACCTACATATTTAACTTGTGTATTGACAAAAATTACTTCCCAATGAAGTTCAAACGAGCAAAAGTAATACCCTTACACAAAGCAGGAGACCCAACCAATCCGTCGAACTACAGACCAATCTCCATACTATCAGTCCTATCTAAACTATTAGAAAAACATATACAATTTCACTTACATTCTCATTTTAAAATATATAATCTAATTAATGAAAACCAGTCAGGTTTTCGTGAAAACCATTCTTGCCATACAGCCTTAATACAACTAATTGAGCATTGTCTTTTGAATATCAATAACAATGAAATCACTGGAGTCCTTTTTCTAGACTTTGCTAAAGCCTTTGACGTTATTAGCCACTCTCTCCTCATCAAAAAATTAAAATGCTATAAAATTTCCGACCAAGTATTATCATTTTTAGACTCATTTCTCAGTAATCGTTATCAACTTGTTGAAATCGGGCCTAGGAGATCAACCTTATTACCCGTGAAATATGGAATACCACAGGGATCAATACTAGGACCACTTCTTTTCTCCATTTATATTAATGACCTACCTCTGCATATCCATTGTTCATGTCAAATGTTTGCCGATGATACATCAATTCAATGTAACAACGATGATTCAAACCAGCTTGTGAAAGATATGCAGGCAGATATCAATAAACTTATCGAATGGACAGAACTCAATCATATGTCTCTTAATTCTAATAAAACAAAATGTATGTTTATAACCACTCGACAAAAAAGACAGAAATTGCGTTCTCCATTCGAGCCAATTTATATCCATGGACAACAAATTGAAGAAGTAGTCTCACACAAAGTACTAGGTGCAGTAATCGACAACGATTTGTCTTGGTCAGATCACATAGCCACATTAGGAAAACGAATCTCAGTAAGATTGTATCAACTTAGAAAAATCAAAAATTTTCTAAATTTACAGTCACGAAAACTATTTTTTCACGCCCATATTCTATCTCTTATAAACTATGTTTCTACCTTATGGGACAGTGCAAGTGAAACAAACCTAAAGCATATAAACCGCCTACATAAAAGAGCTGTTAAACTAATCCGATTGAATCCTAATACGCTGACCACCACCAACTACAAAGAACTAGACATTCTTCCACTCAAAGACAGACTGCAGTTCAACAAGTATCTATGTATGTTCAATATATTAAACGGAAAAGCCCCAAAGAAAATTGTGGAAAAATTTGCTGTCAATAAAAATAGGCCTACCCATAGACTGTTACTGCCCAGGCCCCATAATAATCTCTATAAATCAAGCCTTGCTTATTCAGGAAGAACATTGTGGAATAGTCTACCCCCTTTTCTAAAATCAGTTCCTTCAAAACAAATGTTTAAGAAACTTTTGAAGAAACATTTGATGGACAAACTATAGTCCGCATTTATGTTTGATACTACCTCATATTTGGCTGCTTGTTGTTATTCATGCCCATGTTATATAGTATTTGTATATTTTTATGTTGATGTGAGCTTATGTTGTACTTCTTGGGGTTTTTTTTTTGTTTTTTTTTTATCTTGAGAGTTTGTTGGAAAGTAATTCTGATTTATTTTAGTTTTTTAACAAAGGTTGATATTTGTCTTTGAATGTTTTAGAAGTCATTTTTATGATTTTTTTTTTTGAGGGCGGATGAAAAAAAAGTTGTGTAAACTTAATCTTTTCCCCCAATAAAGATCATTTTGACTTGACTTGTTCTTGAC
>CM060320.1:59620666-59622122 GCA_030674155.1 Stramonita haemastoma | reverse complement strand
CCACATCGATTTTTTGTTGTTGTTGTTGGTAGTGTCTTGATCAGAGAATGATTAAATCGTAGTTATCTCTGAAGGCGGAGAATGGCTGCATAACTATGTGGTGAGGTAACTTGGAAAACAGCTTTACAAATAAATTTTTCATCAAACATGTTACTTTCAATCTCGCAATGATTTTCCCAGGTGGCATAGGTCAGTGAGTCGAAGTGCATGATAAAGTCCTTCAGATGAGCCTATAAACTGGGGCCCGAGTACGAATGCACGCAGAACATCTTGCACACATGTTAAAAACCCATTTAGTCTTTTGGAAGGGGACTATTTCGTTCAAGTAGGAAGATATTAAAAATTTTAATGAAATATAAAAAAAAAAACAACCAGCACCCCCCCCCCCCACAAAAAAAAAAAAACAACAACAACAAAAAAACCCCAACCCAACAGCAACAACAACAAACGCATGCATACAGGTGTCGTGTTTAGACATTATCCCAGAAGATGGAATGCAGCTATCTTAATGGAGGGTAATAAACGGTCGAATACGCAGTGGCACTTTACAGGAATTCTGAGCTCTGGCCAAGGAACGATTTCGTTTCTTTATTCGTTCAATTGTTGTTCATTCGTTCTTTTGTGTGCTACTTCTTCCTTTCTTTTGTGTGTTTCGTATATTTCTGTCTTTTTTTTCGTTCTTTCTTTCTTTTGTTCTCTCTTTCTCTCTCTTTATTTGTTTCCGTTGTTGGTTTCTTATTCTTCTGTCCTTTTTCTCGTCTTTCTGTTGTCCTTTTCTTTCTGTCTTATTACTTTCTTTCTTTCTTTCTTTCTTTTTTGTCTTTCTTTCATTCTTTCTTTCTTTTCGACATCGGGAATGATGTCTAAACACGGCATCAGTGTGCATGCGTTTGCTTAGGGTTTTTTGTTTTAATACAAAAAATGTCATCCATTCCTACCAGCTATAGAGAGATAGCGTACTCTTAAAAAAAACAAACAAAAAAAACCCCAACCCAAACGCAAAGGGTTTTTAACGTGTGTAGAATGGTTTCCTAGTGCGTTCGAACACCGGGCTCGGTTTATAGTCTCACCCAAAAAGACTTTTGGGGGCAATGGAATCAATACTGATGTTAACTCCAGTGGGAAAAAAAAACCCCAACTCTTGAACAGGCGTCTCAACAGTGGCTCAAACCCCGGGCCGTCAGGTCAGGAGCTCAAACACTCTAAGCACAAAGCTATCCCGTTCCATTGTGAAATCATTGTAATTATGACCCTCATCGCTTTTGTTTCAATTTTCCTTGCAGTCTATCAGAAGATTATTTGGGGGGGGGGGGGGGGGGGGGGGGGGGGGGGGGGGGGGGGGGGGGCTGGGGGCAGAAAAAAAGGGGGAGTACCTTAATTTTTCAGTTACGTTTTTTTCTTGCCAGCTGCTCAGAATATTATTTTGTGCTGGGGGTAGAAAATATAGAGAGGAGTA
>CM060320.1:59575666-59610666 GCA_030674155.1 Stramonita haemastoma | reverse complement strand
TACAAATGTAAATAGTGATAGTCTAGTGATTAGGACCTCGCGTTGTGTGCGTGCGTGCGTGCGTGCGCGCGCGCGTGTGTGTGTGTGTGTGTGTGTGTGTGTGTGTGTGTGTGTGTGTGTGTGTGTGTGTGTGTGTGTGTGTGCGCCTTTCGTACCGGTGAGAACAGAGTACAATTTTTTTTTTTTTTTAAACCCACATGCACACCTACATCGAGTTTAAACATCATCCCCCAAATCAGAATACGTCTACCTTAATGGTGGGCAAATAATAGTTTCCATAAACAAAAATTTTACTATAGATGAATCTGGAGGTTATAGCTGAGGAATAAATAACACACACACACACACACACCACACCACACACACACACAACACCACACACACACACACACACACACACAACACACACACACACACACACAACACACACACACACACACAACACACACACACACACACACACACACACACACACACCACACACACACACACACACACACACACACACACAACACAACACACACACAACCACACAACACACACAACACTAACACTAACACTAACACACAACACACACACACACACACACACACACACACACACACACACACACACACACAACACACAGCACAACACAAACACAACACAAACAACACACACACACACACACACACACACACACACACACACACACACCACTAACACACTAACACACACACACACACACACACACACACACACACACACACACACACACACACAAACTCTTGTCATGAAGGTGTACAACCTACATGGCTTCTGCCTTGACCCACTGCCCCAGGCAGAGAGTGTCTATGATGCATGCATACTAGCCCAGACTGTTCTGTGTGTGGTCAGGGTAGTACTGTTTGCACTGCGGAGTCTAGGCTACTAGCCTAGTCCTGTCAGTCAGCCAGCTAGCCTACTTATTTTCAGTAGGGGGGTGGGGGGGGGGGGGGTGTGACTGTGTACTGTGTGTTAGTCGGGGACTTTGGTTGGTTTTTTTTTCAAAGAATGAATGGTAGGTATGTGACAGTTGACTGTGGAATGTAATGTCAACTGATGTGGTCAGGTCTGGCTTGAAGCGAGGGTTTGTTGTATTTCTTTTTTCAATTAACCTTCATCACCCCCACCACACCCTGCCATCCTTTTCTTTTCTTTTTTTTTTTTACTGCCCCGACCCCTTTTATTTCTTTTTTTTTTTTTTTTACTGTCCACCCCCCCCTTTTTTTCTCTTTTTAACTACATCTATCCCTTTCAGTTTAACTACCCCCCCTACCCCGCTGTATTTTAACTGCCCCCCCCCTTTTTTTTTTTTTTTTTTTTTTACCTTTTTCTGCCCCCCATTTTTTTCCTTTTTACTGCCCCCTTTTCTTTATAATTTAAAAAAAGAGATTTTTAAAAAAAGTCAACAGCAGCAGCAGC
The DNA here is from genome assembly GCA_030674155.1 of Stramonita haemastoma. Lineage (NCBI taxonomy): Eukaryota > Metazoa > Mollusca > Gastropoda > Neogastropoda > Muricidae > Stramonita > Stramonita haemastoma. The sequence goes on along the minus strand of CM060320.1, from coordinate 59,609,223 downwards.
AACCACAACAATCTTTTTTTTCTGTTTATTTGTCATAGTTTGTTGGAAAAGAGCGTCACATCACATATACATTTTGGAAAAAAAAAGAAAATCAAAATTAATTTTTTTTTTTTTTTTTTTTTAAAGATGCTCTTGAAAGGAAGACATCACTAGTAAAATTTCATTAATTGGGAATGCGAGGTACCTAAATGGTAGGAAGAACCGATGGTTACATACGCAAAAATCTCACCATTGGTGATCCTAAGAACTCTACCTGAGGATCAACAACCAAAAACAACAATAACAGAGGTCAGATACACAACACACATACAAAACCCGATGGTGAGATGATAGCAGGCTGTTTAGAAATCTGGTCTCTTTTCTCAAATACACTGAGGCACATAACTAATTTTCTTATCGTTTTTTTTTCTGTTTCAGGTGGGGTGAGTTTATCATCCAAGAGGAATTCTATCGCTGCCAAAGTGAGTCATAATGAGAGCTAGAATTTTAAAGAACATTTTTACGAGGTGTATAGCTAAGCCTGTGGGCACAGCTTTCAATATGCATGCATGAATTAAATCCATTTTTATTTGCAAGCACTTGCATATTTGGAGCATGCAAGTTTGTACATACAGACACAGACACAGACACGGACACAGACACACACACACACAGACACACACACACACACACACACACACACACACACACACACACACACACACACACACACACACACACACACACACGCACATGCACACACTTACACACTGCATATGCTCAACTTTCATTCTTCTTCTATCCACAAATACACGGTTCATTTAAAAAAAAAAAAAGTTGATGTACTTTTATAACTGAACGAGTATGTTATGAGAAGGTATACAGGTGTGGCAAGCTAAAACGTTCTGTGTGCTTTCTATAAAGCACTTTTAAGAGAAACCTAGATAGCACTAGCTCAGTGGTCAGAGCACTCACTCTCCCCAAGCTAAGGTTAAGCAGCGTTGAGCATGGTAACCAACCATCTTGCATTGATGACCATTCGCGCATCTTGGCTTCAGTACAGTCCCCCGGTTCACCCAGCTGTAAATGGGTACCTGTACTCTTTAGGGACTGGGAAGGTAAAGCAGCGAGGGAGAGGAGATGGGCGCCGTCCTCAACATGCTGGCCCCTAGAGAAGCTGAGGTCTCTGATGCCCCGCTGTCCAACGACTGCAAAGGTCTCGGGAACACCTTTACCATTTAGACGTTAACTGATAATGGTGATAGTGCTGATGTTGATGATAGCGATACGGTGACAATGCTGATGATAGGGTAACAAATACACTTGCAGACAGGAAAAGAAAAAAAAATGGGTGGCGCTACTCTTGTGGTGACGCGCTCTCCTTGGGGAGAGTAACCTGCAATTCATGGAGAGAAATCTGCCGTGACGTAAAAGTGGTATACAATACAGTACAATACAATACAGTACAATACATTGCAAAGTAATGCAATAGGATACAATACAATGAATAAGTACAATACAACAACACATTGCAATTAACACACTACAACACAACACAATACAATACAGTGCAATACAACACAATACAACATAACACAATAAAACCCAACACATACAACACACTAAATACAACACAACACAACACAACACAACACAATACAACCCCACCAAACACAACACAACACAATAGAACACTACACATTTTAATAAAATATTACATGTCGGTGATGACGACAACGATCCATTGTTGTTGTGGATGTCGTTGTTGTTATTGTTGTTGATCTCGCTATTGATGGCTGTTGACATGACGTTCTTCTGTATAGCAGCCTTGTTGTTGATGTTGTTGTTGTTGATGTTGTTGTGTTGTGGATGATATTGTTATTGTTGATGTTGCTATTGGCGGTTGCTGCCAAGACGTTCTTCTGTATAGCAGCCTTGTTATGGATGTCGCTATTGTTGTTGGTGTTGCTATTGACAGTTGTTGACATGATGCTCTTCTGTATAGCAGCCTTGTTGTGGATGCTATTTTTGTCGATGTTGATGTTGCTATTGGCGGTTGCTGACATAACATTCTTCTGTACATCAGCCTTGTTGTTGTGGCTGTTGCAGTCCACCATCAGCAACCCTACCCGGAAGAGGTCGGCACTGTCGGCTCAGGGTGTGTCTGAAGGACCACGCCGCAAAGTCTCCTCGGGGTCTTTGGATGACCGCTCGGTGAGTGGGACCTTGCGGTCCCAGGGTTCAGGGTCGGTGGGGGGTGGGGGGGGTGGGGGGGGGGGGGGTGGGGGGGGGTGTAGTTTGTGTGTGTGTGGGTGTGGGTGTGGGTGGGTGTGGGTGTAGTGTATGTGTGTGTGTGTGCTTGTATATAGATAGATAGATAGATAGATAGATAGATAGATAGATAGATAGATAGATAGATAGATAGATAGATAGATAGATAGATAGATAGATAGATAGATAGATAGATGTGTGTGTGTGTGTGTGTGTGTGTGTGTGTGTGTGTGTGTGTGTGTGTGTGTGTGTGTGTGTGTGTGTGATTTGATTTGATCTTTGCTGCCTGTGTGCTCAGGACCCGGAGACGGTGAGCGTGTGTCTGCAGAGTCAGGACATCATCGGTCTGGGGTTCAACATCAGCGGCAACATGAGGGACGGCATCTTCGTCAGTCAGCTGCACAACAGGGGGCCCGCTGTGGAGAGTGGACAGATCCAAGTTGGTCAGTATGCCCAGGGGGGAGGGGGGAAGGGGGTAGGGGGGTGGAGTTGGTGGTGCGGGGGTGGGGTGGGGGGGTGGGGGTTGTGTGGGGGTGAGGGGTGTATGTGTGTGTGGGGGGGTGTTATTGTGTGTGGGTCGGGGGTGGGTTGTGGGGGTGGGGGGTGTTTGTGCGTGTGTGTGTGTGTGTGTGTGTGTGTGTGTGTGTGTGTGTGTGTGTGTGTGTGTGTGTGTGTGTGTGTGTGTGTGTGTGTGTGTGTGTGTGTGTGTGTTGTGTAAGTGTGAGTGTGTGTGTGTGTGTGTTGTGTGTAAGTGTGAGTGTGTATGTGTGTGTGTGTGTGCGTGTGTGTATGTGTGTGTGTGTGTGTGTGTGTGTGTGTGTGTGTGTGTCTGTCTGTCTGTCTGTCTGTCTGTCTGTCTGTCTGCGCGCACAGAAACAGAAATGGTGTATGTTGTGGTGTAAATGGTGGAGGTGGTGATGATGGTAATGATGATAGTAATGGTGGTGGTGATGATGGTAATGATGATAGTGATGGTGGTGGTGATGATGGTAATGATGATAGTAATGGTGGTGGTTGTGGTGATGGTGGTGGTGATAGGGATGGTAGTAGTAGTGGTGGCGGTGGTGGTGATATGTGGCCAGCATGCCTACCTGTGTGCAGGCGCACTTTTTATTTATATATGCATGAATATCGCAAATCTACGAATTTTTATAACTTTTTATTACATTTTTTTTGTTGTTTATTGTTCTTATAGATAGCTTATGACCCACATCAACTTTTCCGTTTATTAAAATGAAAAAGTCTTGGCATTGGTATTAGACAATTTCAAACAGTCTTTGAACCTATCCTTTCGTGATACTTTCCATTGAATCTTTTTTCCCCTTAGTTTTTCAGTTTGCTTAATTTCACAATTAGAGTAGGCTACAGTTCAGTTCATTTGTAATGTAAAATAACCGTCATTGTGTTTAAATACACCAAACACCGAGCAATTCACTCCGACGGCATTAACATCTGGTGCCAACCCCCTCCCCTCCCTCGACCCCCCCTCCCCCCAAAAAAAACAACAAAAAAACTAGGCCACATGTTCAGGCTTTTGAAGCAGTATGGCGTGGTTGTTTTCCCCCATGGAATGCAAGCTTGCAAGGGACCTGTCACTATAAAACAACAAAAGAACTAGGCCAATATTCAGGCTTTTGAAGCAGTATGGCGTGGTTGTTGTACCCCATGGGAATGCAAGGGACCTGTCACTATTAAAAAAACTAAAAAAAAACCTAGGCCACATATTCAGGTTTTTGAAGCAGTATGGCGTGATTGTTGTACCCCATGGGAATTCCAGGGGCCTGTCAGTATGAAATAGCATCCCCACCTACTGGAAAATCTTGCTAGGAATTCCCTCTTTTCTATTCCTCTATTTTGTCCCTGCCTTATTCCTTTTCTGCCTACTGTCTCCTTCCAGTCTATGTTCTGCCTTCCTGGTCAACTCTCCTGCATTTTTTTTTCTCTCCAGAAAACAGCCATTCCTCTCCTACGCTGAAGTCAGATGTGCTGGGCCTGACTTGTCAAGGTGCTTAACGGCAGTGTAACGCACTTTCGCTCATATGACAGACAAAAAATAGTCGCTGTCTGAGCGTTTGATGAAGAAGAAAGAATAAGAGAGTACCGGGAAAGATGATGACCGTTTAATAGATGGTTTACTGTAGATTAGGAAGTCGAATGTGCTGGGCCTGATTTGTCAGGCGCTTAATGGCAGCGCAATGCATTTTTCGCGCATATGAGAGACAATAATAGTTAGTGTCTGAGTGTTTGACGAAGAAGAAGAAGAAGAAGAAGAAGAAGAAGAAGAAGAAGAAGAAGAAGAAGAAGAAGAAGAAGAAGAAGAGGAGGAGGAGGAGGAGAAGGGAAGGGGGGAAGAAGAAGAAGAAGAAGAAGAAGAAGAAGAAGAAGAAGAAGAAGAAGAAGAAGAAGAAGAAGAAGTAGGAGGAGGAGGAGGAGGAGGAGGAGGAGGAGGAGGAGGGGATGGAAAATTTGTACTTGTATGTGTATTTGTACCACTTTATGTCACAACAGATTTCTCTGCGTGAAATTCGGGCTGCTCTCCCCGGGGAGAGCGCGTCCAACAAGTGCAGCGCCTACCCATGTTTTTTTTCCTGTATGCAACTGTGTGTTTCCCTATCAGAGTGGCTTTTTTCTACAGAATTTTGCCAGGGTCAACCCCCTTGTTGCCGTGGGTTCTTTTACGTGCATTAAATAGTGATGTGTAACACACGGGACCTCGGTTTATCGTCTCATCCGAAAGACTAGCGCCCAGACCACCACTCAGGGTCTAATGGATGGGGGGAAAAGTTCGGGCCTAAACGTGGGGTACGAACCACCGCACACACACTCCGACCTGGACTTTTTGCTTACTAGGCATAGGCAAGGCAGCGCTACCACCTAGACCACCGATCCACTTTTACAGTATGCCTCTGTTTTTTTTCTGATGCCTACAGGGGACCGTATCCGCAGCGTGACCATCACGTACGACAGCATGGTGTACGAAGACGCCCTGACCATCCTGAGCTACGCCTCGCCCTACCCCGTCAAGATCTCCCTGCAGAAGGAGAGGGCGCCCGCGGCAGCAGACTCGGCAGCCGGCACCTCGGAGCAGATCCACCACCCACTCTACCGAAGCCAGTCCTTAGACACCCTCCCGCAGATGCCTCGTGAGTTCTGCTTCAAGCCCAAGAGGTGGCAGAGCGAGATGAAGTCGGAGACCCGCGCGGGTTCGCCCAAGAGAGAGGAGTTTGAGCGGAGAGTCAAGGCTCTGTCTCAGAGTCTGCCTCCCATGGGGTGGGGCGCTCCTGTTCCTGACATCCTGGACGTGCAGTCTGACGTTCAGGTACACGCTGATCCTGACACCACTGACGGCAATCCTAGTCCTCCTGACAGGCGGCATCAGTTAGACCAGGAGAAGATGGCGGCTCAGGTGAAGCGAGGTTTGAACAACGCTCTGTCTTTAGCGTCCAAACCTGAAGAAAAAGAAAAAGAAGACGAAGAAGAGGAGTCTCGAGTCACCAAACCCAAGAAGAAAAAGGGCAAACTGGAAAAACAGGCCGCCCAAGGAGAGGGCATTGTGGAGCAGATGCTTGACAAGGCAGCAGCAGCAGCAGACGACACCATCATACCGAAATTAGCTGCCGCGGTCAGCAGTAGTAGCTCACCGAAGACGCCGCCCAGCAAACCCGAGCGCAAGAAGAAGAACAGCAGCTCCAGCATCGTCTCTGAAGACCTGCCCTTCACGTTCGGCAACGAGGAGGTGGAGGCCGTGTGTGTGGCGGTCAAGGCGGTGAAAGCCCACGCCGCGCCACCGGGGACGACCAATTCGGGGTCAGAGGTGGAGGAGGAGGCCATCCAGCCCACCTTTGTCAAGAGAGAGGTCGTCATCAACGCGGAAGGGTTTGAGTTCTCCCCGAGAGAAAAACCAGAGCCTGAGGAAGAGACACAGCCACGTCCCAGCTCTCCTCACCGCCACGTCTACATGAAGAGTCGGGCGAGGCCACCTTCTCCAGATGGGGACCCTGTGGAGGAGGACCTCATCCAAGCTGTGGTCGCTTCCAGAGACAACCAGATGGCGGCCCCGTCTCGCTCCGCAAGAACCCCGAACGCTAAAACCTCCCGCAAGGTGATGCAAGGCCTACGTTCTCTGGATGAAGACTCTGTGGAAAAACTCGTTCTGGAAAAAAACCCTGTGGCAAGAACAGCTAAGCAAGAGTTGGAGGATGAGAGCAGCGGCTTTACTTTCGTGTCCCACAACGATGTCCAGCATCTACCCGACACACTGTCCCAGCTTTCTGATGACTTCGTCACTGTGGATCTCTCTGACGCTAGCAAGCCAGGAGACCGTCTGACTTTCCACAAAGCGCAGTCTGACGTGGGGCTTCAGCAGCAGCAGCAGCAGCATCAGTCTGTGGGCAGCAGAGAAAACTGTGCGGACAGTCTGGACTGGTCCGGGCAACGCTTGGTTCGCTCCGGCTCCTTTTCTGAGATTCCTCAGGACGACTCCACAATGAGTGACTGGACAGACAGGATCACACTCAACGACGACGCTGACGACGACGATGAAGACGACACCTTTCCCACCTCGTGGAAATCCTCTGCTACAGACAACTACACTAAGTTAGAATTCGAAGTGTCGTCAGCGGGGATCGTGCCTTCTACAGGTGAGGTGTTCAAAGGGCGGGAAAACTTGTCGGGCTTGTTCCCCTCGATATCTTCCAGCGGGAGGTCCTCTTCCCCGCCTCTGACCAACGGCCCTGGCAGTGAGGGCGGCGTCAGTGTGCGTCTCTCCGGCAGCAGCAACGACAGCAGCAACAACAGTGGGAAGAGCGCCACCATCGACATGCTGCCCGCCCCCGATAGCAACGCCAACTCCAAGCTGATCAGCTTCGGGGTCAAACATTCCCTAGACAACGACGCAGACTGTTAAAAGAAAAGCTGGTTCGTTTGGGGTTGGTTTATTTTCAAGTTGTAGTTAAGTGTTCTTTTAGTGATCGATTATGACTACTCTCTGACTAGGAGGCTTGACTTGCACAGTCCCTTATGTGCTGCTGCAGCCCTGGAGGGGGCTAGTTTGGCTTTGGAGAACATCTCCAACGCTGACTGTCCTTATGCCCTCTTGGCCGAGAGAGAGAGTGGGGAGTGTGCTGTATGTGGGCACTACAATCAAATTTTTGCCCCATTTTCGAAACAGCAGCTGCCTCTTCTGCTGTTTTGGAGGTCATTGTCGAACACGACGGACAAACAAACAAGTGCTCCAACTTTAGAGTGTCTCTGCTTGTTGGAACTGCACTCAGTAGTACAACAGCTGTCTACATTTTTGTGGTCTGAAGCCAGGAACAACAAGGGGTCAAGTCTGATCGTACCACCAGCGGGGCAGCAAAACACAGACTTGTGGCAGCATTCTGGACAGTTTCTTGGATGTTCGTTTTTTGGGTGAAATAAGAATGACCAGTTCCTGTGAAATGACGGGAGAAATAAAACGAAAAAAAGACTTCTTGTACATGTTGGAGTTTTCTGTTTTCTTAAGGTCATGAGAGCAGATGTTTTGGATCGTGGACAACAAAAGATGACTGCAGAACTCTTGGGCAGCTTTTTTAATGTCTGGTACCACAGGATTTTGATGGATTGTTTGATAACGTGTACATTATTTGTATGTGATTTTGGATGAAGCTGTCAGCAGCACAAATTCAGGGTAGAACACATTCCTGAATGGCAGCTGTCTGTTTTCTTGGGTTTTTTGTTTGTGGGAAGGAGAGAATGTTGTTGATAACAAATCCATGTAATGATTGTTGATATTTCTTCTTTTTTTTTTTTTTTATTAAACTGTTGCTGCTGTTGCTGGGTTTTTTGTCTTAAAACCTGTAACGTTCATATCATGCCTCATGGTCTGATTAAACAGCCGTTTTAGTACTGTTATCTTTTAAAAAGAAAGTGTAGAGTGTAACAAATTACTTTTAGAAATTATATTTAAGCTGTGGTTATGAAAAAAAAAATCATGACACTAGTGAGATACAATTATTTGTATATTGTAGGGTGTTTTTTTTCAAATTTTAGAGATAAACTAGGTTGATGTGTTTTTTAAATCTAGTTTTTATAGTGCTGTCAGTTTTAAGTACATGCATTACTCTCTCTCTCTCTCTCTCTCTCTCTCTCTCTCTCTCTCTCTCTCTCTCTCTCTCTCTCTCTCTTCTCTCTCTCTCTCTCTCTGTGACTTATTTAATAAGCCTTCTAAAGCTGTATTCTGAAACAGCTCAAGTTACAAAGTTGCCCGCAATTAATTGAGGGGAAGTAACTCTAGTTACCATGTCACTTTCTCCTGTCCTGTCAAACTTTTAAATCAACAGTTCTGACAAAGTATTGATGCCATTTTGTAAATGAGTGAGATTTTTTATGACTTAAACCTAGTCTGCACAACACTAGTACCTACTTCAAAGAATGAAGCTCAACCATGCAGATCTTGAAGGTATTACATTCTATTGTTTTTTGTTCGGATACCCTTTAAAATGAAGTTGGGTGTGTGCTTTAAAAAACACACAAAAAACCCCTGCAAACTAGGCGTACTTCTACCTTGGCAAGCAGTGCTTCGCATTTTTCACATGTTTCCCCCTCAAAATAGCCTACTGTGAAACCTGACCAACAAAGGTAAGCAAATAGCTGTCTGAGATAGTCTGCTATTCACACTTATGCACCAGGTGGTTTTACTGCTGATAGTGCTATTTCTGACCTTGTTGATTGATGTCCATGATTGCCGTTTTGTTACCATTTTCTGTGATTTGTCTATTTTTGTGTTTAAAATTGTTTTCTACATGAAGTTGTAATTCGTTGATGTTGAAATAAAGGAGATTTGTTTTCTAGCGCCATTGTTATCATCATGTGTATGATTAATTTTGTTGTTACAACAAACTATACCTCCCCTCCCCCCCCCAAAAAAAAAAAGAAGAAAAAAAAGAATATATATAATAGGGGGAAAAGCACAGTTTAGGTGGGGTTTTTTTCTTCATTGTTACATTTGCCATTCTGTGCCGATGGGAAAGGGTGACAAGATTTACACACCTTCATACTCACGAGAACTAGATGCACAGAAGTATGTGAATGCTTACCCAATTATCCTCGAAATAAAAGAATAAAAAAGATAAATAAATCTGATGCTGTTATTCTTCAAACAATTTTTTCATACATAATAGTTCTATCCACAACAGAAAAACTGCAGTACTGGTCTACAATGCCAGATATTTTTAACATTGAAAAAGTGTGCTCTTCTAAGACAAAAGCATTTTAAAGGGTGTATCATTTATAAACTGCACTTCACACCCATCTCCCCCCACCCCCCTCTTAAAAAAAAAAAAAAAAACACACCAAAAAACCCATTCAGGTTGCACATGCTAGTAAGAGCTTTTGTGATGTGGTAGAAAGCAAGTAAGAACAACTGAAGGAGTGTTATGGAAAATGTTTTTTTTCTGAAGAACATTGCTGTTATCATTCAGTTTCATGTCAAGAAAATGTATTTCTCTTCATAATGTTTTCGACTGTTCCTTAATCTAGATCTATTCAAATAATGTATTAGTCAACAGATGTTTGTACAAACTATATGTGAAATAAATCTGTGCGTGCGTGTGTGTGCGTGCGTGCGTATGTGTGTATGTGCTTGCGTGCCTGTGTACGTGCGTGCGTGCGTGTGTGCGTGCGTGCGTGCGTGCGTGCGTGCGTGCGTGCGTGCGTGCGTGCGTGCGTGTGTGTTGTGTGTGTGTCCATGTATACGCATATGTAGAAGTGTTTATTTAAATCTACAATTTACTCCTATCTTTCCTTTACTTTTTATTTTTATATTTTAAAAATATAGATGCAGATTCGTATTTTGATTGACATAGCAGGGTTTGCCCTTGTCAAAATTAAGTACAATTTCATTTACAGTCGTAATTCTAGAAAACAGATGATTCTGTGCCTAGATAGCCTAGGACATGTTTTCTAACTGTTTATTTGAGAATATTGATTTCTAAAGCGTGTTTTTTCTGTTGATATTTTTAGTCATTATTTTGATATTTGTATCACGCTCTGTTTTGATCTTATGTCGTTTGATATCACACTGAGATTATAGCCAGCACAGTTTTATTAAAAGTTTAGTGTAGCCTATACGATGATATGTGCATGTATAGATGATCATTTTTGATACTCCTTTTTTTTTAATAGAACAAGATTCTTCTTTTTATTAGTATAGATGATAGTAATCATTATTCATATACTGCAAGTGTTTGTTTTCAGAACTTTTTTTGTAGAGTAATGTTGTGTTTTCTTTTGTTATATAAGAATAGATGATAGTAATTATTGAACTCATGTGATAGACCAATGTTTATTTTTCAGGACTCTTATCATAGTGTTGTTGACAGGATGTGTGTGTATATATATCTTTGTTACATATTACAGGATGTGTGTATATTTTTGTTACATACCTTACTATGCACTTGGTCAGTCCGTAGACATGAGTTTGCATCATTCCTACTTGTGGTTCTGAAATAAGATTTTTAAAACATATATTGTATGTATAAAAACGAAGAACAAAAATGAAGTTGTATCGATTTTTTTTAAAAGTGTGTGTGTGTGTGTGTGTGTGTGTGTGTGTGTGTGTGTGTGTGTGTGTGTGTGTGTGTTGGCGTGGGGGGTGCGTGCAAGCGTGCGTGCGTGCGTGCGTGTGTGTGTGTGTGTGTGCGTGCGTGCGTGCGTGTGTGCGTGCGTGCGTGCGTGTGTGTGTGTGTGTGTGTTGCATGTGAATGATGACATGCCATGAATGACTTGATCTGATATCAAGCATTTCATATTTGTCTTTGAGATCAAGATTTATGACTTCAAACTTGTCATGCATTATCTTTTTGATGAAAAAAAAATGTTTAAAATCTGTTTGATAACACCCACACACCTCACACCCAGCAAATATTAGATATTCTCCTATAGGCTAGGGGACAGGATAGCCTAGCGGTTAGAGTGTTGAGCAAGTGATCTGACGGCCCTGGTTCGAACCACCTCTGAAGCACCCATTCAAGAGATTTTTCTCCTTGAGCTAGTATCAGTGCCGATTCCATCCCCCCCCCCCCCCCCCCCCCCCCCCCCCCCCCCCCTTAAAAAAAAAAAAAAAAAAAAAAAAAAACCACCAAAACCAAACAACAACAATAAACAAAAACACACAACAAAAAACCCCAATGTCCTTCAAATGAGACTATAACCAAGGTCTCATGGGCGATCACACACAGAACATCTTGTGCATACTTAAACCCCGTTCCGCCTATAAGAAGATTAGGCTAACTGTGCCAGTGGGAAAGGATAATTGACAAAACCACATGCACATTGGTGTTGTGTTCAGACATGATCCCTGATGTCGGAATGCGGCTACCTTCATGGTGGGTAAAAGGTTGCGTATGCAAAATATCATTGGTGAACCTTGGACTCTAGCCAAGGAACAAAAAAAGAAGATATCTTCCAATTTTGCGCAAACAAACAAAAATCACTATACTTTCTCTTGTTTCCTGTCCACGCTTTCTGATTTTGTTGGGGGGGGGGGGGGGGGGGGGGGGGGGGGGGGCGGGTTTTAAGTCCATCTGAGTGTGGACAGGGTGCATTAATTTTAACTTCTTAGACTAATATGAACAAAAATTCCGGCATTATTGTAAGAACTCATAAGAAAATAATTGTTACACAAATTAATGCAAAGTGAACCTATTCAACTCTCACTGCTATGCAAAACTATGAAGGTATTTTATGCAAAGAATACCTGGAAAACTATGCTTTTTCTTATGAAGAAATTATCTTTCAGAAATATTTTCTATGATTGTCACGAATTTGTTTTGTGTTTCAGTCAAGTTGATATGTTGCATGTGATAGCTGAGAAGCATTCCACAGAGTACATGTTAAAAAAAATTATAGAAAATTCTGCTGTCCATGTATGTATGTTTATTGTATTGTTGAAGAGTTCTGACTGTATACCCTCATACATTTTATAATATTATCATTTTTGTTGATCATTGTGACTTCTTTGTTATCAATGCTGAGAAAAAATGAATAAAACACTGTTAGCAGATGACGTTTATGGGTGAGCGTATATATATTGGTCTGCAGCACAGAAAAATGAATTTGAGAGAGAGAGTGTGTGTGAAGATACCATGTGATGTATGTATCCATCGGTCTGTGTTGAGTGGATGTGGTGGTCATGTCACGAAGCAAGGTATCCTTGTGTTGTATAATTAATATTACTACTACTACAAATAATAGATGAAGTTTATATAGCGCTATATCTTGTAAAAACAAATCAAATTATGTCTGTGGGTGTCATGAAACAGGTTACCCTGTGCTGTACAATTATTTACTTATTAATTTAATTAATTTATTTATTTTATACCACTTTATGCCACAGCAGATTTCTCTGCGTGAAATTCAGGCTGCTCTCCCCGGGGAGAGCGTGTTGCCACAAGTGCAGCGCCACCCTTTTTTTCTTTTTCCTGTCTGCAACTGTATTTTTTTCCCTATCAGAGTGGCTTTTTTCTACAGAATTTTGCCAGGGACAATGCTCTTGTTGCTGCGGGTCCTTTTATGTGTGCTAAATAATGATGTGTAGCAGACAGGACCTCCGTTTATCATCTCATCTGAAAGATTAGCACCCAGACCACCACTCACAGTCTCATGGATGGGGAAAATGTTTCAGGCCCAATCTGGATTTGAATCACCGCACACACTCCGACCCGGACTTTTCACTTTCTAGGCAGGTGCATTACCTCAAGACCACCGATCCACATGTCTGTGGGTGTCAGGAAGCAGGGTACCCTTGTGTGGGTTTGCCCTTGATGAGTAAGGCAATGGTCTGACAAACCATCTTGTTTACTTTCTGATTCAGACACACACAACAACAAATCGCTGCAACTCTTCAATCGGCAATAACAAACCACTTTATTACACACATCATTAATCATGCCACTCTTCAAAGAAATTGAGACTAGTCTAAGCTAAGGACATCAGTTACAACAAAAAAGAAAAAAAAAAAGTAATGGAAAGAGGCTCACTGACACTGAAGAATGTACAATACCTTTCAACCATCTTTCCTAGTCTTAACACTTCACTCACAACCAAATCTTTTAGACTTTATATCACAGACAACATAAGCAGATCACATAAGCAACGAAGAAGTGCACAACAGAATCCAGCAAACGATTGGTCCCTACGAAAATCTATCAATCGTAAAGAAGCGTAAACTTAAATGGTACCGGCATGTCACTAAACCAAATGGACTTGCAAAAACAATACTGCAAGGCACTGTTCAAGGAGGAAGAAAAAGAGGCAGACCAAGGTAGAGATGGGAGGACAACATCAGCGAATGGACAGGCCTAGAACTCGACAAAATTTTGAGAAAGGCAGAACAGAGAGAAGAATGGAGAAAACTAGTTGTCACTCCAAGGGTGCCCCCACGGCCACAGTCACCAGACTCAGGGACAGACAGACAGACACACACACAGACAGACACACAGACAGACAGATCAATCGCAGACAAATATAAATACTACCCCCCCCCCCCCCTCCCCAGAAAAAAGTGTCATACATTTGGCAAGAATTTAAGCAAGAGAGAGAGGGAAGACAGAGTTTGGGAGAGAGAGATGAGGGGGTAGAGAGAGAGACAGAGAGAGAGAGACAGAGAGAGAGGAAGGAGGCAGGGAAGGAGACAGACAATAGAACAAAAAGAAGAAAAAAAAGCAGAGACGAAGAGACCAACAGAAAAAGAACATTTGTAATCACAAATTGCACTACAGTGGATGATACTGTTAATACTGAAAAAGACCTTATCACCCCTAAGACAATGCAAAAATGCACAGCGGGGGTAACAATCATAACATCATCTCATAATGGAGGCGGAATAGCCGAGTGGTCAGAGCATTGCACTTGCAATCTGACAGCCCAGGATCAAGCCCTACCAATGTACCCGTTCAAGGGGTTTTTTCACCCTGGAGTTAACATTAGCCACAACTTCACTCCTCCAACAGTCCTTTGAATGAGACTAGAAACTGAGATCCCATGTGAGTTTCAAAGAAACTGAGGTCTAATGTGCAAACTCACACAAAGCGTCTTGTGCACATGTTAAAACCTGTTCTGCCTTTTGAAAGAGAAAGCCATTGTGTGCACATTGTTGTTGAGTTTTAACATCATCCCCAATGTTGGAATGCTGCTACCTTAAAGGTGGGCAAAAACAGTCGCATACGCAAAATCTCACCATTAGTGAACCTCAGAGCTCTAGCCAAGGAATGAAAAAAATCATCACAAGATGAATATCATCATCCACAAAAGATATGAGGGGACTTAAAAGAAACAATTTCATAAAAAGATCAATAAAAATACAACATAAAATTACACCAACATTATGACTTTGTGATACAGAAATGATACTGGTGCAGTACTCCAACACAATTAATTATATCAAGTGAAATATAAACACAACACATTTCAAATAACATAACCTGATCATACTATCACAGTTACTTGGTGAAAAAAAAGGAGAAGAGGGTGAGAAAAATAAATACATAACAATATGTGTATAAAGTATGAAATTGAAACAGATATTAATGTACATGAGCACACAAGAATATGCATGCATGCATGCCCGGATGCACACACACACACACACACACACACACACACACACACACACACACACACACACACACACACACCGCACAACACACACACACACACCGCACAACACACACACACACACCGCACAACAAACACACACACACACACACACACACACACACACACACACACACACACACATGCAGAAAAACTAAATATAATTTTTTTAAAAAGAAATCAGACACTAAAACATTCTATTCATAAAACCGCTGACGCCTTTCACAAACATTTGAACCAAATCTCAAAGCAGGCACATGCAATCTTTTATACCACTATCTTTTACTGGAGAAGCCTCATCCTTTTTTTTAACCCTCTTAGTCCCGATCCGGGATTTTCCGGGATGGAATAATTAACCCCCCCCAAGTTCCAATCGGGGATTTGCTGGGATTTACACACAGTAGATACCCATCACGCTGTGACCATCACTAATAGCTATCGCATGCCAAACCTCTATCAGGCTAGAAGGAGAAATCCTGCGGAGTGTCTGGAAGTAATTATAGCTGCTGGTATGTACTTACAAGGAGGAAAAGGCCAGCCAGCATGTGTTCCTGACCTGATTTTGTGATGGGGGTAGTTTGTGTTCAGAGAGTCTGAATGCATGAGGGTTAAGTTAAACATTAGTTTCAGATCATAATGTGGGAGGGGGGGGGGGGGGAGCTTAAAGCATTGAACTCATGATCTGACAGCTGAGGTTCAAGCCACTACTGAAGAACCTTTTTGAGGGGATTTTTCCCCTCGGATTTAACATCAGCACTGACTCCACTCCCCACAGAGTCATTTGGATGAGACTATAAACCAAAGACCTCTGTACAAATGCATTCAGAACATCTTAGCACACAATCATGTTAAAACCTTATCTGCCATTTGAAAGAGAAGGCTATAAATAATATAATAATAATAATAATAATAATAATAATAATAATAATAATAATAATAATAATAATAACAACAACAATAATTAATGGAATTTATATAGCGCTATATCTTGCAAAAACAAATCCAAGCGCTTGCATTCAACCAATTCTTACACATGCAGCCAACAACTGTTCGTGTGGGTAAGTTGGATGACAATTTTTTTTTCTAAACTGCATGCATACTGGTGTCCTTCATGGCTGGTTAAAAATGGTTGCATATGCAAAATCTCACTACAGGTGAATTTCAAAGCTCTAGCCAAGCAACAACAAAAAATCACACTATGTAATAGCACAGGGGGACGGGATAGCCTAGTAGTCAGAACATTGCGCTCACAATTTGATGACCTGGGTTTGATTCCTGGTCGAGGCAATTTTTCCTCTGGAGTTAATATCAGCGCTGACTCCACTCCCCCCAAAAGTCCTTCGGATGATGCTATAAACCAAGGCCCTGTGTGCGAATGCATGCAGAACATCTTGCGTACACTTTAAATCCTGTTCTGCTTTTCGTAAGAGTAGGCCATTGTGTGCCGGTGGGAACAGATGACAAGATTTGCAAAAACTGCATACACACGGGGACAAGATGGAAAAAAATATATGAGTGCTTATTCCATTATCCTTGATATAAAAGAATGAAATAAAATTTTTAAAAAATAAAGCACTGTCACAATATCTATTTACATTGATCACAATTTCTAATATACATTTGTCCCAATATCTTATAAATAATAACAATATCAAGCATGTGAAAATGACAATATATATAGTGTGCACAAAAACCATTGCATGATATATAAAGACCACAATACCTTATATACAAAAATAACTATCGAATGTATGTAGATCACAACACTGAATAAATCCATATCACAATAGCTTGTACATCAATACTTTACAAATTTTGATCGTGTGTTTGACGTAAACCACAAACAAACACACACACACACACACACACACACACACACACACACACACACACACACACACGCACATTTTGTTTCTTAATACACACATACAATTGATGTAAGTTTTTCATAAAAGTAAAATACCTGGAGGAAAAAAAAAACCTGCATAAAAAAATTCAACTGTTAAAAAAACAACAACAACCATACAACATAAACCTTTGCCATTTCCTCATTTTAAAAAAACATCTGCACTTCTTGCCATTGTCCATATCATTTCTCTCTCGATTTGAACATTCAGTAAGAAATACCTACTTGTCGGTCAGGATCTAGACTGGTTGGACCCTTCTACAATCCCAAGACAATACTTTGGAACCCAAAATATGAATTAATGGTTTATAGGTAGAATGCCCTAGTTAAAAAGATGTATCACAAATCTTTCAGACCCTGAACCACTAAATCATTTCTCAATCTCCTCTGATGAAGAATAAAACATAAAAAGTGTCCTCGAAGTCAATATGCAGCTACCTTAATGGTGGGCAAAAAATGATTGCATATGCAAAATCAGTCTTGCGATGGTGTTACCTTGCATTGCCGTGATACATCTACCCCCTTGTTATTGTTTATTCATTGTTTTTTTTTGGGGGGGTTCCGGTATTTTCACAGTCTTTAAATACTTAGTTATCCTATCTTGTCTTATCGTTCATTATTTGATGCAATGCTGTTCAGCTGCAGCCTATCTTTGCATATATATGGATGTTTGAGTACCCATATAAGCTTTGCTTGTTGTACTCATATCATATACTGTTGCTTGTTGTTTTCTGAAGAAATAAAACTGTTTAAACCAAAATCTCAGAACTCTAGCTGAGGAACAAAAAAATGAAACAAAACAAAAACACACACACCCTCACCCAACCCATGAACCCCCCCATGTTTCACAAAGTCTGGGACTGTGTGACATTGATACAGATCTGTTTTCACGAGATTCTGTTCAGATTCCAAACAGTGCGAACAAAACAGTGTCAAAATACTGATCTACCTAATCTAAGGTAGTGGGTCTAACACAAAGCAAAAACCTAAACTACTTCATTGCTTTGTGATATAATAATAATAATAATAATAATAATAATAATAATAATAATAATAATAATGATAATGATGATGATGATGATGATAATAATAATATTGATAATAATAATAATATTAGTAATAGTAATAGTAATAATGATAATATATGGGATTTATATAGCACTGAACCTTGTACAGTACACAAATCAAATTAGTCACGAGCATATATATGTACAGAAAAAAGTAAAAGATATTAAAACTGTATCAAACACAATAACACTGACAAGTTGAGTCCTCGATAGTCGGATGCGCTCTGGACCTGACTGGTCAGACACTTAACGGCAGCATAACGACGCATTTTCACTCACATGACAGACAACAACAGTTGAGTTGCAGTCTGAGTGTTTTAACCAAGAAGCAGAAGAGTCCTCGATGCATACAACCTCCTCATACTGACCATAGTTCCCAGCCGTCTTTTTCCATGTTTTAATACTGTTCACCAAACAAACCACATCACATATAAACACTGGCATGTACTTCGGTTACCCTAAAACAGACCTGGCACAGAAGCATTGAAGCAGAGACGAAAGCAGCCGTAATGACGTGGGCCGAGCTGAAGAGGATCTCCCAGAACCGAGTTCATTGGAGGGGTGTTGTTGCAGCCCTTTGTTCTCCAGGGAATTCATAGGCATAAGTCAAGTCACCTTGGTTACCTATATCCAAGTAAACGGGCTGGATTTTATGCGCTAAGCTGTGTTTTCAGAAGTTTTCCCTTCCCCTCTTCGCATCTTCTTCAACTTAGCTGACTGCTGCCCCGGCTGATTCTTTCCCTCATGGCTCTTGATCCCTAGGGGTGCACACGACAAACTAAATTGGGGAGCAAACATCGTCATCTACAGTTGCCCTTAGTCTAAAATAGAGGGGAGGGGGGGGCGGAGAGTCTATCTTAATCATAATCTTCCCATAAGGAAGAGATACTGGGAGCGCTTTGTATTTCAAAAATAAAGGATCCACTTTAGGGTCAGCACTGGCCAGTTGCCTTGAAGCCTTGGCTGAAAAGTCGCAATGTGCACTACCTTATAAAGAAAGACACAGAAAAAAAACCCGGATTATCTTTTTTTTTAAAAATTAGAGCAGAGGTGACTCCTCAGAGGGCTTTTCCTCACTGTGACATTTTTTTTCCAATTTCAGGGATAATCAAGCACTCATGTGCTTTTTTACATCCAGTCCCCATGTGTATGCAGTTTTGTTAATCTGTCATCTATTCCGTTGATGGATGGTAGGAATAAATTCCCTAAGTTAAGTGACACCTATGGTAACTCCATCACATATGAATTATATCCAGAGATGAATATGATGAAAATGTCAATGTTTTTCACTTGTCTTTTTAAAAAGTAGAACCCTTCTTCACTTTGCTGACAGAGTGTCCTCAAATACTCAGTGATTGACATGACTTTGGTTCCAGACAAAAACTGTCCAGCATGTGACAATCACCAAAATGGTGAAAAGCTCTTAAGATTATCCAGCAATTCTCCCCCATGCCTACACACACCCACACCTAGACCTCCAGCCCCTCAGGAGTGGTAGACACGCACAGTGTCCACAATGTCAATGCGGCAAATGGGGCAGCTGTCGTGACGATCTTGCAGCATCTTGCCGCACTCGTGACACGTCACCATGTGATGGCACGGCGTCAGCAGACAGTCGCGCACACGTGACATGCAGATGGCACAGTCTCGGTCCATCTCTGCCGGCAAAATGGCTGCAGGACAAAAGACAAGGTGTGTTTCAGTTTCTCCGCTGAGCAGCTTATTTGCGGTGGTGTGTCGTTTATATTGTTTTGTTTACTTTTATGTTCTTTTTTGTGTTGTTTTTGTTAAACAATGTTCTATCAGTTATGTGTATAGAGGTTATGTACATGTACATACATGTTTGCCTGTGTATATCTATATGCATAGGTATGTATGTCTGTATGCATGCATGTGCATGTGTGTATAATTATGTATATATATGACCACTTGAGTTCATACTTTAGCTGAAACATGTGCTTGTATGGTGTGTATCACTTTGTGATCTTATCTTTATTTTTTTAATTTCTTTATAAGCTTTGACATGAACCGTTTGTGGATGGATGTTTACATTGTATTGGTGTGTGTACATTATTTTAAATTTAAAAAACAAAAAAAGGTATGTTTCATTTTTATAGTGAGTTCTGAATACGTAGGTAGGAAAAAAAATATTAGCCTCTTTCTTTTCTTTTCATCTTCTCTGTAGGAGGATGAGAAAGCATAGTGGTTAGAGCGCTGAGCTTGTGATCTGACAACCTGGGTTCAAGCCACCAAAGAAACACCCTTTCAAAGGATATTTCCCTTTAGAGTTAACATCAGTACTGACCCCACTCCTCCAAAAATCCTTCAGATGAGACCATAAACCGAAGTTCTATGTGTGAATGCACACAGAACATTTTGCTCACATATCGAATCCATTCCATCTTTCAGAAGTGTAGGCTACTGCTTGCCACTTGGAATGACAGTTGCCAGTTGGATGACAAAATTTTAAAATGCATGCACACAAGTGTTGTGTTTAGACATCATCCCCAAAGTTGGAACGCAACTACCAAAATAGTGGGTAAAAACAGCTGCATACACAAAAAATCTCTCAACACAGGTGAATCTTGGAACTCTAGCTTGAGGAACAGAGAAAAACAAAATTATGAACATGTTCACAGACAATGCATGTTGACATGTCACTAAAGCAGACTCACAATCTTCATCATCACAGCTGGGCTGGCGGTTGCCCTTGTGGAAGAGAGGGGGTACGTTTTTGTCGGTGAACAGTCCTCCCCCAGATGTGCTTTTCAGCTGCTCCAGTCGTGCTGAAAGAGTTGTAGCAGAGGAGTATTGGTTATGAAAAACGGTATCTCTTCTGCTTTAACTTTGCAGAGTTTATAGTGTTTTACTGTCAAACATGATATGCACATAATGTACATGCATGCATGCACACACACACACACACACACATACATACACTCATGCATGAACACACGCAGGCAGGCAGGCAGGCAGGCATGCACGCCCACGCACTCACACACACACACACACACACACACACACACACACACACGCTTATCCAATTATCCTCAAAATAAAAGAACAGAATAAATGAATAAACAAAAACACATAAAAGCACGCATGCATGCACACACATGCACACACACACGCACACACACACACACACACATACACAACACACACGCAAACACACAACACACCCACACTCACACACACCAATACACAACTGATCATAGCATAAGTCTCAACAATCCAACACAACACAACACATCACCTCAACTCACCTTGTTTCCTTTCTTCTCGCTGCTCTTCAGAAAGAATGCGTGGATGTTCACCTGATCTGAAGAACATGGTCTTCCCCATGCGTTCCAACATGGCACGCACTGAAAGAGAAAAGACAAAAAAATCATAAGAAAAAGTCAGCACATGTGTGAATCAGTGGTCTAGCTTAACACACCTATCTAGAAAATGAAAGCTCATGCACAGCAGTCAGTCTCCCCGACTTTCAGCTCCTCTCAGCTGCTGATTAATCCATCCCATCCCAGCCTAGGTGGGGGGCCAGCTGGTGCTATTTATAGCAGGAACAGACCACACTTGGACTAGGTAAATGGAAAGAGCGCGCTAAATTTAGCACTCTTGACTGAGTGATGTTGGATTTGTGCGCTGTGCATGGCTTCTATTGCCAAAAGGGGCTTTTCCTCTGAAGTTAACATCTGTGCTGACCACCACTTTCACTGCCAAGATGGCATACAGACAGTCAGTATTAGAGATGTTCTCCAAAAGGCCAACTAGCTCTCAAGGCTGCTGCACATAAGGACTGTGCAAGTCAAGCCTCCTAGTCAGAGAGCCATGGTAGATCACTAAAGACTAAGCTGCAAAGTGGAATTCCACAATATTACACTACACTATACTTGCTTCTTCATTCCATGGTGTTGATTATCTAGAGCCAACCATTTATAACTTATACATTCATATTGTATGTATGTATATGTCTCTGTACCTTTAGCTACATGGGCAACTTGTAGCATATCGTATTGCATTGTATTGAAGTGTAGAATCATTGACAGCCATAGTCTTATGAGATGAGACAATATGAATGTGTAAAATACACTTGACTGGCTCAAGATAATCAACACCATGGAGTGAAAAAGCTTTTAAAACAAAATAGAACAACAGAAAATGAAACAAAGCAAAACAAAAACCAGAAATCTCTCCCACTGGCTGATTCACAACTGCATTCTGAAGAAAGCAACCCTTCTTGTCTCCCTTGACCTTGATTCAACTCTGTTCAGAGCATTCATTTATTTATTTTTTTAAAAAATTTATTTATTCTTTTATATCGAGGATAACAGAATAAGCAATCATGTGCTTTTTTTCATCCGGTCCCCGTGTGTATGCAGTTTTGTAAATTTTGTCATCTGTTCCCACCGGCACACGATGGCCTACTCTTACGAAAAGCGGAGCAGGATTTAACGTGTGCGCAAGATGTTCTGCGTGTGTTCGCACACGGGGCCTCGGTTTAAAGTCTCATCCGAAGGACTTTTGGGGAGAGTGGAGTCAGCACTGATGTTAACTCCAGGAAGAAAATTTCCTCGCATTCACTGTGGTATGCACGTCTCCCTGTCTTTAACACTTTCTACCCCAGGTACGGATTAATCCGTACCACACGATCATCTCCCCTGGACGGGGTACGGATTAATCCGTACCACAGCAGGTACTTTCACTTTCGCCCTCCCATTCTGTTCTATTCTCACATGGTCGTTTTAGCTTGTTGGCTTTAGCTGCCACGTTGGTCGCACATCGTTCACAGCTAATTTGCATATAAATTGAGGGTGTTTTTGTTGTGTTTATTGTTGTTTTACGTGTCATATGCTTGTAGTATGGCTTTGGTACATCATACTTTCACTGCTGACGAAGTAACAGAAGTTTTAAACGAGTTATTACGTTGCCGATAAAGATCGTGTTTTGGATAGAGATCGTGAGAGCTTTGAGTCTCGTGATACTCACTGTGTGCCACGAGGAGCGAGATAGGCCAGCTAAAAGGGGTGGGAAGGGGGGGGGGGGGGTGACTGGGGAGGGGCGTGGCCTTGGTACTGTGAGTACCCCTACGATAAACACCAACTGTTTACATGAAAATGAACTACAAGCCACCTGGTGAAGTGCAAACATTCTGTACATATGAATAAAGTAGTGTAGAAAAGTTCAGGAACTTTCTTGGACTAGGGAAGAAATGTTATCTGTATATTCCATGATCGTTATTGTGACAGTGTCGTGTCTACAGTTCAGTGGTTCCCTTTGATTATATTACATTTGATGCATGCTGGAAGAAAACTTGTATAGTACCTATGTTTGTCCCTGTTTATTTGAGATTCTTGTATAGTTTTGTTGTTGTTGTGTTGTATTTGTTGCATACATTGTGTAAAAATCGTAAGCCCATCAGTGGGATCACCACTTAAAATCAGAGCAATTACGTAATTTGACACCATAATTAACATACTCTTTTTTATGCAATATAAATTTTTATGCACGCATATAATGGGCAGTCATTTACCCACACAATGCCATAGTTTCATAAGAAATGGGCTTCAAACAAAAAAGATAAGAGGATTTTACTATGATGACCCAGTGCACACTGCACTCAGCTGCTGCAGGGCTGGTCCACAGAGACTGCAGTGCAGCTGCAGCCTTGGGGTACAAAGTGTTAAAAGCAAACAAACATAAAATGATTCCATTTTCAAACTTCAATGAACCCACTTTAATTGAACCCACAGCTTCAAGGACCCATGTGATTGAAGTCAAATGGTCTTAACCACTCAGTTATAGAGTACGTCAGAGATTTTTTTTTTTTTTTTTTTTTTATTCTTTTATATCAAGGAAAATGGGATAAGCACTCTTGTGTATGATAGCTCATACAGCAGTACTTGGAACAACCTAAAAATCATACTAACTCTGAATGACTGCAGTCATGACTCAGACTTGAACCTGTATCATACAGATCATGAGCTCCATGCTCTAACCACTAGGTCTGCCTGCTCAGACTTGAACCTGTATCATACAGATCATGAGCTCCATGCTCTAACCACTAGGTCTGCCTATGACTTAGACTTGGACCTGTATCATACAGATCATGAGCTCCATGCTCTAACCACTAGGTCTGCCTATGACTTAGACTTGGACCTGTACCATACAGATCATGAGCTCCATGCTGTAACCACTAGGTCTGCCTGCTTAGACTTGAACCTGTACCATACAGATCATGAGTTCCATGCTCTAACCACTAGGTCTGCCTGCTTAGACTTGAACCTGTACCATACAGATCATGAGTTCCATGCTCTAACCACGAAGGTCTGCCTGCTGTAGTCCTCACCTCTTTCGATGGATCTGGGCGAGGTCAGTTGGCCCGCTGACACCTCCACCTCAGGGATGTAGTACACAGGGAACAGAAACCGCAGTCCTAGGCACCGCTGCACATCACAACAAACATTCTCTGTTGTGTTCAAAACCATCTGCGAAATCAGAATGATGCTACCTAAATGGTGTGGGAGGAAGGGGGGTGGAATGGTCGCATATGCAAAAATCTCACCAGTGGTGAACCTTGGAGCTCTAGCCATGGAATGGGGAAAAAAAGAGAGAAATATTCTAGACAAAACTGAGGTCCTGTGTGCAACATGCATTCAGCGCACGTAAAAGAACCCATGGCCACGACAAAGTTGTCCCTGGCAAAATTCTGTAGAAAAAAAGCCACTCAGAGGGAAACAAATACACATGTACACAGCAAAACTAACAAAAAAATATAATGGGTGGTGCTGCTCTTGTGGTAACATACTGTCCCCAGGGACAGTGAGCCAAATTTCTAGCAGAGAAATTTGCCATGACTTAGAGAGGTATAGAAATACAAATACAAAAGAACCAGCTTTTTTTTCTCTCTTTCCCTAAAAAAATATATATTTCAGTTAAAAAAAAAGTATTTAAAAAAAAAATTGAAAGCTTCCTAAAGTAGACTTTTTTCTGATGTTATGAGACACTGTTGCACAGGAAACATTTTTTGATAGAACTTTCAGATATGTGATACAACAGTGATCAGTTTTGATTATGTGAACTATAGTTTAAATGCGGGTTAAAAGTGAATTTTTAACAGTTTTCTGCAGTTACTTTTTTTTTGGGGGGGGATGGGGGGGGGGGGGGGCTCCTTGGTTAGAGCTCCGAGGCTCATCAACAGTCAGATTTTTGCCTATGCAACTATTTTTGCCCACCATGAAAGAAACCGCATTCCGACTTCATGGATGATGCTGGGTATGTTCACATTTCCATAGCCCATCAAACACTGACACGAATTACAAGAGCTCTGATGTGCATATTTGATCTTCAGCATGTGCATATTTATACACGAACAAAATGAAGACATTGGCAAGGTCTACACTTGAAGTTAACCTGAGAGATCATAAAAATCCCCACTCTCCTTTTCACCACGCCCTTCTGAGATTCGAAGCCACAATTTCATGGACCCATGGGATTTAAGCCAAATGGTCTTAACCACTCAAGCTGTATTGTCTATCAGAGATAGCTTGTACAGCAGTGCTCATAACGACCTGAAAATCACATAAACTATGTATGGCTGCAGCCATGACTTAAGACTTGAACTTGTACCCAAAAGATCAAGTGTTAAATGCTCTAACTGCCAAGATGTTCTACCCACAGACTGCAGGATACTGATCTTCCACTAACTTTACCTCAGGATTGTGGACTCTCTCCGCGATGGAGGAAATATCCAGGTACAAGGTGTTGGTCGCTAAGATGGCGTCCTTTTTGCACAAATGAGATATCCCTGAAAAAATATATATATAACATAGAGTTTTATTGAGGAAAAAGTAGAGGAGGAAAAACAAGTGCAGGCACCAACTTCTCAATCATTTTGAAAATGACTTTTCAAAGATTCAATATAAAAAAAACACACCAAAAAACAAAGAGTTTGTGAATAAAGAGAAAAAACCGAATAAGAATGTTACTGCACTGTTTCTTTTAGTAAAGGTGTGTGTGTGTGTGTGTGTGTGTGTGTGTGTGTGTGTGTGTAGTGTGTGTGTGTGTGTGTGTGTGGTGTGTGTGTGTGTGTGTGTGTGTGTGTGTGTGTGTGTGTGTGTGTGTGTGTGTATGTGTGTGTGTGTGTGTGTGTGTGTGTGTGTGTGTGTGTGTGTGTGTGTGTGTGTGTGTGTGTGTGTGTGTGTGTGTGTTGTGTGTTGTGTGTGTGTGTGCGTGTTGTGTGTATGTGTGTGTTGTGTGGTGTGTTTAACAAATGTTACCTCTATTTTGTGTGTTTAAATTATTTCTCGATTTCTTACTAGCTGTTTAGATAAGCTTTTAATCACTGCAAAACAAATTTCCTTTAACAGAGGACAATAAAGGTGTTGAATTGTTGAATTGTTGAATTGCACACTCTACCTCGACCATCATTACCTTAACACTTTCTACCCCGGGTACGGATTAATCCATACCACGCGATCATCTCCCCTGGACGGGGTACGGATTAATCCATACCACAGCAGGTACTTTCACTTTCGCCCTCCCATTCTGTTCTATTCTCACATGGTCGTTTTAGCTTGTTGGCTTTAGCTGCCACGTTGGTCGCACATCGTTCACAGCTAATTTGCATATATAAATTGAGCGTGTTTTTGTTGCGTTTATTGTTGTTTTACGTGTCATATGCTTGTAGTATGGCTTTGGTACATCATACTTTCACTGCTGACGAAGTAACAGAAGTTTTAAACGAGTTATTAGGTTGCTGATAAAGATCGTGTTTTGGATAGAGATCGTGAGAGCTTTGAGTCTCATGATACTCACTGTGTGCCGCTCGAGGAGCGAGATAGGCCGGCTAAAAGGGGTGGGAAGGGGGGGGGGGGGGGGGGGTGACTGGGGAGGGGCGTGGCCTTGGTACTGTGAGTACCGCTACGATAAACACCAACTGTTTACATGAAAATGAACTACAAGCCACCTGGTGAAGTGCAAACATTCTGTACATATGAATAAAGTAGTGTAGAAAAGTTCAGGAACTTTCTTGGACTAGGGAAGAAATGTTATCTGTATATTCCATGATCGTTATTGTGACAGTGTCGTGTCTACAGTTCAGTGGTTCCCTTTGATTATATTACATTTGATGCATGCTGAAGAAAACTTGTATAGTACCTATGTTTGTCCCTGTTTATTTGAGATTCTTGTATAGTTTTGTTGTTGTTGTGTTGTATTTGTTGCATACATTGTGTAAAAATCATAAGCCCATCAGTGGGATCACCACTTAAACTCAGAGCAATTACGTAATTTGACACCATAATTAACATACTCTTTTTTATGCAATATAAATTTTTATGCACGCATATAATGGGCAGTCATTTACCCACACAATGCCATAGTTTCATAACAAATGGGCTTCAAACAAAAAAGATATGAGGATTTTACTATGATGACCCAGTGCACACTGCACTCAGCTGCTGCAGGGCTGGTCCACAGAGACTGCAGTGCAGCTGCACCCTTGGGGTACAAAGTGTTAACTCTTGAAGAAGTCAGTGAGGTATGTACTGAAGCTTTTTCATTTTTTTTCTCTGTTCCTCAGCTAGAGCTCCCATGTTCACCAATGGTGAGATTTTGCCTATGTGAACGTTTGTCCACCATTAAGGTAACCGCATTCCAACTTCAGGGATGATGTCTTAGCATGACACCAGTATGCAAGCATTTTTTAAAAAAATTGTCATCGGTCCTATGGCACATAGTGGCCAACTCTTTTAAAAAGGCGGAATAGGTTTGTAATGTGCATGTAAGATTTCTGTGCACATTCACACATGTGACCTCCACAGTGCACAAATCCAGCATAACTCAGTTACAAGTCCAGAGCCCAGTACTAAAATTACCACCTCCCTTTTACCAAGTCCAAGTGCGGTCAGTTTCTGCTATAATTAGCACCAGCTGGCATGGGATAGACAGCAGCTGAGAGGAGCTGAAAGTGGGGGAATCTGACAGAAGTGCCTCAGTTTATACTATAGTCTCATCTGAAGGGCTTGCAGGGGAGTGGAGTTGGTAATGATGCTAAGTCATGGGCAAAAATCCCCTTGAATGGGCATCTTGATGGTGCCTTCAGGTTCCAAGCTCAACACTCTAACCATTACTGACCAGGCTATCCTGCTCTCTGGTAATTCAAGGCTAATTCTCATGCCTAATGCCTTCTTTCATGTTCAGGGAATTACAGGGGCAGAGCAATGGAAGGGCAGATAGAATAAAGCAAATAAACAAACAAGCAAAACCCACCCACAAAAACTTCACACAGACACAGAAACATGAAAACACACACATGTGTGCGCACATGCATGCACACGTGAATGCATGCACACACACACACACACACACACACACACACACACACACACACACACACACACACACACAACCACAACAACAACAACAACAACAACAACGACAACGACAATGACAACAACAACAACAACAACAACTGGAAATGAACGAATCTCACTTTCAAACAAATCCTGCTTGATCTCGAGATCCTCGATGACGGCCTCAAAGATGAACTCTGCGTCATTCACCACTTCCTCCAGAACACTCATAGCCAGCACCTGACCCTGAAACACACACATACATGTATAATGGGGTAGCCTAGTGGTCAGAACATTGCGCTGGCAATTTGACGACCCAAGTTTGATTCCCGGTCAAGGGGATTTTTCCCCTGGAGTTAACATCAGTGCTGACTCCACTCCCCCCAAAAGTCTTTTGGATGAGACTGTAAACCGAGGCCCTGTGTGTGAATACATGCAGAACATATTGCACACATGTTAAATCCTGTTCCGCTTTTTGTAAGAGTAGGCCATTGTGTGCCAGTGGGAACAGATGACAATATTTACAAAACTGCATACACACGGGGACTGGATTATAAAAAGCACATGAGTGCTTATTCCATTATCCTTGAAATAAAAGAATAAATAAAAATACATCTATACTATAGACATCCAAATTTGATGATGATGATGATGATGATGATGATGATAATGATGATGATGATAATGATGATGATGATGATGATGATGATGATGATGGATGGTCATCATGATGATTATGATGGTGAGGAGGATGAGGAAAAGGATGAGGATGAGGATGATGACAATGATGATGATGATGACGATGATGATGATGAAGGTCCACCAATGATGAGAATTTGCATCTGCGACCGTTTTTTTTCCCACCATAAAGGTAGCTGCATTCTGTCTGACTTCGGGTGCACATGCTGAGTATGTTTGCGTTTCCAGAACCCACCAAGCACTGACATGAATTATGGGATCTTTAACACGCATACTTGACCTTCTGCATATAATATACATGAAGAGAATAACTAAGGCAATGGCAGGTCTGCACTTGAAGTATTGACCTGGGAGATAGTAAAAATTCCCAACCATAATTCACCAGACGCCACCAAGATTCAAACCTATGACTTCTTGGACACATGGGATTGAGGCTATAGCATCAGTCATGTGATGATGTTGATGATGATGATGATGATGATGATGATGATGATGATGATGATGATGATGATGATGATGATGATAACATCAACAATAAGAATGAATGTCATCAATGATAGGGAAACAAATACAACTGGAGACAGGAAAAAGAAAAAAATAATAATGAGTGGCGCTGCACTTGTGGTGACGCATTCTCCCCAGGGAGAGCAGCCTAAATTTCAAGTAGAGAAATCTGCTGTGACATGGAGTGGCAAAAATAAATAAAATAACTGAAATGATGATGATGATGACAACCATCACTGTCAACATCATGGTTATCATCATTGTGGTTATCATTATTATTACTATTCTGACCAAAAAGAACAATCAAACAAACAAAAAAAAGCCTAGAAATCAAATAGTAACATTTACAACACAAAGAAAAAAATCACAATGTTAGCCAAATTTGCTAATATAATCTTTTCCAGTCTGCTCATAATATTGATCATATATTAGCAGATGACAACATAAAAAAACCCGTGAACACATGTGTCATGTTTAGACACCATCCCTGAAGTCAGAATGCAACTACTTTAATTGTGAGTAAAAACAATCTAATACGCAAAATCTCCACACTGGTGAACCTCAGAGCTCTAGCAAATGTTCACACACAAAAAATTGTTGTCCATTCCTTCTGGCATAAAATACCCTACTCTTCCAAAAGGCAGAATGGGTTTTAACACAAGTGCAAAATGTTCTGCATGCATTTGCACATGGGGCCTCAATTCATAGTCTCATTCAAAGGACTTTGGGAAGAGTAGAATCAGTACTAATATAAACTCCAGTGGAAAAAAAAACCCTCGTCCAGGCACCTCAGTGGTGGCTCAAACCCAAGCCATCACATCAACACTCTAGCCACTAACAGGTTCTTTCTCTCGGTGCGTCATAACAAGCTGTTGAGGGAAAGAGCCCGAAACAGCGATGCATTTCTCTCCTGACAATCTCCCTGTTGGAGTCCGGTTCATGGAGAATTTGCTTGTCAAGCAGCACATGCGGCTGTTTTCATCATCTATCCCACCCCCTAATTTTTATTTCAAAAGTCAACACTGTAACTACTCACTAAGCTATCCCTACCCCACTCTGTGTCTATTTCAATCTCACAATATTTTTTTTTTGGGGGGGGAACACAGCAACACACAAACCAGGAAATTTTCCTGGGGCAGGAGTCCGTCTTTCTGCAGCATGTGTCTGTCCTCCTGCAGGCGAGAGAAGACCTTGTTCAGGGCGTCCTTGTTGCTGTCAAACATCTTCACCCTGTGCCCGTGATAGGCCAGCTCCCCTGCACACCAGTCAATCGCAAACACCACACTTATGAAAAAAAAAAAAAATAAAATAAAATAAAAAATATATATATATGTATGTGTGTGTGTGTGTGTGTGTGTGTGTGTGTGTGTGTGTTATGTGTTGTGTGTGTGTGTGTGTGTGTGTGTGTGTGTGTGTGTGTGTGTGTGTGTGTGTGTGTGTGTGAGTGTATTCAGGAGAGGGGGAAAAAGGAGAAAAAGACACACATACTGTATTCAAAATTGAATAAATAGATAAAAATTGATGAACAAAAGAAACATGAATGCATGTAAGCACACACACACACACACACACACACACACACACACACACACACACACACACACACACACCATAACACAACATATTTGTAACAAATTCAGCAAAACAACTTAGTACAACATAAAAAGGACAATATAACAAAAAAACAACTGTATATTATACATGATATATTTCAATACACTACACCTCAATTCTAACACAACACATTTTTTGTACCATAAAGGTCTTCAAGTTCAAATCAACACAAGTTCTACATATGTACACAATGCAACATTACAGTACACAATACAACACAATACATCCTAGTCTAAAGCGGTAGATTGTTGTAATTTTCCACAAACAGTGCTAGTTCTGGCATGATGCCAGAAGAACCTGTGAGTACTGTATACAAGGTTGTATAATGCATACATGTATACATGTACACCTGGAACAGGGTGGAGAAAAAAACACACCTGGAGTTAAATCATGAATACTCTCCAGCCTACGCTTACTAGGCTCGCTGTAGGCCTACTCTGGACACTGCTTACTACCAAGCTTACCTCATTCAGGAAGTTACATTGCAATTTGTAGATCTACTCTTACTCTTAAGAGATTTCTACAAATGGCGCTTTATTGCTGATTGATTGATTTATTCTTTTATATTGAGGATAATGGAATAAGCACTCTTGTGCTTTTTTACATCCAGTCCCCGTGTGTATGCAGTTTTGTTAATGTACTGTTCACTGTATCATTGTATCATGCCATGTACCTAATGCATTGCTTGTGCTCTGTGGTGTGTGTGTGTGTGTGTGTGTGTGTGTGTGTGTGTGTGTGTGTGTGTGTGTGTGTGTGTGTGTGTGTGTGTGTACGCATGTGTGTATGTGTGTGTATGTAATGTGTGTGTGTGTGTGTGTGTGTGTGTGTGTGTGTGTGTGTGTGTGTGTGTGTGTGTGTGTGTGTGTGTGTGTGTCTGTCTGTCTGTCTGTCTGTCTGTCTGTCTGTCAATGACTGTCTGTCTGTGTGGGTGTCTGTCTTTGTGTGTCTGAGCCTTTGTGTCAATGTCTGTCTGCATCTGTCGCTGAATTGAATTTGGGGGACTGTAAAATGGCAAGCATCTAACATGTACACTATTGTTTTGTTGTTACATTTTTTGTTTTTGCTTTTTTTTTAACGTTACAACAAATAAAGTTTAGCAAAATTGACTTCTCTCAAATAATAAGAATGTTTATAAATACACTGTACTAGCTTTGACTTAATGTACAATGTTTTTCCTAGTATTTTTTTCAGTGCTTTTAATCCACACATACACATGAATGCTTTTGCTGGGTACATATAGACTTTATTCTATACTGTGACCCTGATATCGTAATAAAGTTGCAATGACTTACATCAAGTTTCATAAAAGGCATTTCTTTGAGTTTGTTCATGATGATTTGAGTAAATCTAATACAAGCCCCAAGAATGACATTACCCTAAAAGTACACAAGTAACATGACAGCAGAATCTTAATTTTAAAACAAAATAATTAATGATAATACTAAAAGTCAATGTAGGCACCACAACCTTAACTTAAAAACAAAACTGAACAAAATCAATGGTTTTTGTTCGCTGGCTTGTTTATTTGTTTTATTTCTCCCTTTTTTGTTGTTATTTATGATACTTTGATGGGTAACAACAACAAAAACATGTAAAATTAAGCAATGTGTGATGATACATTTTCTTTAATCCAGCTTTTCTAAATGTCATAAAAAGAAATGAAAACAAAATTACCTGCTATTCTCACTCCCATTAATCCACAACCGATGACAGCGATGCGCACCATGGCTGTGTTGACTTGTTGCACAACAGTCTAAAATAATGAAGAGATATATATATATTCTGTAAATAGTTGAGATATTGTTCAGTGACTACACCACACAAAAAAAAACTGTTGTCCAGAATATTGCTCTTTCTGTGTTTATTTCACATGTTTGCAGTAGAGGCACTCTCCAGTTTGTTTGCTCTTTTTTTTTTCTTTCAGTAAAACTATGAGCTTGTTATCCCCAAGTATGAAGGTGCCGTGACCAGAACTTGAAGAAGCCTGAAACCAAACAGCATAAATGATGAAATTTGCTACTGTGTATGTATTGATTAGTCAAAATTAAGAAACTGCATTAATTTTGTCTGAGGCCTTATGGTAGACAAAAGACATGTCAAAGTCTAAAACACTTTAATAATCCCCTAACGGGTAATTACAATACTGACAAGCACATTAATACAAATCATAGTCTTGAAAGACAAGAAAGATCAAATATAGTTTTTGAAGATAATGCACATCATTTCAGGTTTGGTTGTTTTTTGTTGATTTTTCCTTGGCAAGAGAAAGGGATCCGATTTGCTATGATGTATCAGTCTTTCTACTTCTACGCTGCTCATAGTCATACTAATATCAAGACGATGACCACATATAACTATAATACAGCACATCCACCGAAGATCAGGGCTTGTTCCTCTATCCTGAGGCCTCCAACTGAATGAGGCTCTACTCTTCTGCTGGGTTACTTCAGTCTTTTTTTCTTTTTTTTTCAACTATCTCTGCTCTGATTCAACATACACTGGACACCATCATCAACGACTTCTTCT
>CM060320.1:59553166-59555666 GCA_030674155.1 Stramonita haemastoma | reverse complement strand
GGAAAAAATGTGGGGTCACTATGACAGACGGCAGACTTCGCCATCCGTACCTGGAATAAAAATGTAACATGGCCACGGAACGTGCGAGAAGAAGAAGAAGAAGAAGAAGAAAAAGAAACACACACACACACACACACACACACACACACACACACACACACACACACACACACACACACACACACACCACACACACTCGATTAAAAAAAAAAAAAGTGCCGAGCCTGCCAGGATTCGAACCTGGAATCTTCTGATCCGTAGTCAGACGCGTTATCCATTGCGCCACAGGCCCTCTTGATAAGAATAGAGCAAACTTTGATCTGATTCCTTTCAAAGCATTAGCCTTCCTTGATTGTCTGATTGTTTGCTTTTTTGTTGTTAGGGCCCAGTAGAGCTCCAGGAAAAAAACTGGTGGAGTCACTTCCACAGACTGCAGACTTTGCCATCTGGACCGGTATGAAAATGTAACATGGCCAGCAGACTTGCAAGAAGAAGAAGAAGAAGGATGACCAAAAAAACAAAACAAAAAGAACCCATTAAATAAAAAATGATTCCGAGCCTGCCAGGATTCGAACCTTGTATCTTCTGATCCGTAGTCAGACGCGTTATCCATTGCGCCACAGGCCCTGTTGGTTAGTTTAATGCAAACTTTGATCTGATTCATTTCTGATTAGGCCTAGGCCTAGCCCAGACTTCTTAATTTTTTTCAATTGGCTAGGACCAGAATATTGTAAATCTGATTCAATCATTGGACCTTTAGAATGAATCAACACCCCCCAAAAAACAACAACAACAACAACAACAAAACAACAACAACAACAAAAACAACAACAACAACAACAAAAACAAACCTAAACCCCCCAAAACGGAAAGTAATACTTTGATTGTTTGCTTATTTTGTTCCTTTTCTGTTTTGTTTCTTTGGGGTTTTTTGTTTGTCTTTTCATTCCTCAGTTAGCTAGAGCTTCTAGGTTCACCAATGGTTGTATTTTGCCTATGGGTCCTTTTTTTTCAGAACAAAAATAAAATGTTAAGCTTGACTGACTCTAAAAAAAAAATGTTCACTTCAGTACAGACGAGAACTGTGCCCTCAGTTACTAGATATTGCAGAGTTCATGCTCTAACCACAAAAAAGCAACCAAAATAAATTAAAAATAATTCCGAGCCTGCTGGGCTCAAATCTGGAATCTTCTGATCTGTAGTCAGACGGGTTATCCATTGCGCCACAGGCCCTTTTCATTGGTAATGGGCAAACTTTTATCTGATTCATTTCTGATCAGCCAAGTTTTCAAAGCATAGCCATAGAGATTTTCCTCTTGGAATTAACATCAGTGCCGACTCCACTCTCCCCCAAAGTCCTTTGGATGAGACTATAAACCGAGGCCCATGTGTGAAGGCATGCAGAACATCTTGCGCACACGTTAAATCCTGTTCCGCTTTTCGTAAGAGTAGGCCATCGTGTGCCGGTGGGGACAGGTGACATTTACAAAACTGCATTCTCATGGGGACTGGATGTAAAAAAAATAATATAATAAAAAAGCGCAAAAGTGCTTATCCCATTATCCTCGATATAAAAGAATAAAACAAACAAATAAATGAATAAATAAACTAGCCATTCTTGATTGTTTGCTTATTTGTTGTTAGGGCCCAGTAGAGCTCCAGAGAAAAACTGGTGGGGTCACTTCCACAGACTGCAGACTTTGCCATCTGGACCGGAATGAAAATGTAACATGGCCAACGAGCTTGCAAGAAGAAGAAGAAGAAGAAAAAAATGAAAAAAGCAACAATAAAAAGAACATTAAATAAAAACAATTCCGAGCCTGCCAGGATTCGAACCTGGAATCTTCTGATCCGTAGTCAGACGCGTTATCCATTGCGCCACAGGCCCTATTGGTTAGTAAAGCACAAATTTTGATCTGATTCATTTCTGATGAGGCCTAGACCCAGACTTCTTAACTTGATACTACAGTATTGGGAGAAAGATAGAAAATTTGGAATCATGTTGGAAAGACAGGGTGAACTAATGATCGTTTTTTTTTTTTTTTATTGGTTAGGAGCAGAACACTGTAAATCTGATTCAATCATTGGACCTTTAGAATGAATCACCCCGCCCCCGCCCCCCCAAAAAAACAACAACAAAAACAACAACAACAAAACAACAACAACAAACAAACAAACAAACAAAAAATACAAACAAACAAACAAAAAACCAACAACAAAACAAACAAAAAAAAACCGCGAAAGTATTACTTTGATTGTTTACTAATAAGTTCCTTTTCTGTTTTGTTTCTTTCTTTTGGGTTTATTTTTGTTTTTCTTTTCATTCCTCAGCTAGAGCTTCTAGGTTCACCAATGGTTGTATTTTGCCTATGGGACTGTGTTTTGCCCATTATCAAGGCAGCCGTATTCCGACTTCAGGGATGATGTCTGAACACGACACCAGTATTCATGTGTTTTTATTTTTGTAATAACTTTCTTGTCATCCATTCTCATCGGCATG
>CM060320.1:59510666-59543166 GCA_030674155.1 Stramonita haemastoma | reverse complement strand
TAAAAATCTCTCTCTCTCTCTCTCTCTCTCTCTCTCTCTCTCTCTCTCTCTCTCTCTCTCTCTCTCTCTCTCTCTCTCTCTCTCTCTCTCTCTCTCTCTCTCTCTCACACACACACACACACACACACACACACACACACACACTCTCTCTCTCTCTCTCTCTCACACACACACACACACACACACACACACACACACACACACACACACACACACACACACACACACACACACACACACACACAGAGTCTCTCAGATGAGACTACAAACCGAGGTCCCGAGTGCAAACGCAGAACGTCTTGCGCAGACATTAAAACCCGTTTCGCTTTCCGTTTTTTTTGTGTGCTGGTGGGAACGGATGACAAAATTGACAGAACTGCATACACACGGAGACTGGTGTAAAAAGCATACGTACTTTTTCCATTATAATCGAATTAAAGGAATAAAAGAAGTAAGGAAATAAAAACAACAACAACACACACACACACACACACACACACACACACACACACACACACACGCGTGCGCGCACGCACGCACTCACACACGCGCACGCAGGCACACACACACACACACACACACACACACACTGACTTGACAAGCGGCCGGTGAGCATAGTAGCCTAACTGACGTCGGAAAAGCATAGTTTGCCTGGCATTTAAAATGACACGGGGGAACATAATATGCAATTTAAAATATTGCACAAAACTCAACTCTTAGTTATACTTTTCAAGTTAGGGCTTTAATACAAAGAAAAAATACGACTGAAAAAAACCACTTAATTGCATGTGAAATTTTACAATCGGGAGTTAGGCGTACAGCCCTTAGAAGAAGAAGAAAAAGAGAGGTTAATGTCAAATGCGATCGGCAGTGTAGCTTGACTTTCGTAACAACTGGCTTATGTGGTGTCGCCCATCCCACCTTTCTTGACTTGTCGACTGTCTGGCTTTTTACAGTCATTTAAGCCGCATCATACTTTGCGAATTGTTTCTCAAATAAAGTGAGTGGTAACGTGCAATCTTTTTGATGAGGTTATTTCACTGATTTTTCACTTCTTTCACATGTTAAAGTTCCTTGGGGGAAAAGGGGGCGGGGCTTGCTTTTGGTGCAATCAGGCGCAGCACGACCTAGAATGTAGCAAGTTTTTTTCTCACACGCACAGCAAACTGTTTCTCTTGCGCTCGTCTGACTAGAGTTATATCCTTGTGCGCGTATCGTTCGAGCTCAAAGACACATTTCTTCCATTTATTAAAAAAAAATGTTTGCATTAAGTCTGTAATTTCCTGATGTGTCTCGTGACTGTGGCTATCTGCTACCGTCTGCTACGTTACCCCACGAGAACTGGGCGAGTAGTGCGATGGCAATGAACTACGACGGCATGAATGGCTCTGATATGGACACGTCTGACTCTAGGAAACGTCCCTTAGATGGAGATACAGACAATGGGGTCACTAAAAGATCAAACCAAGGTACAGTTGGAATATTTTCTGTTTGGTTTTACTCCTTATTGTGATCATTTGCATGTGATGAATGTCAGCATTTAGCAAGATGGCGGATCTTTAGCAGCCGGCACAGTTCCGTTGATTTTGGAGAAAATTTTGGCATTTTGGCACGTGCATTTGTAGATTAGTATGCAGGTGTGAAAAATAACATCAAGGTTTTGTTCCTGTGCATTAGTTTGCTTCTTAGTGAAGGTTTTTGGTAAAACGGAGCTTACTTTCATTTGTGAGACCTGCGGAGGTCGAACTCGATTCCGGAAATTCATGTACAAACATGTGCCTTATTTCATTAAGTTTTAATTAAAGTACAAACAAAATTTTGGCCGTTGTCCCAGAGCTTATGTGGCAGTAGCAATATTTCTGCATTCTTCAGTGCGGTTCTCTCGTCTCTCTGAACATCATGTTGTGACGAGACTAACCGTTTTTTCTGCAGTCGGTCACCTCCGCCATGCCGCGAAGGACATCGAAGCTTTCGCAAATTATGACGCAGACCGACCTAAATTCTTGCTACATTGGTGTGGAAAGTAACATGTTGCATCTGTGAGAGAGTTAGGACTATTCCATATGGTGTGATACAGTTCAAATTCAGTGTAGTGTTTGTAAGTTTTGATGCAACCAGTTGCGATCGTGCCGTGCTGCACCGACCTCGCCTTTGCACAGGGCAGCTACGTTCGTGAGATTCCACCCACCGCACTCCCACAGGATATAGTTATTGGATGATGTTCGATTGCTGCCCACGTGTCAGCTTCGCGAATAGAATAGATTATCGGACTGATTTTCTGGCCAAATTTTGTCTTGTCAGTTTGTGGCCTTGGTAACCTAGACAGTTGAGCCCAGTCAGGTTGTTGCTTGGTAATCAACCTTCACAAAGTTTTTGGAGCAGGGACAGTGAAGAGACTAGTGTCCAGTGGCTAGTATTTTATGGCAAATGGCATTGTTTGGTGATTCCTTCTATCATGGTGATGATGCAATCCATTCATTTTTCCATCTTTTATCTGTTTCTGTCTGTCCCATCCTATCACTCTCTGCTCTCCAAATATTTTCATGTGAACGCTCAGTTTTTGCAGTTTTTATGTATTGAATTTGAAGGACACAGAATGAGTATCAGTATGTGAAGTGCAAGTTGAACAACTTGTCAGATATAGAATGAGAATGTTTTGAATAATTATTTGTTTGCTAAACAGTGAACAGTAGATAAGACTATGTTAATTGATACCATTTGATATAATGTTTTTATCACTGTGCTAAGAAATTTAACTTAAGTGAAATCATTTTACTCTGGCTGTTATGTAAATATCACCAAGAAGATATTTTCCAGCAGTCTTGTCACACTTGCCAGCTGTCAGCTCCATATTAGTGTTAAGCCCACCTCTGAACACAATTCAAAAGAGCATCATCAGTTATCAAATATGTTCCTTGATTTTTGTTGTTTTTTTCCTTTGAACAAAGTTATGAGAGAATAACAACTTTGAAAAAAAATTACTACTAACTGAAACATCTGTTTTGGTTTTACTTCCTGGCATGACAAAGTAAATAGCTGTATACAGTATAGATGTTATAATGTACTTTGTACAAGTTATGTTATAAGCAAGAGTTTTTACAACTGT
Organism: Stramonita haemastoma; assembly: GCA_030674155.1. Lineage (NCBI taxonomy): Eukaryota > Metazoa > Mollusca > Gastropoda > Neogastropoda > Muricidae > Stramonita > Stramonita haemastoma. Next base: position 59,540,060 of record CM060320.1, on the reverse strand, counting down.
ACCATTCAGTTAACTGATTCAGACTCTGCTGGAAAGTATCTTTTCTGATGCTCTTCTTTAGTAACTTTTTACTTTTATAATATTAATAGGCCTTAGTCGGCTTAGAGTTATAGAGCATGTATCGTATGTATTCGAAATGACCCTAGATTTATACGGTGTATGATTTGTCAAATAGACTTTGTAATTGTTTGTCTTTCGATTTATAAAACTTGGAAAGTATATAACTGTAGACCAAATAAATGTTCATTCATCATCATGATCATGGTCCTGCCTTTTCATAGTAATATTTTTAGATGTTTATTTTTTTAAAAAAAATGTTCGTGTAGATTAATTTTTTTAGTTGTTTGTTGTCAGTGATATGTTCTGCTCCATCGAAGTTGATAGTTGAAGACATTTCATCGTCATTTGGTCCAGTGTCACTGTCAGTCACAATCAATCAAAATTTCATTCATCATTGTAGTGATAGTGTTACCACACTGCTGTAGACCTACAATGGGCTACAATCACTAATCAGTTCTCATGCTGTTCTTGCCCAAATTTTGTCCTTGGAATGTCACCAGTTTTTCACTGTTCACACTCATAACTTAATCTTAGGGGTTTTGTTGTTTTGGGATATTTTGCTTATCATGCATTTGACATTTTCATCCTCATGCCCATATCACTGTAGTATAACAGAAGTCACATCCAGAAATGTACAATAGCACTGGCTGTTTTATTGTCAAGAAAGGATACAACCTTTTGAAACTAAACTACTTGTCCTGACAGTATACAGGGTGTTGGATACATGTATATATTTTTACACTAGTGACCTGCCTCTTTGTCGTAATACTAAGAGTATTGATCTATAGACTGGCGATTAACTTTAACTCTAAGGAAGGGATGAGGCGGGTGGGTTACTCATTTAGTGGGTGGGTGGGTGGGGCAGCAGTGGTGGTTTAGCAGTATACTTATGTGCCATTCTGGATGTTACAGATTAGTTGTTTAAATTTGATTTCAAGCCAGATATAATTTTTCCATTTCATTGACCTGGAGAAGTGGTCTGGAAGTTAGCTTTCATTGAGATGATAAAAAAACACACACTTGCATGTGTATGTAACAAGCATTTAGGGCTTGTAAAAGAATCCATGGCAATTCTCGCCAATTGAATGAGAGAGCTATTTAACGCAAAATTCTGTTGTTATCTCCTCTTTAGCTTGGAAAATGATCATAATTGACATTCTGACAACTGTGACATGAAAAATATCCCTCCCAAAAACCATAGCACCCCCCAAAAACAACAACAACAACAAACCCAACCAAACAACCCAATACAAAACAAACGACCCCCCCCCTAAAAAAAAACAAACCAAAACAAAAAAATAAGAAAAAAAAATCTAATCCTAAAGGGCTGAGGTTGAATGGAAATGGGGTAAGAATTGTTCTATACTGTGACGCAGTCTAAGAATCAGCAGTGACAGAAAAATAATGCAAGAGAATGCACACACTGTTGTTTAGTCTACCCAGTCTTCTCTGACTTTAATAGATCAACGCTTAGGACGTTGAGGTGAAGGGTCACTATTCCAATTCTGCGACTTGTAAACTCTCCAGAACGCATGTTCAGCAGTTCTGGTCGTGAGCCAGTTTTCAAACAAGCTGACGTATTTATATCTCTCTCTGTGTTCTGAAAGCACTCAACCTTATCATTGTCAGAGCAGGGCAGGACAGGGTTATAATGTATAGTATGTACACACACACACACACACAGTATACACTACAGCAGTGCTGACATATAATTATTGTTGTGGAGATCAACTGGATTAGAACATGCAGGACGGGTTTCTCAGCACGCCACAAATAATTACAGGGCTAAAGTAGATCTAAGGCGAAGAAATACATGTGTAAGGAGGAAATTGATATAACTTGCAGGAGAAAGATCTCTATAATACAGAAAAACAAAAAGGAAGTTATAGAATTGAAGAAGGAAAAATGGAAGACCAACTCTCTCTTCTTCCTATAACCCCCCCCCCCCCCCTCTCCCATATATATTAATAACAACAACAGCAATAAACGAAATACACAAATTATGTATGCACACAGGCTTTAAAAAAAAAGTTAAAATTCTAAAATCAGTAGATGATTCTGAATGAACACATGATCATCATTGAAGGCACACACACACCACAACAGACACACAGAGACAGACAGACACACACACACACACACACACCACACACAGGACACACACACACACACACACACACACACACACACACACACACACACACACACACACACACACACACACACACACACACACCAATTCCTCTCCTCTCTCTCTCTCTCTCTCTCTCTCTCTCTCTCTCTCTCTCTCTCTCTCTCTCTCTCTCTCTCTCTCTCTCTCTCTCTCTCTGTGAGTCAACATTTATCAGAATAACTACCACAAAAAAGTGGATAAAATTAATTTTTAAGAATATTATGAATTACATGGTCATGGTAGAGTTGAAAGGGGGAGGGGGTGAATGGATGTAGGGTTATGGGTAAGTAATCAAAAGTGACAATAAGAAGAAAACATAGGAAACAAAAACAAGAAGAAATTTAAACAACCCCAAAACCTTATACAGTGGAAGTTGGTGGAACAGAACATGTGTACTGTCAGCAGAACAGTGTCGTCATAGTCAGTGGCAATCTGTACATTGTGTAAATTATAAACATGTTTTTTTTCTGACTTTTCACAGGCCCCTCTCATTCGAGCTATTCATCATCAGGGGAAGGAGGTATGGAAAAGAGAAAAAATCCCAAACCGCTTGACATCCCCACAACACCTTGACTGGAGCTATCGATAAGAATTTTGACTTACACTGTGTACAGACGAAAATGTGGACTGAAAAGTGCTGATGAAGAAAATTGACATATTGACTGACTGACTGATACAGGATAGTTGTCGTTTGCTTACTCTCTGGAGCTATTATTCTATGTGCTGTTATGGATTTTGTGAGTGTGATTTTGTTGTGGATGCATGCGCTGAAAAGTGAAAATTGACGGAAATATGTGTGTGTGTGTGTGATCTTTTAATAAAATTTTTTTGCAAATTCAGCTAAGCTTACAGTTTCAGTGAGGTTTTTGACTTTCTAGTTCTACATTAACGAATAATGACATTTCAATGTGGAACACAGAATAGATCAAAAAGAGATTTCTTGTTGAAAGTACAGTACACCTAACTGTTAACTTCATGTAACAAGCTTTTATGTTTCCTCAAACTTAAAGGACTTTGTTTCATAAGATTGTGGTTACCCAAAGAGTGAGTTTAGAAAAAAACAGGCTTTGAATGTAAAGTTACCAGTATATAACTCTATTTTATCTATTTTTTACTTGTGTATCAGTGTCTATTTAATACTCGTATTGACTGAAAAGTATCTTTTGAAAATTACAATTAGCGTAGAGTTGCCACCAGTGAAAAGTACATTTGAAATATAATAAAAAAACCAATGATGAATTGGCAACAGCTAAATTGTCGTTCTATTAAATGTCATGTTTAAAACTTTAATCAAAGTAAGTTTTGTGTGCACTTGTGAAATCAAAGCATCACTTAAATAAAAATCATGCTTTTATTAATTTCATGGCTTTTCTCTAGTCATTATTCATTTGTACTGAGAAAAAATTGGCGACATAACATTACAGCAGTATTTAAAATCATATTTCTTGTTATTCATTTATCATCTCTCATGTGTATTGTATGCAATGATTTGATTAATTTTACTTTTTATATTTTATGTAAATCATTTCATATTCATTGTGTGTGTACAACTCAATTTATGTGAACTAGTAAAATTGAATGCATGATTCATCAGTGGTGATCGACATTGTGAGTTAATGTTTTGGCCTGTATTACTATTAGTCATCTGTTTGAAATTTTCCTTCTCATATTCATTTGATTTGAAGTCCCTGGTCAGTCTCATCGTGAATTTCATAAACATTTTTCACATCACTTTCACATTATTTTTTAAAAAATCACCTTACCATAGATCATGATTGATAATGATTCAGTTTACTTGTACTGTATGAAATCACCTTGCTATAGAAAGGAGCAGTGATAATATATTATATAAACTTAATTTCTGCATGATTGAAATGATAAATTTGTCTGTCCAAAACATCTTTCAGATTTGATTTCATGACTAAGTACATGTCACATTTTTACGTCATTTTCACATAAACCTCCCCCCCCCCTCCCTTCCCCACAACCCCCAACCCCCACCTCACCATAGAATCATGACACAGTAAGTCCCTCATAATAATACATGGATTCATCCATCGCAAAACATTTTCTTCTATAAAGTTCTACATATCGTGTGTTCTTATTGCGTCTGGGAGAAAAGTATCATTTGATAATAAACTGCCATTTAGTGCGAGTTTACCTTTTGATTAAACATAGGTCTAAACTCTAATAATTGGTAGAAATTGGAGTTTAGTTTGATCTTTGATATTTCCACTTTAACCACTGATTAGTAAGCAATTTAGAGGGTCATTTGAAACAAGTTTGCCTCTTTTAAAAACTTAAAATAAAAGAGAAAAGTTTGATCTTAGGTTGATGTAAGAAAGACATTGAAAAAAATAGGTTGTTTAATGTAACAACAGGAAATTAAAAAAAAGAAGGGAAATTGGCTCTTGTATGCTCAGATAGGTCTTGACAATAGTTTTGTGGTGGTGTTTTGTTCACAGCATACTTATTTATATCAGCACTTTTAAAAGTAGATTCACTTTTAACTCTGTTAATTAATACCATTGGTCCCTTTTCAGAATTTTATGTTAACAGGATTTTTGCCTTTTCAAAAAAAAAGTATTTAAAAGAGTTTGAATGTAAATATTAGCTTGAAATACTTTCAGTTCTTGCTGTTTCCAGTTTTTTTCCCTGTAGCCCATGCTGCTACTCCTTGTACTAGGGGCCTCAGCGCCCTGTGGACCCTCTTATTTTATGATACTAGTTTTGATCAAATGTCGCCATATAGATAGAACTTTGCACTGTCATTATCTTCCATTTGCATCCAACACCAAGATTACAGATGAAGGATTGGTGAAATTTCATGCAGAAACTGTTCAGATCAATCAGAGGGGGCAAAAAAACAAAAAAACACTATTTTTTTTTCGTTTTTTTGTTTTTTCCTGCAGTTTGCATGTGTTGTGTTGGAATGCATGCTGTGATGTGTTGCTGTAGCATGTCATTTGATTTGTGTGTGGGCGAGCCTTTGTGTGCGTGTGTGTGTGTGATTATCTTCTTACGGAAATTAGTCATGGGCTATGCATGCCTTTTTACTTTCTCTTAAAACGGTCATATGGGGTCAGATACGAGAGGTGCATAAAGTGTGCCACTGTTGTAATTATGTATTGTATACTGTATAGTGAACAGTACTGAGACAGTTGTAAAGATCAGTATAAAAAAAGTATTAACAGATTAGCACACTTCTTGGTAGATAGATTTGTCAACAAATAGAGAGATACCGATATAGTGATAGTTTAATACTGATAGTATATAAAGTAGAACTGTGGGAATCCCATTTACTGCGATGCATTCTGAGCTTTATCGTCATTGTTTCGGAAGAGTCTAGGGGTGGGGGAATGGTAGAAGGAAGATAAGGAAGGGATGGATAAGAGAGAGGATGTGTGGATTGGACTGATATGGGTGAGATTTAAATTAAACTAGCAATTACCAAACTTCCAAAGTGTAATTCAGTAAAAGATAAATGATTTTGACCTCTAGCTGAAAGGAACGGGAGTATAATCCAAACAGTTTTAGCACTTGTGCTGGTATCTTCTGTAATGGTTCTACCACCATTTCATTTTGGTAGAACTTAACAAACTGTACCAGTTGAAGGAACGTCAAAACTTTTAGTACTGTCGACTTGGTTGACGTCAAGAATTCTTGTGTAAATAATCGTTATTAGCATTTAAGATACCAGAAAGACGAAGACAACAAATTTGACAAATTATTGATAAGTGGAATATTAATGTCAAACTGTGTACAAGTTTAAAAGACAGGTCAGCAGAACCAGAGGAACTGGTTGTTTTTTGTGTTTGTATAGTTTTTGCTTCAAAACTTTAAAAAAAAAGAAAGAAAGTGACATTTGACATCGGCTTCCAAGAATTCTTGAGATGTTATCATAATTTACATGATAGTTTTGTGAATTTCTCGAGACTCATGACCTAAGGTCATGGTTATAACGGATGAATGCGAATGGATAGGGTATAGTCCGTATAGCACTCAAGTTGGTTTAAAAAAAAAAATTGATCAGGTTGATTAATGCCCAGACAAAAACTGTTGCAGTCAATTTACAACCACAGGAAAAGGAATAACCATGTAGAAAATAAAGTCTGCACACATATGTGTGTGCACACACGTACGCACACACACATGCATGCACACACACACGCAACATGATTTTTATGACTTATTTCAGGTTAAATCTTTTTTTTCTTTTTTTTAAAATCTTGGGTGAATTTGTAGATTATTTCTGTGATCATAGGATTTTGCACTGAGACCAAACAAGAATATTAAAAAGAAAAGGTACATCGTTTTCAGCAGGTTCTATTCGGTGTATCTTTTATAGCCTCAAAGTTTGTCAGGAAAGAAGAAACTTTTTTTAAAATTTAACCCCCCCATAAAAAAACCCCAAACCCCACAACAACCCCAACAAAAAAATAAAGCAAACACCGCGATAGACCAACTCCTGCACATTGACAAATGTGCACTCATGACATCATCGGCATGTCTCAAAATTAAAAAGTGGTAAATGTGTGATTAAAAAACAAAAACAAAACCCCAACCCAAAACGAAACGAACTATGGCTATGCATAGATACTGTGTTAGTTTGTATTTCTGTATCATCTCAACAGATGATTTATCTACGTGAAATTCAGATCTTTCTTTCAAGAGCTTTTTTTTTTTTTCCTTGTTAGCTCTTCTAATTTTCTTCTTTTTTTGATGGGCTATGTGTATTTGCTGTGAGAGTACATTTATTTTAAAGAATATTTTCAGCCATGGACATTGGTATTGTTGCCAGGGTTCTTTTTCATGCACAAAATGTACTGGACACATGGCCTTTTTGTATTTTTTTGTTTAAGGGAATGCAGAAGTTCGGTTGTTTTTTTTGTTTTTGTTTACAAGAGTATTGTCATCTAAAGAAAGTGAAATAAAGGGTAGAAAAAGACTTACATGAAATATCTCACAGTAAACACGCACACGCATGCATGCACGCATGCATGCGCACCACACACACACACACACACACACACACACACACACACACACACACACACACACACACACACACACAAAAGCACACACACACACACACACACACATGCACACACACATGCACACACACATGCACATACACATAAATTATACCAGGCCACAGCAGGATGATACAACACACACATATTAATATTTCATTTGTCTGATAAGGAGGTGCTTAATGATGAAATCATTAGCGCTTGTATTTTGCTTTTACCAATTATATAACAGTCATACATAAGGATAACAATACATGGAATTTATACAGCGCCATATCTTGCAAAAAAACAAATCAAAGCCATTTGATTGATGAAGCAGCTAACAACGAAAATAGCTCCTTCTTCCTTCCAAACTTAAAACTGAACTCAAAGACACGCATGTATACACTTACAGGTCTGTATAAGTAAGATAAACAAAGAAGAAAGGGTCTTGAAGAAAACAAAAAGCAAAATCAGTAACCACAAAAACTTTCTCACCAATGTCAACACCCCTCCTCCTCCTCTCTCCCAGACCCCCCCCCCCCCCCCCCCCCCCCTTTCAAAAAAAAAGAAAAAAAATCCCAAGAAGACAATGAAAATACTCCGCTTCTCCTAAACAAATATACCCATAAAACAAAGACACCTCCCCCCCCTACCACCAGCAAAATACTCCCCAAATAACCAAATAACCAAAACGTAACGCAATAACAAAAACCATACTCAAATATTTGTAAAAGTATGAATAAAAAAAATTGCAAAACTATAAACCACCTAAAACAATACAAAATAAATAAATCAAAAAGAAACAGAGATGAGACTGGCCTTGATATGATAACATTGCGATTTTTTTTTTTGCTCCCCCTCCTTTGGCTTTCGAATGAATGGTGACATACGTATATTTATGCCCGATTTGTGAAACAGGGCTTTTGTCTTTTGTGAACAACAGATAGTGCCGTTGTTTCGGAACATGCGGACTTGGATTCCTCACTCACACGACATAGTGAGTCATCTGGTTAGTATTTTTTTTTTTTTTTTTTTTTTACATACATATCAGAACAAAAAAAAATCTGGGCATTTATCCAGTTGGTGTTGTGAACAATATGGGGAACCATACGTTCAACATGTGCACACATTATTATTGCCGCATCTGTTCTCCATGTCATTTTTTGAGGGGGGGGGGGGGGGGGGGGGGGGAGGTTTGCACATGTATGTGTACACATAGAGAACTGACTGTATGGAAATGTTCTGTGCACATTTTTGCATGGAAAGAAACGGGAATGGTACACAGTGACTTAGTGTTCGTAACACAGTTACTGGAAAATGTGAAGGGAACAAGACAGGAATGAATCCAGGCCAAATGAAGTGTCGCTTCAGGAAACCTTTTTCTCTTTTCCAAGCTGGTGGTCTGATTTTAAAGTCTAGCATTTTGAGATGATGAAAATTTTTTGCTTTTAAAGTGTTTTTGCCTGAATATCAATCTCAGTATTTACATCAAGTTTGATAAGAAATGTAGAAATTATTTTGTGTATAATATCTTTCCAGTCTTTCTGTGTTGTTTTTTTTTATAACATGTATTGCCTGACCTCTGGAGTTAAGAAATAACTGTCGTACACAGAAAAAATTTCTTTTTTCTTTTTTTTTTAATTCATTTTTTTCTGTGTGCTATCTACATACACCTTGCTGGGATTGTAAGTTTAATAGTAAACTTTTTTCGCCATAAACTTTTTGTGCCTTAAACACTCCCGATGGAGCGAGGTCCTTAACTGAAACTTTCAATCTATCTCCTTCACTTTATCCTGTTTTTGAGTAAGGTGCAACTTCAACAAATTATATCTATTTTGCTTTTTTGTCATCAGTTTTTTTTACATGAGTTTCATGGTTATGCTTATGTAAGAGTTTTGCTTTTTTTTTTCTCCCAAAGTGTAGATTATAGGTCTCGTCTCTGTCTCTGTCTGTCTGTCTCTGCTCTCTGTCTCTCTCTCTCTCTCTCTCTCTCTCTCTCTCTCTCTCTCTCTCTCTCTCTCTCTCTCTCTTTTTTTTTTAAAATTAAAAAGAATAGGTTTTAAAGTGTTTTTTTCTACATATTGTTTTTTTATATAGATCACTTCTAGCATTTCAACCACTGTGACTTTCAATTCTAAGAATACACAGCCATAAACATTAAGGGACAGGCACTACAACTTTTGCCGTGTAGAATTTCTTGTTACACTTACTCTGAAGAGTGGGTGAAATGGTGTTAATGGGTGTACTTGAATAGACTGGGGGAAGAAGACATACAGGCCAAGGAGAGAGAGAGGAGGGAGGGAGGAGAGAGAGAGAGAGAGAGAGAGAGAGGAGAGAGAGAGAGAGAGAGAGAGAAGGACAGTTCTCAAGGGGAATGGTACAAAAGTCATGCGTTGGAGGTTATCTGTAAGGGGATAGGGTGAGTGACAGGGTGAATAAGGAACACATTGTTTGTTCCCAGCCCCTCCAGACATTAGTCCCTACTTACCCACAGTCACACACACACTGCACATATGTGTATGTGAGTGGTACCCAGTTATTGACTGTGTGAACCCTTTTGACTAGGCTACTGTGGATTTGATTTGGAGCTTTGATTGCTGCATGGTGTGGTCTGTGAAGGATGTGTCTGTGGTACCTTGTGGCATGATGTGAATTGCTGACTGGTTGACTTTGTGGCTAAAGCCCTGACGCATGTTGGTTTTGCTGTGAAGGATTGGAGTAGACCAGTTTGTTCCGTTGTTATGGAATCATGTAAAAAATTGTTTTTTTTACCTTTTTATTCTTTAAAAAAAAAAGTATGTTTGTCTAAGCACGCATTTTTGTTTTCCTTTTAAAAAAAAAAAAATTAATATATTTTTTAAAGTAATTGTGTAACTGTTGTTGGAGTTGTTTGTTTTATTTAAATGCCATGGTAAAAAAATTCTACTTTTGTTTTGTGTTGAAAGTTGCTACCCTTTTTTTTGTTGACGAAAATTTTTCTCTGGTTAATTTTTCAATGCCCTTGTCTACTTTTTCTTTCCCCCCCCTAGGTGACCTTAAAGTTGTCGATCCATTTTTATCATGTGTCAGACACTTTATTCCTTGTGTCGCTTCACTTCAAAACAACATGCACTACACAAACATGTACACAAGGTGCATGTGTGCACACTCACATGCATGGATTCACAGAGACACACTCACACACAGACACGTACAGACGTACACTTAAACCACACGCACCGCACCACACCACACCACACAGACACACACACACACACACACACCACACCACACCACACCACACCACACCACACCATACCACACCACACCACACCACACACACACGCACCGCACCGCTTCACACACACACACACACACACACACACACACACACACACACACACACACACACACACACACACCATTCTCAATACTCTCATGTGCGTGCACATGTGCACTCACACACGCTCGCACACATACCCAAACACACACTTAGACTATACATGAACTAGAAGGTGTAGTCCTGGAAGACATCTAAAATCATTTTAGAAAATGTCCTGTAGACATGCCAGGAAACTAAACTATGAAAAGGAAAAGCTGTTCTGTTTTAAAAGTATATATTTAGAAAGGAAAGGCCCTGCCTATTCAGTAGTTTTAGATGGAGAATATTAGTATCATCAGAACATTGACATTGATGATGTTCAATGTTGCACTAATGGTGACAATATCCATAAGCTTGACCTGGATTTATCTGTGTTAAGTGTGTATGTGTCTCCAATTTTACGTCTGTTCAGTGATATTAGATGGGCTGTATACAGTGTGTGTGTGTGTGTGTGTGTGTGTGTGTGTGTGTGTGTGTGTGTGTGTGTGTGTGTGTGGCATAATCATGTAACTGTCAGTGGTACTGCAGTAAACCCCAAAAGTATTGATTAAAAAATAAAGGTTAGGGAAATACTCTTGACATCTGTTTTTGACTTGCAGTGTGAGCTGACATAAATAATAATGATGATAATATAAAAAAAACAACAACGAACAAACCCAACCAAAATTTCAGGCCCTTTGTAGATTTGGATAATCTGTACCCAAATAATCGGAACTAAAATTTGTAGAAATCTTTGAACTGACTGATGTTCCACTTATGGTATATACTTGCAAGAATTCTTTCATTGTATGTATTTTTTCATTATATGGCACATGTCTATCTACCTGTTTCCCCATACATTCATCTACATTGCCATCAGATTGACAGACTTGTTTTTCAGATATTCATTGACCTATTTCACCCTTTGCAGAAGATTACCGTAGATATATTGTGTAGATGGATTGTGTAGTTGCTGATAATATACTGTAAAATAACGTAGAATAAGGACGTTGTTATTTCAGTCACATGTGAGCATGATTCATTTTGTGGTGGGTTTTTTGTTTGTTTTTGTTTTCTTCCCTGTCGCTGTGTGGTCGTGGTCATCTGTGTGTTCATTGGACGTCCACCCTGCCGGTCGGTCATCTACCTTTCATCCTCATCGCCTGCCCTCACCATCTTGATGTCACCATCCTTCCCATCACCGCTGTTGTCGTCGTCGCCACCCTCCTCCTCTTCATCACTGCTGTCTCATTCCTCTTTGACTCACACAGATCATGAGAATCGGGATGGTATGTAGCACTCGTCATTTTTCTTTCTTTTTTTTTTTTTTTTTTTTTTTTTTTTCCATTTTATGTCATTTGTCAACTGAAGCAGTGTAATGTAATTTGTGTCTTTCATTTATTTGGTTTGGTTTTGCATGCATGTTTTGAGGGTGTTGACATGTTTTTGTGTGCTGGTTTTTACCGCTAGGTGCAAACTGATGTATTTATATACGTATGATTTGGAACCAACCCATAAAGTCATTCAGGGCACGTTGATAGGTCATGTTGGGGAAGGGTTCATGACTTGGCATTTTGAGTGAGGAGCATAAAGCTGTGTATTATACACACACATTCATGTAACTTGGTAAAACAGCAACATGGTAATAATCTTTGCAAGAGATAGAGTTGGCAGTCGTAATCTGTTCAGTTACCAGATGGGGAGTGATGGTGTCTGTAGACAATGTCTGTTCTGATATTTGTTATTATTATTATTATTATTATTATTATTATTATTATTATTAATTGTATCTGTGTTCATTCTGATTTTTTAAAAGTTAATGAATGAAGGAGAGGGACAGATTTGTAGAAAGTAACGTTGACTTTTTTTTTTTTTTTTAAAATACCAGTGTAATGTGAGCATACATTTAAGCTTTTTTTTTCTGTCTATATAAAAAGAGAAAAGTAAAAACAGATTTATATTTATAGATGAATGTGTACGTGAAGCTTTGCATGAATTGTTCAAAGAAATGTATGTGAAACTTTGCATAAATCGTTTAAAGGGGGAGGGGGTTGTTGTTATGGAAATCTTGATTTGTTGTTGTTATGGAAATCTTGATTTATGTTCATGTTTTCTTGCATACTAAGATAGATCACACCATGCATTGACATAAGTTTGTGTCTAATAGACTGAAACTTCCCGGTATTGGTCACTTTAAAATATTTTCTTGTCATTTTTTGTTTGTTTGGATTCTTGATTGTGTGTGTTCAAAGATTTCATGATTGAAGTTTTGGTATTTTGTGCAGCTGATCACTCTGCATTGTTCATGCAAATTCATTTTTATTATATTTAATTGGTTAGTGTTGTGTTGTGTGTGTGTGTGTGTGTGTGTGTGTGTGTGTGTGTGTGTGTGTGATCAAGTATCCATAAATTTTACTCTTTGTTGTTTTTGCTGTTTGTAAAAAAGTTAACCCCCCTCCACCCCAAATCTGATAGGACTTTATACATTTTTCACCATATTTGTTTTTTTGTTGTTTTTTTCCCCCCAGCTTTAAGATTTGTGTGTGTTGTTAGTTGTTTTTTTATATTACAAAAATTTATATGACTTGTATAATTTTCCACAGTGAGCGTGTGTGTGTGTGTGTGTGTGTGTGTGTGTGTGTGTGTGTGTGTGTGTGTGTGTGTGTGTGTGTGTGTGTTCAGTTCTGTCACTGAATGTAGTTTTAATTAATTCTGCATGCAGTTTTATTAGATTATTGTGGAGAAGAATTTAACCTGGAAACAAAACTAGTTATCTGTTATCATAATGTGTATATATATTATATGCACATGTAGTATGCAAGCTTAAATCAGTGTGAAAAATAGTAAGCAGGATTTCAAGGGTGTTCTTTTCCAAGATCCTGTTGTTGGATAACTTTGCTGTACATCAGTTTGCTTTAGGAGTTAAAGGTATTTTTATAGACACATGCATGTATGCACATACACATACAGGCAAACATGCACACACACACACACACACCACACACACACACACACACACACACACACACACACACACACACACACACACACACACACACTCACTCACTCACTCACTCACTCACTCACACACACACTTAGGTATGTATATACAGGCAATCAAGCATGCATGCATGCATACACATATTCTTCCTTTCTATATGTAAACCTGGTAATGTTGAATTATGTACATTTCAGTGGCTTTTTGGAGAGGGTCTGTGTGTGTGTGTGGTGTGTGTGTGTGTGTGTGTGTGTCTGTCTGTCTGTCTGTCTGTCTGTCTGTCTGTCTGTCTGTCTGTCTGTCTGTCTATCAGTGTGTGTCGGTGTCTGTGTGTGTCGGTGTCTGTGGTGTGGTGTGTGTGTGTGTGTGTGTGTGGTGTGTGTGTGTGTGTGTGTGTGTGTGTGTGTGTGAGAGTGAGTGTGTGTGGTGTCTGTGTTGTGCGTGTGCGCAATGGTGTGTGTGTGCGTGCGTGTGGTGTGTTTGTTTGCTTTGTATAGAAAAATGTTTGAAAATTAAATGCAGATGAAGCGCAAAACTGACACTAGACAATGACAGAGAATTGCTAGTTCACTTTAGAAAAACCAAAAAGCCCTCATGCACATTCTTTTTTGTGCTTGTCAGTAGTTGTATACATATGAAGCTGTACATTGCAGTAAAAGGTCGTTGTTCTTTTATGAGTGTGTCCCCAGCCCTTTTTTTTTTCATATTATGTTTTGCAGGTTAAAATATGTCTTAACACGTAGGCTAGGGGAAAATCAGGTAGGTGTTCTTTGTTTTAGATTGAGTGTAAAATAAGCAGTAAAGGTCAACAGATGTCATTGAATTCAGTATTAAAGGATTCAATGGGAGAAGTTATTGTGCAAGATATAAAACGTATTTATTGGTATGTTACAGCCCTCCTCCCGCTCTATTTTTTCTCTGGCTCGTATAGGAACAACTGTTTCAATAGTCATTTGTGCCTCATTAATTTTTTTTTGACTTCTTGCCTGTTAGGGATGTAGCATAGTATGGAGAGTCCTGTTTGTTATTTTCAAACCAAAATGTGGGATAGGAACACTGTTCCTTGGGCTGGAATACCGATTGGTTGGTTCTGTATGTCGTATCACACTTTATGGGGGCAGGATAGCCTAGTGGTTAGAGCATTGTTCTTGTGGTTCGATGACCTGGGATTGAGACTGGGTTCAACTTCAAGCTACCGTTGAAATGCCTGATCAAGGGGATTTTTCCCCTGGAGTTTACATCAGTGCTGACTCCACTCCTCCCAAAATTCTTTGGTGAGACGAGACTGTTAACTGTGGCTGCCTGTGTGAATGCACGCAAAACATCTTGCACACATGTTAAAACCTGGTTAGCCTTTCTGAAGAGTAGACCATTCATTAGTACCGGTAGGAACAGATGACAAAAAAATACATAAAAAGAAATGGATGCTGACTGGTGTCTTGTTAAGCATATCCCCCAAATACAGTGCCACAGTAAATAGTGCGTCAGTGTATAGTACAAACATGACACTTTCTTCAGCTGAAGAAGTAACAGAGAGTATTTCCCATGTAACAACAAACACCCAACGGAAGCTTTTTTCTCAAACATAGTCATCTTGTAAATCATGGCATACATACATACATGTGCATTCTCAGGGCTGCGGAGTGGACCCAGTTTCTGTAGTCTCATGGGTGATGTTGTAGTGGGCTGTTGCAGGGGACAACATCCACCTCAAAATCCCCGTGCCTAGTCTCATGGGTGATGTTGTAGTGGGCTGTTGCAGGGGACAACATCCACCTCAAAATCCCCGTGCCTAGTCTCATGGGTGATGTTGTAGTGGGCTGTTGCAGGGGACAACATCCACCTCAAAATCCTCGTGCCCAGCATTGCCGCCGGGGCCATCATCGGCAAGGGAGGGGAGACCATCGCACAAGTTCAGAAGGAGGCTGGCGCCCGCGTCAAAATGTCCAAGGCTAATGACTTCTACCCAGGTGAGGGGCAGAGAGAGTGAAGGTTATGTTGGGTAGGTCTACTAGGTTTTTTTTTTTATAGACTGAAATTTTCCTGTGACGTAGAAACATGCTGTTTTTCCATTTCTGGGCTATTATTGCTGTTTATATTCTTGTAAGTAATGTTTTCTGTCTCCTATTTCAAAACATGTTTTTATTATAAGTTTTACTCAGATTTAAAAATAATCGTCTTACTATATCCAAATGTTCAATTCTTGCAACCAGGATTTTGAAATGGTAAACACTGGAATGGATACTGGATGCCTTTTCTGCAGTGTTAGTTGTCCATATGACATTTCTTTTTTTGGTTTTGGTTACTTTGAAGTAGGCTTTCTTTTTTTCATGTTTTTTTTTTTTTTTTAAAATTTTGTTTTGGGGGTTCGTATGCATAGGATAGTAAATCCAGGATAATGGCTGGCGGCCAGAACATGGCCTGATTTTATTAGCCGTTGAAGAACAAATAATCGGTATAGTATGATCATTCAATGCATTATTTTCCCATCAGATTTTGAGAGTTGGACATTTTGGGCAAATGACTTCTTTCAATTTTGAACCTGATTGTTGTTCATGCAAGTATATTTCAACTGAGTTAGGGTGACTTTCCTGACATAGTCTTAGTGTTGATTCTAAGGTGCGCCCTTGCGGGATTCCCGCATTTTTTTCAACTTTGCCGCAAAATAATGTGACCAGTGCGCCCTGACGGACGCAAAAAAACTGTGGATAGCGCATATTTGAACAAACAGTGCGCCCCGGCAACTGCCGTTTGTATAGTTTCAAAATAGCGCTACATGCCTTGGTCATTAGGTTGATACCCCAGGGACAGCAGGATGCACTGATTAGCGCCTACAATCATCAAAATCGTCACAAAGTGGCTGGTCTGACGTCATTTTCCGACTCATTTACGTCATTACGTCATTTTTCAAAGGAGCCGTGTACTCCTGAAACAAATGACGTCATTGCGACAGAGATCGTTAGTGGAAGAAGCCGCGTCCCGGCAGGGTTCAAAGCTGGCAGACCTAAGAGTTTTCAAGGCGGTTTTTCAGATCTGGCTAGACAAGTAGCGCGTGCTTGGCAACAATGATGGCATAGGGTAGACTGTCGGCTGGATATATCAAAAATGACTTTGACCCCCCCCCCCCCCCTCTCTCTCTCTCTCTCTCTCTCTCTCTCTCTCTCTCTCTCTCTCTCTCTCTCTCTCTCTCTCTCTCTCTCTTACCTTCTCCCCCCCCCCCCCCCTCTCTCTCTCCTCTGCATGGGAGGAAAAACAAGACTTTGATATTAGATTTCACCTCTTTTCTCATCTAGATCTAGATCTCTCTTTAACAGAAAATTCTCTCTCTCTCTCTCTTCTCTCTCTCTCTCTCTCATCTCTCTCTCTATCTCTCTCTCTCTCTCTCTCTCTCTCTCTCTCTCTCTCTCTCTCTCTCTGCTTTGTGGGACTGGAGGAAAAGATAAGACTTAGATATTGGCTTTAACCCCTTTTCTCATCTAGATCTAAATCTAGTTCTCCAACACTCAATGGAAATACAAAATGGACTTTTGACATCCATTCCTCCCTCCCCAACCCCCCCCCCTCTCTCTCTCTCTCTCTCTCTCTCTCTCCTCTCTCTCTCTCTCTCTCCTCTCTCTCTCTCTCTCTCTCTCTCTTTTCAAACATATTGCTTGTGCTTTGGTGTTTCTACTTATTCCCTTTTAGAGGGCTGGATGAAAAAAAGTCATTGTACTTAATCTATTACCCTCTGTAAATAAAATTTCGTATTCTCTCTCTCTCTCTCTCTCTCTCTCTCTCTCTCTCTCTCTCTCTCTCTCCTCTCTCTCTCTCTCCTCATCTCTCTCTCTCTCTCTCTCTCTCTTTTTCATATGGTAAAGGGGGGGGGGGGGTATAAGACTGATTTTGGCTCTTGCCTCTTTTTACAAAGTTGACTTTGACTCTCTCTCTCCTTCCCTCCCTCCCCCCCCCCTCTCTTTCTCCTCCTCCCCCCCCCCCCCCTCTCTCTCTCTCTCTTTTGTATACAAGCAGTGCATCTCCTCCTGTATCTATGCAGCATGTATCCCTCCACATCTGAATGTACCACAATCTTCCCCACCCTTTCTCTCTCTCTCTCTTTCTCTTTCCTGTGTAAGAAAATCATTTTACAGACCAGCTGCAATACATAAGTTGTATATTAAATCCTGTCTGCCGACATACCATCCTGTTTGTTTTGTTTCTCATTCTTGAAAAATAGCAGAAATCAGAGTACTAATGGTATTATGAGCAAATACTACTTACTACTTGTCCCCTGTTTTATGAAGAGAAAGGGGGGAGGGGGCAAATGCCCCCTTTTTTTCATTTCAGGGGGCCCTTGGGCCCCCTTTTTTGAAATCCTAGAATCAACACTGTAGTCTGAGTGGTCGATAATGGAGGTGCTGTATAACTTAAAAAAAAAGAAGAAAGAAATAACAAATTGTGTCATGCTGTGTCTGCAGGAACAACAGAGAGAGTGTGCCTCATCATGGGGCCTGCAGAGGCCGTCAGAAAAGTGCATGTGTTCATCATGGAGAAGATTCGCGACAAGCCCGACCCTAGTCCTAAACCTGAAGATGCCAAAACTAATTATGAGAGGCATCGGCAGGTAATTGAGGTATTCCCCCTTTTTTCATCATCATCCCTGTCCATCTCCACCTCATCTTGGCGTCGAAGACTTGGCATTTCTTTTCCCACATGGTAAATATTGGAGGGGAGGTCAGGGGGGGTCTCGTCCGAGGGTTTTTGCATTGCCGGTTTTTGCATTGCGCGACGACAAGTGTTCATGGCATGAATGGAAGGAGGGGTTTTGTCTTGTTGTGTGTGTGTGTGTGTGTGTGTGAGTGTGTGTGTGTGTGTGTGTGTGTGTGTGTGTGTGAGTGTGTGTGTGTGTGTGTGTGTGTATGTATGTGTGTGTGTGTTTGTGGTGTGTTTGTTTGTGGTGTGTTTGTTTGTGGTGTGTGTGTGTGTGTTTGTGGTGTGTGTGTGTGGTTGTGTGTGTGTGTGTGTGTGTGTGTGTGTGTGTGTGTGTGTGTGTGTGTGTGTGTGTGTGTGGATGGATGGATGGATGCATGCATGCATGATGGGTGCACTTTATACTTTTTTTGTAAAAAAAAAAAATTTTTTGCAGTGCTCTTTCAAACAAATCTCTGTGTTTTTAAGTCAGCAGTACTTAGAGATGCAGTTTTGCTGAGAGAAAAATGTGTGTGTGTAAGAACGGATGTGTGTGCATCTTCATATTGAAATGTATAAATGTGTGTGTGTGAGTGTGTGTGTGTGTGTGTGTGTGTGCGTGCGCAAAGTGCTTATGCTTGAATGTGTGTGTGTAAGTAAGTAGGTAAGTCGTCAATTTTAACGTCTTTCCACTTTAAGTGATACCAGACGATTGTGTGTGTGTGTGTGTGTGTGTGTGTGTGTGTGTGTGTTGTGACTGTTTGAAAGAATAAGTTGATTTTTAAGTTTAAAAAAAGATAACAGCTATGAGGAGCACTGTTAATTTTGTTACATGTAGAAGTTTTGAACTTTCATTCATGAGACCATGAACATTGGGCAATCTTCATAAATCATTTTTCGTTTTTTCTAAAGACATCACTCGCTTTTGTCACTTTTTCATCCCGATTTTATTGTACATTGCGGAACATGGGATTTTCACTTTTCATTCAGATCACCGTTTACTCATTGCTGCGAATGATCACTACTTTTCATTCCAATCGCTGTTCATCGCTGAAAATCGCTTTTCACTCTTCATCCAAATTACAGCTCATTGCCGCACAAGATTTGTCACGTTTCATCTAAATTTTCGTTCCTGCCGTACAGTTTCACCTTGCTTCTTTTTATTTTAGGCATTTTGCCAATGCTATTGCTTTTAAGTTGAAGAAAAAGACCCCTGTTGAGACAGACAGGCTACCACTGTCGAAAAGCAAGTGCCAACTCTTACGATCTATCCAGAGTTAGGTGTAGGGTAAATCCTCTCTGAGATTTTGAAGTTTTTTGGATGCTAGTAATGTGGTTATTGTGTCGGTTAGTGTAGGCCCTTTCTCTTTGTGTGGATTTTTGATGTGATGTATGTGGTTTATGACATTTGTGAACTGGGATTGCTTATAAATTATACAAGGTTTAGTGCCCAGAAAAATGACTGTTGTTTGCTATTGTGTCACATTTAATTTTGTAAATGAAAATTTATAAAATGGAAATTTCCTATCCTTTTTTTCATAAACAGAAATGTTTATAATAAAATTGTATTGACTTTTTTTTGTAAATGGAAATTTATATGATCATATGGAGTTTGATGTACTTTTCATTCAGTAAAGACTTGATTGAAAATTTAGCAATTTTGAAAAAATGTTTTTTTGTACATCAAGTTGTTCTTGATGCATAGTCGGTTACATAGTTTGGGAGAGAGTGTAAAGCAGTATTGCAAGGGGAAGGGTGAAAAGAAGTTTTTGCATTTGTGTACACATTTCTGTTGTGTCAGGGCATGACAGCTGAATAGGTGAATAAGATGGGTTTTTGTTTTAATCCTGGTGGTCTTGAGCGTGATGTGTGGGGTTGAATCTTAGTGGTGCTTAGTGGTGTAGGAACGAGAATGGTTATGATACAGACCTACCTCATGTGCAAATCGGTGAGCCGACTGATTGGCAGGTTTGCTGGGAAACAAGATCTATAGTTTAGTACACGGCGTGCCATGTTAGAAAGTCAAGTAACTTTCAGGCAACCAGACTGCAGCGAAATTGCTATTATTGCCAGTAGGAGCTTGTCTGTTTGATAGATCAGAATAGTTGCCATAGACCATACATAAGGTGACAAACAGTGCAGGGCTGGTTCTGGGTTGTGGCTTCATAGTAGACATGTTGATTTAAAATGTTCCTACGGACAGCTGATTTTGGTGGTTAGATTGGACAGAACAGGCCTGGATGTGTGGAAGATCAGCATAACCAGTATTAGAGAAGTAGCACTAAGACGTTGCAAAAGACAAGGGTGAAAAAATAAAGGAAAAAAAACACTCTGTATGGTTTGTTCCCCACAGCTTTTTGGGAAAAAACCCATTATCATAGAAAATGAAAAAAGAAAAATTAAAAACAAGATCTGATAAGAATCACTGCATCCTATGAAGCCATCACAAATACCATTCATCACTGGTGTATATGTATATTTATATACACACATGCACTTCCATGCCAATCTTCTGCTTCATGCCAGTTTTCAGTTTCAGATATTTTTTTTCTTCTCCGTTTTCACCACAGCCTGACCCATTCCACCACCATCACCACCTCACTGCCATCGTTCACTGCTTCTTCAGCTTGTGGGGTGTGGTAGTAGAAGCGGTTAGTGTATTCGTAGGTGTGGGTGGGTGGCACAACGCCCCAACAGCAGTGTGACTATGTGGGGAGGTGTGTGGTGTGTGCAGGTCAAAGTGTTAGTACCCAACAGCACAGCGGGCATGATCATCGGCAAGTCGGGCAACTACATCAAACAGATCAAAGAGGAGAGCGGAGCCTATGTACAGATTTCACAGAAGGCCAAGGAAACCAATTTACCTGAACGATGTGTAACCATTGCAGGTGAGGACGGTGAAGAGAGGTGGTTTTTTTGGGGGGGTGTTACTGGTTAGAGCATTGCTGTGATGATCTGACAGACCAGGATCAAGCCACCATAGAAATGCCTGTTATAGGAGATTCTCTTGTACGGTTAACATAGGTACTGACTCCTCTAAGTCTTTCAGATGAGACTATAAACAGAGGTGCCACGTGTGAATGCACACAGAACATCTTGCACACACATTAAAAAGCTGTTCAGCCTTTTGGAGGAGTAGATCATTATGTACCGGTAGGAACAGATGACAATTTTTACAAAATGCTTGCACACTGGTGTCATGTTTCTTCATGATAAAAATGGCCGTATACGCAAAATCTCATAATTGGTAAACTTTGGAACTCGAGCCAAGGAACAAACAAACAAAAAAAAGGGGATGTGTTTGTGTGTGATTGATTTTCTGGGGGTCTGTGGAGGTTATGATGTAATTCTGTGCAGTTATGTGTATTGATTATTCCTTACCTTTTTAGCTTCCAAGAACAGAATCACTGAAGAAAAATATCATGATGAGTAGAAATGTACATTTGGCGTGATTTCCCATAATGATTTAGATTTAAATTAGAATAAATCCCACTTTTGATGATGTTTTGACTTATTGAACAGTTTGTAAGCTTTTTGTAATTTCAAAAGTCAGTACATTCTTTCCCTCTTGTATGGACAGCAAACTGCTATATTTTGAGTGTTGTGTGCCAATCACATAGCGAAGAAGTTACCTGTGTACACTTGTCTGTCAAGGAATAGTTAACCACAAACGGGATCGGTCAGTCAGTACATTCAGCTAAACACTGGCATTATGCACTTGGAACTGTTTGGAACTGTTGTGTGAGTAGGCTGGAACTAGAAATTTAATACTGTGTGAACCCTGCCCTTTTATTTGCGAAAAAGGTCCTTGAAAAGTCCTTGATTTACTATATGAACCCCGGATGAGAGACCCATTGCCAACAACAGAAGGAGATATGTACTCTAAGAAGGAACGTGTTCAGGAATAAGAGTGCTTTTTGACATTGTCAAGGAGGTGCCCATGTGAAATTCTGGTTGCTTTCTGGGATAAGCATACTGCCATAACAAGATACCCACCTTTTTTCTGTTTGGATATTTGTCTGTGGGAGCGAAGTGTTAAATTTTGCTGGGTAAATAAAATGGTTTTGCGCATTCAAATCTTCAGTGTTCACCAAAAGCATGCATGCGATACACAAAACTTCATTTATCCTGTCAAAAACCTACCATCCAGCTCATCACGATGGATCTAAACAAACATCATCAATTATTTATTTATTTTTTTTAAGAAGACATCACCTACCATGTTATCCCTCTTGCATTCAGATTTTCTGAACACAATTTGCCTCTAGATTTTGCATTCCATCAAAAAATCAGGTCAGGCACATATGCCCGTTCACCTTTTCCTCCTTCTAAGTACATACCAGCAGCTATAGATTACTTCCAAGCTCATAGCAGGCTCTGTGCCTCTGGCTTGATAGAGCTTCAGCGATCAGTGGAGGTCATTGCTTGATGGAAAACTACTGTGTGTAAATCTGGGCTAATCCCGTTCGAGGATTCAGGGGAGGGAATGACTAATCCAGGCAAATCCTGGTTCGGGACTAAGAGGGTTAAGTGGGGTCTTGATTTCTTTTCTCTCTCTGTGCGTTCCCCAGGAGAAATAGAAGCCAACAAGAAGGCGGTGGACATGATCCTGAGCAAGATCGTGGAGGACCCGCAGAGCGGCAGCTGCCCCAACATCTCCTACGCCGACTACACGGGCCCCGTGGCCAGCGCCAACCCCACGGGCTCCCCCTACGCCAACACCCCCTACACCCAGCAGCGCGGCCAGGAGATGGTCAACAGCGCCAACTACACCAGCACCGGCTTCAACAACTTCGGGGTCAACGGCAACGGCTTCAACATGGGGGCCGGCGCGGGGGTGGGGGCGGCGGTGGGGGCATGGGGTTCGGCCTGAACATCGCCACCCTGACCGGGGGCGGGCCCATGACAGGGGCGGCCCTGGAGAACCTGAAGATGACGCTGCGCAACTCAGGGTTTGCCGACCAGGCCACAGAGGAGATTGCGGCGGCCATGAGCACCCTGGCCTCGTACGGCATCCTGGGCATGGGCCTGGGGCTGAGCCAGGTCAACGCCATGAACACGCCGGGCATGGGCATGGGCGCCCCCACTGCCCCCCCCATGGGCACGGCGGGCATGCAGGGCATGCAAGGGATGCAAGGCATGCAGGGGATGCAAGGGATGCCCATGGCATCAGCCTCCACCCCCACCTCCTCGGTATCGAGCGGGTTCCTCAACACCAGCAACAACTCGACCTCGGCCAGCCTTTTCGGCCCTGTGGGGTCCACGTCCTCGGGGCTGGGCAGCTCGGGCTCCACGGGGGCCTCGTCCAGCCTTTTCGGGAGCTCCTCGCCCAGCATTGCCCAGGGGGAGCGCTACGGCGGGAGCCCCATGCTCAACGACTCGTTCACAGGGGCCGCCGCCAACTACGCGGCGCCCAACACGGCCTACGCCCAGATGGGGGCCGACCGCTCGGCCGGGGTGGCTGCGGCGGTCAACATGAACCAGAATTCGTTTGGCCTGGGCACGGGCATGTACAGCCCCACAGGGGGGGAGACAAGGGCAACGGCACCACCAAGCAGGATATTGAGGTGCCGGAGAATATAGTGGGGGCCATCCTGGGCCCCGGCGGGAAGGGCATCGTGGAGATCCAGCAGTTCACGGGCACCAACATCCAGATCTCCAAGAAGGGGGTCTATGCCCCGGGCACGCGGAACCGCATCGTGTCCATCACGGGCACCCCCACCAACATAACGCGCGCCCACTACATGATCCAGCAGCGCATACAGCAGGAGGAGTACAAGAGGGCTCGTCAAGCATCTCAACGTTAGGCTTCTTTTTATTCTTCTTTTCTTTTTTTTTTTTCCCTTCCTTTCTTCCCCCTCTACACATTTTTTTTTGGTTGTTTTTTAAAAAATAATCGTTACTTTTTTTTTTTTAATTTTTTTTTTTTACTCACCGACTATACTAGATTCACAAGCAGACTTGCAGTTTACGAAGAAAAAAAACAACAAAACTTGGGGAAACACTTTTTCCACTTCTACTAACCTGAATCATACATTTTTGCCTTCAAGCATTACTTACTACGTACGTACATACGGCTTTGGTTCTTGTGGACTCTGGAGACGGCCAAGTCACGGTGTAGAGTTCTCTTCTTCTTCCTTCCACTTCTAGATTGTATTGGCTTTGTTTTTGTTTTTTTCAGATTGTTATCTTGTTATCATTATTATGGATAAATGTATTCAGCTGAGCTGTAGTCTTTTTTTTTTTTTCCCACAGTCTAGTGCATGTTTATATCAGTCAAGACTGCCTGTTTGTTCTTTCTTCTCTCGTTTTTTTTTTTGTCAAATAGAAATTTATTTATTCCATCTTTTTTTTTTTTTTTCAAAGTACGGAGTTTTGGTGTGTAAAAGTCCATGGACAGCTCCTCTCCCAATTTTCGATCGACGCTGTGGAGTGAAGACTGAATGAAGTTTCTGTTGATCTCGCACTCCCGGAAGAGTTTTTGGTGATAGATCCAGTTTAATCTGACCTCAGATCATGGCCAGCACAGCTAGTCTGGCCCTTTGTTTCCGCACATATTTTCGTCTGACAACATACTTGACTATGCATACTGCTCCCCCTCTGGGCTGTGTGTGCTGTTTCATGTACTGTAATGCCCAGTGCGATGTGGTCATTGCGTGACAACCTGATTAACGGAAACCATTTTTTTTTCTTTTCTTTTTTTTTTTTTTTTTTTTTGGTGGTGATGGCGGCTCAGGCAAGTTGTAGTTTGTTGTTGTTGTTGTTGTTGTTTTGTGTTTGGTTTATACAGTGATGTGTTGTGTAGCTTTCTCTCTCCTCTCGTCTGTCTTGTCTTTTTTGTGTGTTTGCTGTCCTAGTTTCAGTGTTTTGTAGACTGTGTGGGGTATATCATGCTCCAAAGAAGAGAATGTGTACCTCCGCAGTTGCCGTCACACGTCTTGTAGTATTTTTTTTCCCTCCCCTTTTGTGACGACAAAAGGTGGTCTGACTAGATGTACGGATACATCGTCATGCAAAGAGAAGTTTTGTATTATATTTATATAAAACTATACATACATAATATTGATGTATATTAATGTGCAAGGATATCAGATACAAGTGTATAAATGTTACCTGTACAAAGAAGTTTTCCTGTTTTTTTAGTCAAATTTTTTTTTTTGATTGTTGTATCATTTAACTCCAATTGTTAACCACGTACATAGTGTATACGTTTAATATCACAGTGGTACGAAGCTTCTATATATATATTGATGATGAAGTGGTATTTATTGTGAATGGACCCATGTAGATGATGAGGGAAGGAAGGAGCTCACTCACTCACTCACTCACGGTGCAGGTCATCTCACATGGGTTGTCCATAGTATTGTTTCATTGCGTTTGTCCGAAGGAAAGAACTGTGAATTTGTGAACGAACGGGTACTTTCTGATCCATCTTGCCTTAAAGCCTTTCGTATTTGTTAGCTCTCTCACTCTGTTCTTTATTTTTGGAACTATGGAAGGCAACAGTCATGTTCAATGGCATTTTATTTTGAAAAACTCCATTCAATCCTCACTTTGAACAGAATATATTTGTCTTTCACCATCGGTACCAACAATGCGTGTTTGCCATTGAAAGTTTCAGAGTACAAGATTTTTTTTTTAGATTCAGTCCACGCCATTATCAAAGCAAAATAGGACTTTTCACAAACGCATGATTCCAAGCAGATCCGGCTTTTTTTTTTTCTTTTTTCTTTTTTTTGGTTCTCTCGCGGTTTTTTGCACGCTTGGATTGGAAATTGAAGAACATCCCAGCGATACATTGCATTTTATTCATAACTTGGACACTGTTGTTGCTCTAGATGACGCATCGTTTACCAGATATTATCCATGAAATACAGTTGTTAAAAAGATACCCATGAGATCTGGTTATGTCACAGCCCGATGTCTTTCCTTCGTAAAGGTGGTGGGGATATTTGCCTATGGCCATCGCAATCAGTCTGACACTGTAAATCTGGACGGTTCTTGCCAGAGATTTTTGCTATACCCACTTAGAATCCATCTTCACGTTTATTTTCCAGCATAACATTAAGTGGAAACAAGGAGGACATGTGTTATGATGTATTGGTGAGTTCTGCATGCGTATAGTTGGCGTAGTTTGTATACAACTCCTTTTTTGTTTGTTTTGTTTTTCTGCATCTTTTCATGTGGTGTTTGTTGGCTGGTGACCAGTCCGTTCACTCCAACCGTTGGAGTGGTTAACTGTGGTAGATGTTTGTTGGTTTTATTCTTGTTGGTGAAATACTACAAAGTGTTGAAAAACAAACACCTGTTTTTAATGACATGTGATATCTTTATTTATTGAATATTTATTCAAGAATGAATTGGATTACTGAGAAAAGGTCATTTTATTCATTTGTAAATTTTTGCATGGTATCCCTCTAAAGAGTTAAAGTAATTGTTTACAAGACGTCCCCACCCCCACCCACCCTGTCTTTCTGTAAAGCACAGAGGATTTTTTTGTTTGGTTCCCACCCCCCCCCCCCCCCCCTTTTTTTTTTTTTTTTTTAAACAAAGGTTAAGTGGAAGTAGCGCATTATTCTGTCAGTTATTGAACCAAGTGGTGTTGACCTTCATTGATTTTGTAACATTTGTTGACAGCAAAGTTTTGTTGTTTGTTTGTTGTTGTTTTTTGTTTTTTTTAAAATAATTTTTGTTAACTTATTCTTAAAACTTATTCTAATTTTCTTTTTCTTAAAATGGGACTTGAGGGACAAAAAGGAGTCTTTAGTCACTTGTCAAAACAACTATTTTGGCAAAAAGAATCTTTCATTTTCCTTTTAATCTTTGTGTATGTTTCTTCGTTGTATGTTTTATCTACTCTCATTATCTTGTTTGTGTGTAAATAACTGAAAGAGTACACTTCAAGTGTGATAAGAGTTTTTCAGTGTATGGTTTTGCATATATTTTGTGTCTTAAATTATTCAACTGAAAAAAAAGAAAAGAAAAAGAATGAAATTATATATATTAAAAAAAAAAAAAAGAAAAACTGTTTTGGATTTGAGGAAATTTTATGTTTATGCTGTTGTTACGTAATTTTGTTGTAACTACCCCCCTGTTTACCCCCTCCCCCTCCCCCACCCCCCTTCATAGTTCATACAAGTTATACATAAATTCAAACATTTTTATTTATTTAAAAAAAAAATTTCAAGCACATAGCCACATTTGATTATAGTATCATCCCACACATAACAAATATTTTCATTTTTTATCTCGGCCCCAGTTTGACATATTGAAAACATTAATCAAATCAATTTTCACATAACATAAAAGAGAAGACCAGTCA
Organism: Stramonita haemastoma; assembly: GCA_030674155.1. Taxonomy (NCBI): domain Eukaryota; kingdom Metazoa; phylum Mollusca; class Gastropoda; order Neogastropoda; family Muricidae; genus Stramonita; species Stramonita haemastoma. Next base: position 59,512,487 of record CM060320.1, on the reverse strand, counting down.
GAAAAATACAAATCATACGCCACAACCCACATGCGCTGTACATCACAACATCGCCGAAATTGTTTGATGCCGTAGGTATCGCTCAAAAGTTCATGCCAACCTTGCGAGGGGCTGACTGGTTGGTCGATTCGTTTTTTTTTTCTTGAAATATATATATATAATGTAAAATTTCAACTTTCATCCATTTTCAGAGTAGCCGATCGGCCAGGGGCAGATACCCTCAGTCACTAACTCAGTGCTGGTGGTGGTGGTGGGGTGTACATTCAACTTTGTTTTTTCTTCCCTTTTTTTTTTTTTTTGTGGACGTGCCAATGCATGTGTTGAGTAGCATTGCCGAGAGTTGTTATGGCTGGTTGAAGTGTAGCGCTATTTTTTTATTATTTTTTTTTAAGAATAAGTTTATTGTTACTATTATTGGATTTTTGTTTTTTTGCTTTTTTTTTGTTGAAGTTTGGGAGATTGTTGTCCAGAACAAGTGGCTGGCTTGGAGTCACACAGTCTTTTTGTTGTTGTTTTTGGTGATCTACCGATCTATGGTCTACCCTTTGTCGGGTCAGAAGCGTTTGTTTAGTAAGATTATTAAGAAAGTTTGTATTGTGTTGTGTATTTACAAATATAATTTTTCTTGGCTAAGAGCGCTGTGGTAAGATTTTTGCTTGTGCGACTGTTTTTGCCCACCATTTAGGTAGCCGCATGTTGACTTTGGGGGGTGATGCCTGAACACGACACCAGTGTGCATACATTCTGAAAAAAAAAAAAAATTGTCATCTGTCCTTACCGGCACACATGACACTCTCCACAAGGTAGAGCTGGTTATAATTTGTGCGCAAGCTGTTTTGTGTACATTCGGACATTGGGCCTTGGTTATAGTCTCGTCCGAAGGACTCTTCGGGGAGTGGAGTCAGTACCCTAAACTCCAGGGGGGAAATTCCCTTGAATGGACGTCTTAATGGGGGCTCAAACCTGGGCCTTCAAATCGAGAGCTTGACACTCTGACCACGACAGTCCTCCCCCCCTGTCTTGAATATGAACTGTGTTGAAACGTCAACAGCTTCTACTATTTTCTCAAGAAGTGTGTTGTTAAAAGTGCAGGATATTTTTTGGGGGTGGAGATAGATTCTTTTCCTCTTTTAAAAGTTCTTTTTGTTTCGTTTGTTCACTTGTTGTTTAGGTTTTTTAAAATTTGTTTTCTTAACAATATCGATTAAAACAGATTGTACATGTATTGTACTTTCCAATCTTGTCACAACTGTTTTTTGTTGGGAAATTTAAACTGCTCTCTCAAAAGACAGAGAGAGAGAGCGAGAGCATCACTATGGTGCAGTGCCACCCCCTCACCCCTCCACCCCTTATTTTTTTTTTTCAATTTTTTGTTTTCCTTTTTGCTTGTGCTGTCTGTAAGTAAACTTTAACTATTGGCTGTTTAAGACATGATGTGAGCTGGGTGGATGGCTTGTGTATTGAAATCAGAGTTTGGTCCGAGCAATAACTTGTTCCTTTTTTTGTGCGTGCCTAGTGATATGTATCTGTCATATCTATCTGTGCTGTTTGACCTGTAGGTAAGAAAAGCCAAACGTGGTGATGTTGTCTGTGTTGACTGTTGGGTTCCTAGCAGTGATGTGGAACGGGGAAAGATTTCTTGTTATTAGTCAGCAGTCTTTGTTTTTCTCCTTCAAAATGTTGCATGTGTGTGCGTGTGTGTGTGTGTAAGCATGCATGTTTGGTGACTGACGTTGTATTGGTTGGTTGGTTGGTTTTTTTTTTTTTTCCTTCTTCTTGCTGGTTTTTAGTTTTCAGTCTTTCCATAGACCTTAAGGAAAG
>CM060320.1:59459016-59471516 GCA_030674155.1 Stramonita haemastoma | reverse complement strand
CCTGGGAATCCCCAAATTCAAACACCACGTCATCACTTTCACAAATAACAACATCAGGTTTGTCCTCAGAGACAAGCACGTGGCCAAAGTCCTGATTCCTAGCGGTGTTTCGGAGTCTTCTCTGCAGGAACCTGTCTGTTAACTCCGCCACATAGTCTCGGATCAGCTCCACACTGCAGCCAGTCTCCTCAGCTTTCCGTAGAGGGCTGTCATCGTCGTTGTTCCCGGTAGTCTCGGATGAAGCAAACACATCGTCAGCCAGGCCGATGTCACACAGCTGGTCAGGAACTGGGTCTGCTTCTAGCACGGTGACATCACGTGGTGTAGGGTGGAATTCACGTGCAGAAGACAGCACGTGCAGAGGTGTGTTGTTTGGAGACAGGGGCGTGTTGTGTGTCACAGTGCTGCTTGTCGGTGGTGTAGGCATAAACAAACCGTGTACATTTTCGGAGGCGAAACATTCACTTGCCTGACTTTCTTCTTGGCTTGCTGCTGTCTGTCTCTTCTCCTCTGTCTTTCTGTTCTCCTCCACCTGTCTCCTCTCCTCTGCCTGTCTTCTCTCTTCTATCCGCCTTCTATCCCTGTTTAGATGACTGGGAGGTTTCCTGCGGTAACGCTGGCAAGTGGAAGAGGTTTGCTGGCTAGCCATGTTTGCTTCGTGCTCAGAGCCAGTCTTCAGCCGAAGTACAACTGTGGTGTTGTCACCTTCTGCGCACACTTTCCATGATGTCAGGTGATGGTCTTGGAGCAGGGCACCTATGGTGACTTCCAGAACTGTTGGTAGTCCAACAACTGGCATAGTGCTGAATTATTTTACGTTTTAAACGCAAAATTGACAGAGCAAAAATTTCTCCTGCCTCTATCCAGGGGAGCTCACCCACCGACCTCCGAGAGAGAGAGAGAGAGAGAGAGAGAGGAGAGAGAGAGAGAGAGAGAGAGAGAGAGAGAGAGAGAGAGAGAGAGAGAGGAGAGAGAGAGAGAGAGAGAGAGAGAGGAGAGGAGACAAACCAGCAAGCAGAAATGATAACCAACATAACCCACCCACTTACCAACCAGCCAACCCACCCTTACGCCAACCAATCAAATCAACCTCCCATGTACACACCCATGCATCCTATCAATCAATCGACCAACCAAATGGCAAATCAATCAGCCAACCGACCCACAATCAACCAATAAATCATCCAACTAACAACCTAACTAGCCAACCATGTATCCAACCAACCAACAAACCAACCATTTACCCAGCCAACTAACCAACCAGCCACCCACCCAGCTAACCATACAGCCAACCAACCAACCAACGATTCACCCCACCAACCAACAAACAAACCATTTACCACGCCAACTAACCAACCAGCCACCCACCAAGCCAATCAACCAACTCACCAACCATTCACCCAACCAACCGACCAATCTACCATCCAACCAATTAACCATCCAGTCACCCACCCAGCTAGCCATACAGGCAACCAACCAATCAACCAACCCACTGACCAACCAACCATCTACCCACACACCCAGCTAAGCCACCAACCCAACCAACCAATCAACCAACCCACTGAACAACCAACCAACCAACCAACCAGACAGACACAGGGACAGAACATTACAAGACCTCACTCACCCCATGCCTTCTCCTCAGCAGGATGTAGACGATGACCAAGATAACGGCCACGACGACCAGAGTGACGAAAATGCTGACCACCACCGCCACCGTCACCTTGTTGTCATCCCCCGAACAGTCCCCCTCCGCCCCCACACTGCTGCACCCCACCCCCCACCACAACCACAGCCACAGACACCACCAACTCCACCGCTGTAAGGACCATCCGGGGCTTTGAGTCCTGAAGTCCGCCATCTTTGTTTTTTTGTGTTGAATGAATGTTTTTGGGTCGTTGAGAGATGTTAGTTAAAGAGTTTTGGGGGTTTTGTTTTGTTGTTGAGATTGTGATGTGTGTGTAGTTTGTTGTTGGTGTTGTTGTTGTTTCTGCTGCTATGCCTCCGCTCGTTGCCTTAACGTGTTTCTTATTCTGTCTGTTGGTTCTTCCTGTTTACTCTTCCGTTTGTTTTCTGTGCTCTTCTTCTTCGTCCTCGTTTTTCTTCTGCTGATTCTCACTCTTGCTGCCCTGGATTGTTGCTTTAGTTGTTGCTTTTGCTTTAGCAGTTGTTATTGTTGTTGTTGATGATGTTGTTTCTGGTGTTGTCTGTCACAAATAATCATTATTCATTAACTCTCGTTGTCACATGTAACTGGCATATACTGAAACAATTTCCTTTTTTTTTTTTTTTTTTTTAGAATTTCACCTTAGATTCTTGTTATCACCGATTCAAAAGATTTTCAACACCGTATGATTTCTGTTTGTTCATGTAATTGTGTTACTATAACAAAGTTGATAGAACTGTGTAGTTAACTGAGTTAACAGCAGTCTTTTAATATAGTATCACCTGAGGTCATAACGGAGACACATTCTGTCCTTTCATGCCTTGTGCCATGTTCCTGTGCCGTCATGAAGCTATGAATCGTTACATACAGCAGATTTCAAATATATTAACTCTACACACTCCCCCCAAAAAATCAATAAACTATATAAACGTTAACAATTTATCACCACCGTAATAAATATCTGAGAATGAGTTTGTCCCATGTCGGCTGAGTTGAAATCCTCAAGCAGAAACCATAATTCAAAACGTGTTCGATTTAAAAGATAAGGTTTGATGAACAAAGCGTTTCCAGAAATGTTAAGCCCATAAACTTTTGAAGATTATGTTCACTGGCGTTTTGCAGTATTTTGGTTTTTTTATGGCTAAATATAAATATTATCACAAAGAAGACCCAGCAAATATTTGTCAAAACTATAAATTCTGGTGCACAGACAGACTATTTACACACGTAAGACTTTTTTCTTTGTTCCTTAGGAGTTTACAATAAGACCGCGGCACAAAATTGCATGTTTTTGTTTCGCCTCACAAGACACAGAAGACAGCAGAAGACAAGAGTGCCAGTATTCCAATATCCGTTTCTCAACAGAATTCCACTGACACGTTCAAGATGTCATGGTTTTGTTATCCGGTTTTCTCCCCTCCAAAATGTTCCAACGTCTCTTTCATGAGGAACTTCTGTGCCTGTTCAAAAAACAGAAGAAGAATCAGAATGAGAAAACATTATTATGAATTTGTAATGACAAGAAACAGATTACTCATTTTCTTACATTATGTTTTAGAGAAAGAGATACAAAGCTGATTGAAAAAACTTGATACTGTTTCTTAAAATATATACCACTGACGAAGAAACAAAATGAAGGGAAAAAACAAGGAAAGAAGGAGCGGGGGGGGGGGGGGGGGTAGGGGGAGAAAGAGAGAAATGATAAAAAGAAAGATAAAAAAAAGAAGGGATGAAAAAGAAAGAAGAAGGAAACTTGAAAAAGGTCAGAAAGAAAGGAAAAGGAAAGAAAGCTATGCAACATATTGTCATGACCACACACACACACTAGTATCAATAGAAACAGCACAGTAGGTATCTACATCCCCGAAGACGAAAGGTGGCTATCTTAATGGGTGGGCAAAACGGTCAAAAATGCACACACACACACACACACACACACACACACACACACACACACACACACACACACACACACACACACACACACACACACACACACACATTCTCACCATTGGTGAACCTCAGAGCTCTAGCCGAGAAACGGAAAACAACAAGAACAACAACAACAACAACAAGAAGAAAGAAAATACAAAAAAAATTGATAAAAAAAGAAAACGAAAGAAAGACATGGAACATATTCTCACGACGACACAACATAATATCAGCAGCAAGTAACAACAACAACAACAACAACAACAAAATAAGAAGAAAGTAACATGTGCAATAGATCATCTACTTGAGAGAGAAAAAGAATGAAAGAAAATGAATAGATGAGAAAGAATAAACAAAACTAAACGAACAAATGAAAGACGGGAAAAAAAAAACAAAAAAGGAAGACAGATGTTTGGGACAAGTTAAAGTTTACATGCAACATCAAAACATGAAGAAAAATTATTCAAAACATGTTCAGAGACACAGGCCATAAAAAAAAAAGGAAAGCGGGGGAAACCCCCAAAAAAAAAAAGGGGGGGAAAACCCCCCCTTTTTAACCCAAAAAAAACCCCCAAAATTTTTCCCCCTTAACTTGGGAAATTTAAAATAAAATTTTTTTTTAAATAAAATTTTTTTTAAAAAATTTAAAAAATTTTTAATCCCTTTCAAAATTTTTTATTTCTCTTTTCATTCCTTTTTTTTCTGGCTGGTTGGGGGGGGGGGGGGGGGTTTGTTTTTTTTTTTAAATTTTCCCCCCTTTTTCCCCAAAAATTTTTTGGTCGTTGTTGTCTTCTTTTTTTTTCTTTTTCTGTCTTCTTTTTCTTTTTTCTTCTTCTTTTTTTCTTCTTCCCCCTTTTCTCGCCCTTGTTTTTCTTTTTTTCTTCTCTGCCCCCTTTTTTTTTTTTTTCCCTTTTTTCTTCTTTTTTTCTTCTCTCTTCTTTTCTTTCTTTTTCTCTTCTTTTTTCCCTTTTCCCTCTCTTTCCCTTTCTTTTTTTCTTCTTTCTTTTTTCTCTGTTTCCTCTTTTTTTTTTTTTTTTTTTTTTCTTTTCTTTTTCTTCTTCTTCCCTTTTTCCTCCCCTTTTTTTTTCTTTCTTTTTTTTCCCCCCTTTTCTTCTTTTTTTTTTTTTTAAATTTTTCCCTTTTTCTTCCCTTTTTAAAAAAAACGGGTCGCGGGGGCTCCCCCGGGGGTTTTTTCGGTTTTGGGCCCCTCCCCAAAAATTTTTTTTTTTAAACCGCCCCAGGCCGGGGGAAAGAAAAAAGGGGGGCCCCCCAAAACAAAAAAAAAAAACCGAAAAAACAAAACCCCCAAAAAAAAACCCCACCCCCCCCAAAAAAAAACCCCCCCAAAAAAACCCCCAAACCCCCCCCAACAAACCCCCCCCCAAAACAACAAAAACACAAACACCCCCAAAACCCCCCCCAACAACCCCACCACCCCAAACCCCCCCAAAAAATCCCAAAAACCACAAAAAAAAACCCCCAATTTCCCCCAAAAACCCACCCCTCAAAACCCCCACAAACCCCAAAAAAAAAAATTTTCTTTTTTTCCCCCCCCCCTTTTTACCCCTTTTTTTCCCCCCCAACCCCCAAAACCCCCCCAAAAAAAAACCCCCCAAAACCCAAACAACAAAAAAACCAAAACCCAAACCCCAAAAAAAAACCAAAACCCACAACACCCAAAAAACCCCCCAAACCCCCCAAAACCAACCACAAAAAACAAAAAACCCACCCCCCAAAACCACCCTTTTTTGGGGGGGGTAAAATTTCCCTAAATTGTGGTTGTGGTGTTTGTTTTGGTTGGGTGTTTTTTGTGTTCGGATGTTGGTGTTGGGGGTTTTTTTGGGGAAGGAAATGGGAGTGGTTTGGTTTCTTTGGGACAAATTTTTTACCGTAAAAAAGGGAAAAAACTATACAAAAAGGGACTTTCCCCCTTTTCCCTTTTTTTTTGTTGTTTTTTGGGGATGTGGGTTTTTTGTTTGTGGTCTGGGACAGAAAAAAGGTAAAAGGGGGAGAAAAAACGACAGCAAAACAAAAAGCCCCCAAACAACGTGTGTTTTGGGGGGGGTGTGGGGGTGGGTTTTGGAGGGGGCCGGTGTGTTTTTTGTGGGGGGGGGGGTGTGTGTGTGGGGGTGGTGTGTGTGTGTGGTTTGTGTTGTTTGTTATTTTTTGTGTAAAATTCCCTTAAATCCCCCTTAATTTCCCCAATTTAAAAAACCCCACGGGCCCCAAAAAACCAATTAAAAAAAAAAACCCCCAAAAATTAAATATAGCACGGTTTTCCCCAAATTTTTTTTTCGCTGTTGTTGCCCTGGTGTTGTGTGTATTAAGGAAAAGGGAAATAAGGGGAAATGTCCTGTTTTCTGGGGGAAAAATAATGTGGGAAACTAAAAAAAAAAAAGGGGAAATAGCTATGGAAACATGGTAAAAATCCCCCAGTGTGTGTGTGTGTTGTGGGTGGTGGGGGTGGGGGTGGTGGGGGGTTTTTTTGGGGTGTGTGGGGTTTGTTTTTTTTGTTTTTTTGGGGGTGTTTGGGTTGTTTTTTTTTTTTTTGTTTTTGGTTTGTTTGTTTTTTTTTTTTAAAAGTTATTTGTGTTTTTTTTAAAAACCGGTGGAATCCCCTAATTTCCCCAACTGGGGGAAAAAAAAAACCCCAAAAAAAAAAAAACCCCAAAATAACCAAAAAAAAAAATTTAAAAAAACCAAAAAAAAAAAAAATAAAACAATTTAGAGGGGGCCCCAATTTTTTTTGAGTTTTGCCCTTTTTGGTGTTTGGATTGGGGAATGGAAAAAAGACGGGTGTTTTGGAAAGGTAATGGAAAACTTTTTTGGGGGGAAAGATAGTATGTTTAAAATAAAAAATTTTTTTTACCCCCCCATGCCCGTTTTTTGGTGTTTGGTTGTTTGGGGGGGTGTAGTGTGGGAAATTTTTTTTTTTTTTTTTAGTTGTTTTTTTTTATTTTTGGGGGGTTTTTTTTTACTTTTCCCAGGGAATCCCTTGTTGCCGGGTTTTTTTTTTTCGTGGTTTTTAAAAAAAAAAATTTTGGGGGAAAAAAAAAACCTCATTTTGTTTTTTAAAACCCGTTTTTGGAAAAAAAAAAAAACCAAAAAAAGCAGAGAGGCATATCAAACAATGTAAAAAAAGAAAAAAAAAAGGTTTGGTTTTAAAAAAAAAAGGGGGGGACAGAGAAAAAAAAGGAGAAAAAAAAAAAAAGGAAAAAAAATTTTAAAGTAAAAAAGAAAAAGAATTTTAAAAAAAAAAGGGGAAGGGGGGGGGATTAAAAGAAGAATTTTAAAGGGGGAAAAAAGGAAAAAAAAAAAGAAAAAACAAGAAAAGAAAAATGCAAAAAGGGGGGCCCCAAAAAAGATTTTCAAAAAAAAACGCGAAGGGAAAAAAAAAAAAAAGAAAAAAAAGAGGGAAAAAATAAAAAAAGGAAGAGGAGAGAGAGAGGGAGGGGAGGGAGAGAGGGGGGGGAGAGGGGAAGGGGGGGGAGGGAGGGGGGGGTGTTTTGTGTGTGTGTGTGTGTGTTTTTTTTTTTTTTTTATATATATTTATTATATTATTATTATATATTATTATATAATTGTGTGTGTGGGTTTTTTGTGGGGTGGGGGTTTTTTGGGGGGCTTTTCGTGCGTGCTTTTGGGGGGCGGGGCGTGCGGTGGGGGGGTTTTTGGGGGTGGTGGGCGTGTGTGGGGGGTGTGTGTGTGGGGTTTTTGGGGGGTGTGTTACACAGAAAAACGGGGCAGACAGGGGCATAGACGGGTCACACGGGGGAAGGGGGGAAACTGAAAAGCCTTTCCCCAGGGGCGCCCCCCCGCACGCCCCTTAAAATGCCCCGTTTCACCCCCCTTTGTCTGTCTGTCTGTTTGTCTGTCACAGTGTTGTCAACAACAAATTCCACAGGCCGTTGAGCTGTCTTGTCCTGGGTTTTGTGTCTGTCTGTGTGTCTGTCTGTCTCTGTCTGGTGTTGTCTGTCAGTCTGTCACAGTGTTGTCAACAATCCACAGGCGGAGAGCTTTTTTTCTTTCAGCTTCGTGGCTGCTTGCCTTGTTTCCCCCTCTGTCTGTCTGTCTGTCTCTGTCTGTCTTTTCTGTTGTCTGTCACAAGTGTTGTCAACAATCCACAGGCGAGAGACTTTTCTTTCAGCTTTTTTGCTGCCTTTGCTGTTTTCCTCCCTGTCTTTCTTGTTCCCTTTTCTGTCTCTGTTCTGTTCTGTCTGTCTGTCTGTTCAGTCTGTCACAGTGTTGTCAAAAATCCACAGGCGTGGAGACTTTTATTCATCATCTGCTGCTTGCTGTTTCCTCTGTCTCACTGTCTTGTCTCTGACTCTCTCTCTCTCCACCACATTAAACTATTGTCATTGTCAATGTCATTCTCTCTCTCTCTTCTTTTCTCTTTCTCTCTCTCTTTTCCCTCTCTCTCTCTCTCTCTCTCTCTCTCTCTCTCTCTCTCTCTCTCTCTCTCTCTCTCCTCTCTCCACACACACACACCACACACACACCCGCTGCGCCAAATGTACATGTACATCTTCTCCTCCTCCTCCTCCTCCTTCCTCTCCTCCTCCTCCTTCTCCTCCTCTCCTCTCCCTCCACACACACACACAACACACACACACACACAACACACACAACACAAAAATAGAATATATATATATTATATATATATATAATTATATTATAATATTATATACAAAGCATTTATAGATATGTATGTGTGCGTGCATGCATAATTTTGTGTACCAGGCGCGCTCTTTCGTAATCGTAAATTAAAAAAAATACAAACCCATGAATAACTCTATTTCTATCTCTCTCTCTCCTTTAAGACTCTTTTTCTGTCGTTCTTTTCACAGTATTTCCATTTCATATCTAGCTAAGTCATGATTCCATACTGATGGTACAATTTTCTTCATTGAATAGCTGGCTGATAGAAAAAAGCCCAACCTTTTTTAAAAAAAAAAAAATCTGTGTCGCAATACCGACACCGTTATATATAGATCTAGGCTTAAAGACGAATTGGATAACACTTTTGACTGCGAACTTTGGAGAAAAATGGTTGGACTGTCAGAAAAAAAAAAAACCCTCAAGAGGATTAAACGCTAGGGATATCACATGGGGCCTACGTTATTTCAGTTTAAGTCTTCTAGGAAAATGGGAGTGTTGTCTAGCCTTTGTCGCTTGATTCAATCCAATCTTTTTGTTTATAGCCCCGCCGGACCACAGAGGCCAATTCATAATATAAATTAATAAAGATATTGGGATTTGAATAGCGTTGAATCTTGTAAGAGGCTACACAAATCAAAGCGCTTTAAATCATGGTTATCATTCGTTGTTTTTTTTTTTTTTAAATCTAGACTAAATATAAATATAACAACTGTGCAAAAAGGCATATTTTATACAGATATAAAAAACCGTTTTATCTGAGCTGTTTCATCTGAATTTAAGACTTCCTCTTTTCTTCTTCTTCTTCTTCTTCTTCTTCTTCTTCTTCTTCTTTTTTTTTCTTCTACTACTACTCTTTTCTTCTTCTACTTCTTCTTCTTCTTCTTCTTTTTCTTCTTCTTACTTCTTCTTCTTCTTCCTTCTTCTTCTTCTTCTTCTTCTTTTTTCTTCTTCTTCGTCGTCGTCGTCACTAACACAAAGATAAAAATGTTGTTCCAGTCATATTGGGCAGTTTGTATTGTGTTGTGTTGCTTCGCAGCTGTTATTAAAATCGGATATGAGTGGACAGAAGGAAAGTTAAAAAGGACAAGAAGAAAAACTCCCTACTCTTTTCTTGTCACACTCTTTATCACTCTTATCATCTCTTCAGGAAGTGAGCAGGGTGACTAACATGACGTAAAGTACACAAATGACGTCATTCTTTCAGCTAGCAAAAACTTCTGAAGCTGCTAGTAAATGACTGTGCTTTAGGGGTCTAGCCAAGCTTTTCACTTGTACTATAAACAACGCAGAAGTAAGTTTGTGTAAACTTTACACAGTTGTTTACATAGCGTGCACATTCTGATTCAGCACTGCTGTGTGATTTTTTTAGATAAGCAAACAGAAACTAGACACACGAGTCAATAAATAGAATGTTGTCTTATGCTTAAGCAAATATAGTCTATGCAAAAATGTTCGCGAACTGTAAAATCAGATGAATATATTAAAATCCACATCACAACCTTTGTACACGCTAATAAGGAGACACAATGCTGTATGTGCATACGTGCACAGACACACGTACGCAAGCACGCACGCACATGCACGCGCGCTACGCACGTATGGTATGTATTACACACACACACACAAACACAAACACACACACACCACACACACACACACACACACACACACCCACAGTAGGCTTAAATGTCTACATCACAAATAATGAAAATAGGCTTACGTTAAATCGAAGAACGGACGAAACACAGGGACGTAAACATTTCCTGTGGTGTAAAACATTTTTTGGTGTAATCATATCGAACAGTGTGTGTGTGTGGTGGGTGTGTGTGTGTGTGTGTGTGTGTTGTGTGTGTGTGTGTTGTGTGTAAAAATTGTAGAGAGAGAGGGGAGAGAGAGAGAGAGAGAGGAGAGAGAGAGAGAGAGAAAGAGAGAGGAGAGAGAGAGAGAATGCCATTTTCTTAAAACTGATACAAGCTATTTTCAGTATTATGGAATCTGCCACGGTTCCTTAGTCCTTTGGCACATGTATCAACTCTTTCTGATGTCTCTCTCTTCTCTCTCTCTCTCTCTCTCTCTCTCTCTCTCTCTCTCTCTCTCCTATCTCTCTCTCTCTGTTTTCTCTCTCTCTGTGTGTCTCTGTCTTGTCTCTCTCTCTGTTTGTCTTGTCTTTGTCTATGTCTCTCTCTCTGTCTCCTATATCTCTCTGTCTCTGTCTCTCTCTCAATCTCTGTCTTTCTGTCTCTGTCTATGTCTGCCTGTCTCTGTTTGTCTCTGTCTGTCTGTCTGTCTCCCCCCCCCCCCCCCTCTCTCTCCTCTCTCTCTCTATAAAAATTGTGGGGCATTGGAAACTTTCACAAATGCATTATTACAGGCCAGTGAATGTAGGGAGAAGGCGTGGTCTGCATTTGGGAATAACCAGCAAGATGCCCGTTGGTTTGGACGCAGAAATGTAAAGATGCTAAACATAAAGCACGACAATGTCTGTCAAAGTTCCGTTGGTCGAAGGGAGATAATGATCGATTTTTGTACGTAAAGGCACGAACAGACTATAAAAAAGTTGATTAAATGCAAAAAAAACTAGAATAAGCGAGAAAGCCAAGTACTTGGCTTCTCTTGGTAAAAATAGCAAGCACTTTTGGAAAGAACTTAAAGCAAGTTTCAGGAAGGCGAAAAACAAAAATCTGTAAAGATATAACTGATGATCAGTGGTTCAATCATTTTCAGCAATTGTTTAACAAAAAACACAATAAACACCAGTATTGAGACCAGCTACTGGCCTTGTACAAGCAGAAGGCAATGACTTAAGCTGTCAGCTTAATCAGCCTATCTCTGAAAAGGAAGTTGCTGATGCCTTAAAAACACTTAAAAAGAGGCAAGGCTTGTGGGGGTTGATAACATCTTGGCAGAAATGTTAAAGCTAGCAGACAAATCTGGCTTTTGCGCTTTTTAACCAAATTGTTTTAATATCTTGTTTGATAATAGTGTGTACCCAAATCAATGGGCAAAACCATTATTGTACCAATTCTGAAAAAGGGAGATGACAGTTTAACTGATAATTACAGGGGAGTTTCTTTATTGAGCTTGACTAGTAAATGTTATACGTCGGTTCTAAACAAAAGACTTGTGCAGTGGGCTGAAGATCATAAAAAAACTGACAGAGTCACAAGCTGGATTCAGAAGTGGCTATTCCACAGCAGATCATATTTTTACACTCCAAGCAGTGGTCGAGAAGTGTTTAGCAAAGAAAAGAGGAAAACTTTATGCATGCTTTGTCGATCTGAGGAAGCCTTTGACTCTGTTCAAACGTCAGCCTTTGTTTTAATATTATGAATCAAAATGGAATTCAGGGAAATATCTAAATGCTGTTATTGCCATGTATGAATCGGTGGTGTCTTGTGTGCGTATCGAGAGCAGACTAACTGAATTTTTTGATTGTCCAATCGGTCTAAGACAGGGATGTGTGTTGAGTCCGATATTGTTTTCATTGTATATAAATGAAGTAGCTTCAGCAGTTGATACTAACGGTCTTCATGGTATTTCAGTTGTTGCCCAGTTTTCTTGAATTTTTATCTTCTTTTGTTTGCTGATGATTAGTTTGTTTTCATATACTGCAGATGGGTTTACAAAACCAAATTAACCCGTCTAACAATGCATGTACAAAAATGTTTTTGAATGTTAACATCGACAAGGACAAAGTTATGGTTTTTTCGCAAAGGTGGATTTTTGGGTAAGAAGGAAAAATGGAAGTTAGGTGACAGTGTATTAGAAGTGGTTAATAAATACAGTTATCTAGGATTTGTTTTTACCACGAGAATGAGCCTGAACAGAGGTGTAGATGCTCTTGCCATGAATAGGAAGGCATGCATGTGTTGAATGCGTAAAACATATATCAAAACTAAATGACATTTCAAAGGATTGTTTTTTTCGAATTTTTGATTGCGCAGGTACTGCCAATTCTCTGTATGGGTCTGAGATGTGGGGTCTTCATAGACTGAGCAATATTGAAAAGATACATACCCATGGAAAGTAAACGTTTTCTAAACGTTCCACTTAGGGTACCAAATAAATTTTGTTATGGAGAAATAGGACGTTATCCATTATATGTAAAAAGTGCAGTCAGGTGCATTCGATATGGTTTAAGCTTTTAAAAAAAGGACATAGATAGACTTCCCAAGCAAGCTTATCTAATGCTTGTTAACTTGGACGAATATGGCAAAACATGTTGGGTTACTTTACTTAA
>CM060320.1:59436516-59456516 GCA_030674155.1 Stramonita haemastoma | reverse complement strand
GGAGAGAGAGAGAGAGAGAGAGGAGAGAGAAGAAGGGAGAAAGAGAGGAGAGAGAGATAAAAAGGAAAAGGAAAAAAGAAAAAAGAAAGAGAGAAAGAAACAGAAGTAAGAAAGAGAGAGAGAGAGAGGGGGGGGGGGGGGGGACGCGAATGGGGCTGGTTGATTTATCTTGGACAAATGGCAAGTGAAAAATAAGAAAGCAGGTACAATGGTGTATGGAAGACTGATTCGCCAAAAGAAGATAAAAACAAGGGCTGGTTATGTAAAACACAGTTTTGGCCTCTTTCTTCTTCGTCTTCTTCGTTGTCGTCGTTGTCGTCGCTGAACACTCAGACAGCAACAATATATTATTTATTATTATTATTATTATTATTATTATTTATTATTATTTTATTTATTATTATTATATTATTATCATTTTATTATTATTATTATTATATTATTATTATTATTATTATTATTATTGTTATTAATTATCATCATCATCATCATCATCATTATCATTATTATTATTATTTATTATCATCCATCAATCATCATCATCATCATTATCATCATTGTCTGTCATGATTATGGGCATAAATGCATTTGCGTTCCCGCTAAACGCCTAACAAGTCAGGTCTAGCGCATCTAACATCGGCGTGGAAGAAAATTATTATATTCTAAGTTTTTTTCTGGAGATTAAAAAAAAGCAGGTGAATGGACCAATCCAGTCCAATCATGTTTATAGCCCACCCGACCACACAGACCATATCGAGACTGTCACCTCATCAACAAATTTAAAACTCGGATTATAACTGTGCAACTATTATTATACAGAATTATGGACCAAAAAGGAAGAAAATAGACAAGAAGTAAGTAACAGGAAGAAAAGGAACAAGGCAGAAACAAAGAGAGGGATAGAAAAGAGGGAATTCATAGCACATAGTTTTAAGAAGGTGGGGATGCTGTTTATGCCTACAGGCCCCCGGGCATTCCAACAGGGGTAGCATTGACTTAAGGAAAAGCTTTGCATTATAGATTTAAAAAACAACTGTTTATTCCGCCAAGTCGAATGCAGCTACCTAAATAGTGGGCAAAATGGTTGTATACCCAGAAATCTCACCATTGGTGAACCTCGGAACTCTAGATGTGTGTGCGTGTGGGTGTGTGTGTGTGTGTGTGTGTGTGTTTTTGTGTGTGTGTGTGTGTGTGTGTGTGTGTGTGTGTGTGTGTGTGGTGTGTGTGTGTGTGTGCCAGCCATAATCTTTAGATACAAAGGAGACACGCATATAACCATAATCATGTAAATAAAAACAACAGAAATCGCAAAATTATTGTGGGAAACACGTACTATTCGCATTCACAATCTGTACACAGACAATTTTTAGAAAAAAATATTTTAGTTGTTGTTCCTCCTCCTCCTCCTCCTCCTCCTCCTCCTCCTCCTTTTCTTCTTCTTCTTTTTTCTTCTTCTTCTTCTCCTTCTCCTTTCTTCTTCTTCTTCTCCTTCTTCTTCTTCTTCTTGGTAGTATTTTTGTTTTAGTGGTTGATAGTTCTGTCGATACTACTTAGTGAATTTTTGACACAGCTGGTGTTCCATAGCAAATGTAATGTTGTGACAGTCTAAATCTCGGTGCTGGTCCCAAAGACACGCAACCAGCTCCTGGAATGAGGGGTGCCCTCCCTTTTTTGCTCTCTGCATGTAAACATAAGCCTGGGCTACTGAAATGATGTACAGTAGCCTAGGCCTACTTAAGATCTACAGGCATCCAGTGTGTGTGTGTGTGTGTGTGTGTGTGTGTGTGTGTGTGTGTGTGTGTGTGTGTGTGTGTGTGTGTGTATGTGTGTGTGTGTGTGTGTGTGTACGTGTGTTGTGTGTGTGTGTGTGTGTGTGTGTGTTGCGTGTGCGCGCGCGCGCGCCTATTCTACCACATGTGCGTTTTTGCTTGTACAGGCAACTAGATTGTGTGTGTGTGTGTGTGTGTGTGTGTGTGTGTGTGTGTGTGTGTGTTGTGTGTGGTGTGTGTGTGTGTGTGTGTACGTGTGTGTGTGTGTGTGTGTGTGTGTGTGTGTGTGTGTTTTTTGTATGTGTTTGTATGTGTGTGTGTGGTACGTGTGTGTGTGTGTAGGTGTGTGCGTGCGCGCGCGCGCGCGCCTATTCTACACATGTGGGTTTTTGCTTGTACTGGCAACTAGATTTTGTGTAATTGTGGTTTCTATCGCAAGGTAGCAAATGCACAGTGCTGTAAAACAACATACTACTACTACTACTTTCTACTATACTACTACTACTACTACTACTACTACTACTACTACTACTATACACTACTTACTTACGACGACGACGACGACCCACGACGAAAGACGACGACGACGATGATGGTGATGATGTGATGATGATGATTGATGATGATGATGATGATGATGATTGATGATGTGATTCAAAGAGGGAGATAGATACACACAGAGGGAAGGACAGACAGAGAGACTGTAGCTGGTAGACATAGACGGGGAGAGACGGGGAGAGAGAGATGAGAGAGAGAGAGGAGAGAGAGAGAGAAGAGGGGAAAAGAGAGAGAGAAAAGAGAGAGAGAAGAGAGAGAGAGAGAGAGAGAAGAGGTGTGGTCAAAGAGAGAAATGCACACCTGGCTGACAGAGAGAAAGGGAGAAAGTAAGTTATATCATGGAACAACACAGCAATCTCTCTCTCTCTCTCTCTCTCTCTCTCTCTCTCTCTCTCTCTCTCTCTCTCTCTCTCTCTCTCTCTCTTCTCTCTCCTCCCTCCCTCCCTCCCTCCCTCCCCCTGTGTCTGTCTGTCTGTCTGTCTGTCTGTCTGTCTGTCTGTCTGTCTGTCTGTCTGTCTGTCTCTCTCTCTTTTCTCTCTCTCTCTCTCTCTCTCTCTCTCTCTCTCTCTCTCTCTCTCTCTCTTCTCTCTCTTTCTCTCTCTCTCTCTTTCCCCACCCCCCCTCCGTTTCTCTCCCCGCCCTCCCCTCTTCTCTTTAAAACAATTTGGGGGTCTGTTTTATAACCATAAGTTTATTATGAACCCCACATTTAATTTTCTAAAAACCACGCAGATGAATGGGAAAATTTCCCCAAAAACCACAGTTATTTTTGAATTAAGTTTATTGCTTAAAATTTTCAGGGAAAAAAGAAAAGTGGGTTTCTTTTTTTGTTTTTTAATTTGCTCTCTCTTATTTTTTTTTTGTGTACAAATTTATTTGTTGTATTAAGAAATGGACAATGCACGCGGGCAGAAAACCTTTTTTTTTTGTGTGGGGTGTGTTTTGGGGGTTTTGTGTGTGTGTGTGGTTTTGTGGGGGGCGGTGCGTGCGGGGGCGGGGGCGTGCGTGCGTGCGTGCGTGCGTGCGGGGTGTGTATGTGTGTGGGGGGGGGGGGGAAAAAAAAAACAGACAAAAGGGAAAGAAACAGAGAGGAGGGGGAGGAAGGGGGGGAAAAGAGAGAAAAGAGAGACGAGAGGAAAAAGAGAGAGACCAGAGAGAGAAGACGGGGACAGAGAGAGACAAAAGAGGGGACAGAGAGAGACAGAAAGAGAAGAGAGGAAAAGGGAGGAGGGGAGGAGAGGTGGAGAGAGGGGGAACCATTAAAAATTTAAAAAACAAAAAAAAAAAATCAAAAAACACCCCCCACCCCCCCCCCAACCCCCCCCCCCCTAACACCCCCCCAAATGATTTTTCTATCCCCTTTTCCATACCAACTTCCCAAGAAAAATTAAAAAAAATTAAATTTATTTTTCCTGAAATTTTAAAGAAACCCCAAAAAAACGGAAAAAAGTGGCTAAAAAAAATTCGCTTCTTTTCTTTTTTCCCCCCAATTTAAAAATTATTTAAAAACCCCCCAAAACCAAAACCCCGGGTGTTGGCTGGCGCGGTCTTGGTTTTATCACTGTCTTTGTTTTCCCATTCTTTTTTTTAGGCTTTTTTTCTTTCTTTCTTTTCTTTCTTTCCTTTTTTTTCTTTTTTTCTTTTTTTTTAATCTTTTTAAAAATTAAAACCCTTTCGCTGCTCCCCGGTGTGTGTGTTTTGTGGTGTGTTTGTTTTTTTTTTTTGTGTGTGGTGTGTGTGTTGTGTGTGTTTTTGCTTCCCCCCCTTCCCCCCAAAAAATTTTTACTTTTTCACTTTTAAAATTAATATTAACAAAAGGGGGGGGGGGTGGGGGTTTTTTAATGGAAGTGTTGGGTGTTATTCCAAAAAACAAAAAATAATAAAACCCCCCCAAAAAACCCCCCCCCAAAAGAAAACCCCTCCCCAACCCAACAAATTACAACCCAAAATATTCCCCCAAAAATTAACTTTCAAACTTCTATTCAAAATCCCCCCCAACCCCCCCCTTTCCCCCAAATTTTCCCCAAAAATAAACAAAAAAATCCAAAACCCCTAATCTAAAATTACCCAAAACCAAAAAACCCCCCAAAAAAAAACCTTTCTTTTAACCATTCCCCCCCCCCCTTTTTTAACCCAATCATTAAAAAAAAAAATTTCATTTTTTCCCCATTTTTACATTATATTTTTCAAAATTTTCCCCCCCCAAAAATTTAACCAATTCCCCCCCAACCCCCCCCTTTTTTTCCCCCCCCCCTTTTATACCCTCCCCCCCCAAAAAAATTTCCCCCCCCCCCAAATCCCCCCAATAACCCCCCCCTTAACCCCCCCCATCCCCCCCCTTCCCCCCCCCCCTTTTCCCCCCCCCCCCCCCCCCCCCCCCCCAAACCCCCCCCCCCCCCCCCAAAACCCCCCCCCCCCCCCCTTTAAACCCTAAACCCCCCCCCCCCCCAACCCATTTCCCCTTTTAAACCCCCCAACCCCCCAAAACCCCTAAAATCCCCCAAAAAAACTAAACCCCTCAAATTTAAAAATTCCCCCCCTTTTATTTCCTTTTAAATCTTCCCCCCCCCCACCCCCCCCCCCCCCCCCTTTATTCCTTAATTCCCAAATCCCTTTTAAAAAAAAATTTTAACCCCAAAAAGAAAAAGAAAAAGTTTTGGGAAAAAAAAACAAAAAAAACAAAAAAAATGTGTTTTGTTTTTTGCTGCGTTCTGCCTTCCGGTTCTGGGTTTTTTGGGGGGTTTTTTAAACAATCCTTAATTGGAAAAACCCCCCAAATTCTATTAAAAATAATAAAAAAAAAACCCCCTCCCCTCCCCAAAACTATTAAAAGCCTGTTTTAACTTTTTTTTAAAAATTTTAACTTTTAAAATTTTAAAAAAAAATTGGGGACCCAAAAGGGATTTTCCCTTTTGCTTTTGTAAAAAACCCCTTTTGGGGGGTTTTTTTTGTTGTGGTAAACTTTTTCCATGTGTAAAAAAATTTTTTGATTTTTGAAAATGTCCCCGGGGGCATATCTTGTGTTTTTTTTGAATTTTGTAAAAGTTGTTTCTCTGGATTGGTCTTTTTCTGGGCAGGATTTTGAAACAAACGACAGCAGACAAAGAAAAGTCACAAAACTGGGACATGAAACAAGAGTACAGAGAGATACGGGCAAGTAACTGAAACAAGAATCCAAGCCAAACATTGAAGCAGAGCAAACCCTCACGAAAGAAAGCGGAGAGAGAGGATGACGAGAGTGAGAGAGAAGGAGAGAGCATATGCTACTAAAGTAGTAGTAGGCACATTGTCTCGAAGACTATGGAGTTGTACATCTAAAAGTGAGTAATTTCTGCGAGTTTTAGTTGTCACGGGGACTTGCCAGAGAAGAGACAATGAAAATAAAGATGAAATTATCTTCATAGATATTAAAGAGTTAGATCCTTTATTAAACGTAATAGTGGCTTAAAAAAAATACTGCGCATTTGTTGCGGGTTTTCACCCCTCAAATTAAATTATTTAAAAAACCCAAAAACCCAATTGTTGTATGCTAGAACGCAGTCTAGAATGAAACCTCAAATCACATTTCTTTGTTTCTTTTTTGTTGTTTGTGCATTTTTTTCTTTCTTTCTTTTTTTTTCTTTCTTTCTTTCTTTAATCAATTAAAACGTAAGCTAGCCTGCTCAATCGTGTGTGTGTGTGTGTGTGTGTGTGTGTGTGTGGTGCGTGCGTGCGTGCGTGCGTGCGTGCGTGCGTGCGTGCGTGCGTGCGTGCGTGTATTAACAATCTTAATTGAACAGGCTCTAATATTACTATTAGACAAATAGAGAGGAAAAAGATAACCCCGTGCATTTAATTGTTTAGACATTATACGAGTGTGTGTGTGTGTGTGTGTGTGTGTGTGTGTGTGTGTGTGTGTGTGTGTGTGTGTGTGTGTGTGTACGTGTGTGTGGACGTGTGTGTGGACGTGTGTGTGTACGTGTGTGTGTACGTGTGTGTGTATGTGTGTATGTATGTGTGTGTGCGTGCCTGTATGTGTGTGTGTATGTATATATGTGTGTGTGCGTGAGCACGCGCGCATGTGTGTGTGTCTGTGTCTGTATCTGTGTCTATGTGTATACGCAAATGCGTGTGTCACCCTATGTATGCAAGCGCACAGATGCATACACGCCTGTGTGTCCGCGCATGCTGCGCTACAAAAACATACACACACTTTCATCGCTTACTTTTTTATATTTTGGTTCATGTCAGCATCATTCTCATTACTAGACTGAAAAAAGGAGACAAGGTTACCAAAATGCAAGCTTGCAAAGCAAAGCAAAGCAAAGCAAAGCAAAGCAAGACCCGAATCATTAGGCTGATGTTTTTTGTTGTCGTTTTTTAACCGTTTTGCATCCGACTACGTTCTGCACTGCTCGGCTAATTTCCGATTGTGCTTCACACATCAAGGCGATAGCCATTCGATTCGCTTAGCTAGGTCTATTGAGCACATGGCGTTTATTGAGTGGAAGGTTGTTGTTGGTGGTGGTGTTGTTATTGTCGTTGTTGTTAGTGATAAGGCAGCAACAGCAGAAATTGCAATAGCAATAGCGGCAGCCATAGTTGTGGTAGTAGTAATAAGAGGAGTAGAAAAGTAGAGGTGGTGGTGGTGGTGGTGGTGGTGGTGGTGGTGGTGGTGGTGGTGGTGGTGGTGGTGGTAGTAGTAGCAGTAGTAGTAGTAGCAGCAGCAGCAGCAGCAGCAGCAGCAGCAGCAGCAATAGTAGTAGTGGTAGTAGTGATAGTAGTAGTAGCAGAAGCAGCAGCAGCAGCAGCAGCAGCAGCAGCAGCAGCAGCAGCAGTAGCAGTAGTAGTAGTAGTAGTAGTAGTAGTAGTAGTAGTAGTAGTAGTAGTAATAGTAGTAGTAGTAGTAGCAGCAGCAGCAGCAGGAGGAGCAGCCGTAGTAGTAGTAGTAGTAGTTAGTAGTAGTAGTAGTATAGTAGTAGCAGCAGCAGCAGCAGCAGCAGCAGCAGCAGCAGCAGCAACAGCAGCAGCAGCAGCAGCAGCAGCAGCAGCAGCTAGTAGTAGTAGTAGTAGTAGTAGTAGTAGTAGTAGTAGTAGTAGTAGTAGTAACAATAGCAGCAGCTGAAGTTGTTATTGTTGTTGTCGTATCGTCGATATGTCGTTGTCGATGTTGTTGTGTTCTTGTTACTTCAGGTAAAAATGAGGATAATGTTGGTGGTGACAAGGTGATCAGTGGATGGACAGATGGATGGAGGGATGGAGGAATGGAGGGAAAGTTCGCAGTGGTGGTGATAGTGGTGGTGTGAATGTGTGTTATCATTATTTATTGTTATATATAAACGATAATGGAGTGTGTGTGTGTGTGTGTGTGTGTGTGTGTGTGTGTGTGTGAGTGTGTGTGTGTGTGTGGTGTGTGTGTGTAAGGGAAAAAGAGAGAGAGAGAGATATATACATAGAGAGAGAGAGAGAGAGAGAGGAGAGAGAGGGGAGAGAGAGAGAGAGAGAGAGAAGAGAGAGAGAGAGAGAGAGAGAGGAGAGAGAGAGAGAGAGAGGTTTAGTACTTATTGTCTAGCTGCTATTCACGGCGTTCATCATCACACCAGCATGTGAACTGACTCGCTGACAGACTGGCTCGCTGGGTAACTGGCTGGTTGGCTGGTTGATTGCTTGGTTGACTGGTTGGCCCAGTTGGCTAAAATATATTGGTAGTAGTTGTTGAAATTACTCCTTGTTTTAAAAAAGAAACCAAACTGTTTTGTGTACATAGAACCTTTCTCCTTCCAGATTTTCTTGGATTTTTTTCCTACGGAATGAATAGATTTTCCCTGACACATATACATCAGGTTTTTTGTTTTGTTTTGTTTTGTTTCTCATTAATCGAATCAATCAGTCTGTCTGAAAGACTTAAGCTCCTGCACAAAACATCTCTGTTCAGTGATTCATCGTGTGTCTTGCTAAAAATAGGTGGTTGATAGATATTTGGAGTCTAGACTTTATAACGGGTACGTTCATCCGAAAACAAATAACTAAAGATAAAAGGGTAATGGTGTTCCCATAACCTATGTTGTCGTAGGGGAGCGAGGCATTAGAGACCTCAGCTTCTCCAGGGGCCAGCATATTGAGGGCGGCCCCCATCTCATCTCCATCACTGTTTTACCTTCCCTGACCCTAAAGAGGACAAGTACCAATTAACAGCTGGGTGAACTAGGGAACTGTACTGAAGACAAGGCGGCGCAAACGGCCACTCATCCACTTGGTAACCACGTTCAACGCTGCTTAACATTAGCTTGGGGAAAAGCGAGTCCTCTGACCACTGAGCTATCCCGTCCAAACAAACAAACAGACAGATAAAACTGAGAAATAAAACAACTGAGTGAGACTGGCAAGCAGAAATGTACAAAACAAAACAAAGAAACCCCGACAAAAAAACCCACCCAAGTCAAAAAAAAAAAAGAACCGTCCAAGTCACATGAGCAGGAACGCCACAAACAACTGAACAAGAACAAAGGAACACAGAGAACAATGATTAAGGTCAGACATTGACGTATGCTTCAGGAGCATGAAACAAATTGAGGCCAAGAAGCTTTGTTGTTGTTGTAGGGCCTGTCTGCTTGAATCAAACCACCAGCAATGCTCTCAGCAATGTTCCTCGGGTGTGTTGTTCTTAAATGGTTTATTTGTCGCCAACTAGGGGACCGTTATAGCTCAGTGGTCAGAGCACTCATTTCCCCAAGCTAAGGTTAAGCAGTGTTGAGCGTAATTTACCAACTGGACGAGTGACCGTTTGCGCGCCTTGGCTTCAGAACAGTTCCCCAGTCCACCCATCACTTTCCACACCAAGATGAAAATCTTCAAGTCCCTAATTATATCCATACTGCTCTACGGTTGTGAAAGTTGGACTCTGACAGCTGAAACCACCAAGAGAATTCAAGCATTCGAAACAAAATGCTTCAGACGTCTCCTTGGGATCTTGTGGAGGGACCACAAGACCAACGACTTTGTGCGGGGCCAAGTTACACAGCTGGCAGGCCCCCAGGAACCCCTCCTGTCAATACTAAAAAGGAGGAAGATGTCTTGGTTTGGGCACGTCACCGACACAACACGCTGCCCAAGACTGTTCTGCAGGGAACCTTGGAAGGGGAAAGACGCAGAGGAAGGCAACCCAAGAACTGGATGGACAACATCAAGGGGTGGACCGGGATGGACAGCGCAACGCTGATCCGCAGGGCAGAGGACCGGCCTGGATGGAAGAGAACAACGTCATCAACATCCTCATGTCTCCTCTAGGACCATTCGGTCAGGAGAATGAGGTGAGGTGAGGGTGAACTGGGTTAAGGACTGCAACTGCAAAATCCTGGTCCAAACGTGACTGGACATTATTTTTAAGCTGCTTAGAACATTGTTTTCTTCTATCAGCACTCTTGGAAACAGGACCCAAAGTAATAGTGGCAAAGAAAAGGACATTTCATTAAAAAAAAAAACCCTTAGAGACTGCAAGCTTAAAACCGGTACTCCCTAACTTTTTTTTTAGGAGAATCTGTTGTTTTTACCTGATTCACAAGTTCACAAAGACAATATGAATTGTCAGGTATGGAATTCTTTGTCCTGTGATTTGCAGTCTGTGTATTGTTAGCCCACCCTGTAAAGCAAAGAATGTAAGTTTTCACAGGCAGTGTCCAGTTTCTTTTCTTTTCTGTGATCATATTAGAGTCCCAACAGTGATGGGTTTATAAATTATGGGCTGTATCAACCAACCACCACTACCAGGCATCTCTCTCTCTCTCTCTCTCTCTCTCTCTCTTCTCTCTCTCTCTCCTCTCTCTCTCTCTCTCTCTCTCTGTTAACAGCAATTTCCAGACCTGGGGAGTTCAAATCTCTGTTGAGCCTGTCCACTTTAAGACAAGAACCCTTTTAGGACACAACACTGTGCCAAATTTTTCTTCTACTTCCTGTTATTTCCGGAAGTACATCGCTATGATTTTTTTTTATACAAAGAGCAGACAACTGCTGAAGTAGCAATGGTGGCAATTGTGGCCATTTTTCTAACTGGCTTTGCCGTTTGATCAGTATGACAGACAAACAGATCACACTGAAGAAGATCAATGATCTGATGATGGTAATGAATGAACTTTGTATTGGCTACATGTCTTCACAAGGGCCGTGATTGACAGTTAGCACTGCTTAGGGGTAGTTGCTTTTGTCACCCGACTCATGTGGCCTCCTGGCCTAGTTCTGTAGCAACAGAAGGGAATCAGACAGAGATGATTATCAAATCACAAAATGTCCAGAAGTCAAGAATAGATATTTTTTTTAATTTGGCAATGATCCAGATACAGTGCCTTACAGCCCTGAAATAAAGCATTAAGATGGTTTTGAAATGAAGAAAAGAAAATCAGCTTCAGTACTAAAAAATAAATTATTGTTAAGATCCCCATCACTTCAATATGATATACCGTTGGAGAAGGTACTCTCTGATTATGGGGCTTAGTAAGAAAATTGTGTCCTGGTGCAATTATTCATGCAATATAAGGTATTTTATAGTTTTCACATCATGTTGCTCCCTGAAAATAGATATCTTGAATGAATGTATTTGGGGCTAGTAATGGTAATTTCTGGTGCAGTTTTTCTATACACTACAATTAAAAAGAACTTCTTTTTTTTTCATCATTTGAAGGACTGATCAACTTCAAATGAAAACTGTGTAGTCATACTGTGATATGCAGGTGGGGTAGCCTAGTGGTTAGAGCCTTGCCCTTGTGATCTGACAGCCCTGGGATCCAGCTGCCATGGTGGCACTTGTTTTAGGGGGTTTTCCCTAGAGTCTTCTTCCTCTCTCGTTGGCACCGTCAGATGCACACGTTAAATCCTGTTCTGCTATTCGTAAAAGTAGACCATCATGTGCCAGTGGGAACAGATGACATTTACAAAACTGCATACACACGGGGACTAGATGTAAAAAAGTATTTGATCGCTTATTCACTTATCCTCGATATAAAAGAATAAATAAAATAAAATAAAAGTAAAATAATGTGTCTGGGAAAAATAATGGCACATCCTTTCCAGTTCCTCTCATGGGCCCTACAGCCTGGGTTTGCAGGATTATCTCCATAGGCCACACAATCTTCCTCAGGTCGCTGAATAGTGTACAACTCTGAAGGGTGTACTCGGCTGTATGGTTTTCTTTACCATAGGCACACAGAGGAGAAGGAGCAAGTTTAAGCTTTGTTGAGATATGGTGATTTAGTCTGTTCTGATCCCTGGAGTTAACACCAGTGCTGACTCCATTTCCCTGAAATCCCTTCAGGTTAGACAATGAATCGAGGCCCCATGTGTGTGAATGCACGCAGAACATCTTGCACATGTGTTAAAAACCCATTCTGCCTTTTGGAAGAGTCGACCATTTCATGGGGGTAGGAACAGATGACAACACTTTTGAAACGCAAGCACACAGGTGTGCTGTTTAAACACCATGCCCAAAGTCAGAATAGACTGCCCTGAGGGTAGACAAAAACAGTTCCATATGCAAAATCTCACCATTGGTGAACCTCAAAGCTCTTGCCATAGGATGAAAGATTGATTGTTCACAACAATCACATTTGTAGATGTTATTTTGAAAAAAAAAAAGTAATTCTATTTACTGGTCTTGCCTGTGGCTCAGGAAACACCAGCAAGCAGAGAAACAACTACTGGGACACAACTTGCGTCTGTTTTGAAAACTACAAAAGACAACATGATCACATTATCAGATATCTGTTCTTTGTTCAGAGAAATCATGGCGGTGGTGTCATTGTTGGAATGGCAGCAGCTGGAAAAAGGAAGGGGCAGGAGTGATGCTGAGAGCATTTGCCAGTGTGAGTGACAGATCAGACAGCAGACAGCTTAAGCTTCTTTGCCCATTGTTCTCTCTCTCTCTCTCTCTCTCTCTCTCTCTCTCTCTCTCTCTCTCTCTCTCTCTCTCTCTCTCTCTCTCTCTCTCTCTCTCTCTTCTCCTCTGAACCACACTATCCATACTATGTTTTTCTGTGCTGGTTTTTTTGTTTCTGGGTGATGTTTTTGTTTTGGTTTTGTTTTGTTTTGTTTCATTGTTTCTTGCCAGGGGCTTAATTGCAGCACAACACAGTTTTCACTCATATGGCAGACAACAATAGTTGCTGTTGAGTGTTTGATGAGATAGAAAGAAATTCATTGATTATATAGCTAACTTGTTTATTTTAACATGCAGGGTTTGTTGCAGTTTGGTTGGATGATTGCAGAAAATTACAGGCTAAACAACCTGGGCTAAGAAGTTTTGTTGCTGTGCCTTTCTTTTTCATTCCTTGGCCAGAATCTCCAGTGTTTGTCAAATATCCAGACTTTTGCTATGTGGCCACTTGTGCCCACCTTCAAGGTAACTGCATTCCAACTGTGGAAATGATGACTAAACACGACTCTAGTGTGTATGCATTAAAAAGAATTGTCATCCATTCCTACCAGCCTGCAACAACTTACATTTCCAAAAAGGCAGAATGGGTTTTAATGTGTGCACTGGATGTTATGCTGTGTTCGCATATAAGACCTTGGTTTATAGTCTCATTCAAGGATTTTCAGGGAAGCTGGGTTGGCATTAATGTTAACTCCAGGAGAAAATCCCCACAAAGGGGTATTTTGGTGGTGGCTTGAACCCAGACCTTCTGATCAGGAGCTCAACACTCTAACCACTGGCTTTCATCTCTCTCCTTGCTGTTGTATGACTTGTCTGCCCATGGCACCAAAGCTGTCATCACGTTCCTAGTGTCACATTGTTCTCTCCAATTCCTGTCATGTCTTCTGAAGATGCAGCCATGATTCTTTTTTCTTTTTTTTGGGGTTTGAGGGGGGGGGGGGGGGGGGGGGGGGGGGGGATGAGCGGACAACTGACGAGCTCAATGGATGGTGGGATTGTGGCCCTGTCTGTGACTGGCTTTCCCCTTTGATCAGTATGGCGACAAACAGATCACACAGAAAAAGATCATATTGGATGTGTATGAATGATGATGAATGAACTTTGTATTGGCTGAATGTCTTCTAAACGGCCATGGTTGACAATTAGCACTACTTAGGGGCAGTTGCTTTTGTCACCTGACTCCCGTGGCTTCCTGGCCTAGTTCTGTAGAATATGGAATCAGACCAAGATGACAATTTGATATAAAAAAAATCCAGAAATTAAAAAACAACAACCTTGTGGTTGTTTTTTTTTTCAACAGGAAATTTAAGATACAGTGTGTCACAACGTTAAGATAAAAACTTAGAGATAGTGTCATTTAAACAGAAGTGCAAATCAGTCACACCAATACCCATAAAAACCATTATCTCTCTATTATGCTAAAACAAGTTTCAAAGCGAAATATGATGAAATTTTAAAAACCATCCTTTACGAGAGAATTATGAGAACTGCTTATGGTCGAAATAATGCAAGACATAACCCTTTTTTTATCTTGGCATATCACTTCTAATTCAGAAAGTTTGCATAGATCAGTTTAAGCCAGGAGTATTTTAGTGGACAATGACAATTGCCACGAGCTAAAATGGGGAAAAAAATGATAATTGGTATCATCTGGACTGTTCCAACTCTTTATGAAAAAAGAAGCCTATAATAATAAGAAATTTCGAATAAAATGGTGACCAAAGTTCTCACAAACTGTTTCCAAAACAAGCAAACAAACATACAAACAAAAAACGGAACCAGCCAAAAATATAAATAAATAATAAAACAAACACCTGTCACAGGTCCCAACCCTGCAAAAAAAAAACAACCCAACCCCCCCCCAAAAAAAAAAAACAGAACAAAGTTACTGATGACAGGCAATTCGCCTCAATTCTAAAAACTCCAATCATCATCAACAACATCATCACCACATCAGCAGTTGTCTGTTCTTTGTTCAGAGGAATCATGGCGGTGGTGTTTTGTTGGAATGGCAGCAGCTGGAGGAAGGAAGGGGCAGGAGTGATGCTGAGAGCATTTGCCAGTGTGAGTGGACAGATCAGACAGCAGACAGCTTAAGCTTCTTTGTCCATTCCCCCCCCCCCCCCCCTCCTCTTCTCTCTCTCTCTCTCTCTCTCTCTCTCTCTCTCTCTCTCTCTCTCTCTCTCTCCTTTGGAACCACACTATTTCCTTTTCATATTTTGTGTCCTCAGACCTGTTTGATTCTGGGTATAGTTTTTTTTTTGTTATTTGTCTTTTTCGTTTTATAGGTAACTTTGTCGTGTGTTTTACCACTATGCAGTTTGTTTTCATAATTATGATTGATGAAAACTGAAAAGTGGACGCAGAGGTTTCTACAGGCCGTTTTCTAGCTTTCAAATTGCAGGATTCCTGAATGTTGGAATGTGGTTACCTCAGTGGTTGGCCAAAACTGTTTCGCATAAGTAAAAATTTCACCTTGGTGAACCTCAGAACTCTAGCCAAGGAACGAAAAAAGAAAAAAAAAAAGTCAAGATCTATTTGTGTAAGATTACATGAGTTTTGAGTCAGGACCTCATCTTCCAGAAAAAGTGCTGTTCATTTTAAGGGATGCAATGGTGAGTGCTGTATATAAAGTACAGATACAAATAATGGCCGAAAAATTGAAGTTGGGGGTGGGCGTGGGGGTGGGGATGGCCTTTAGCATACCATTGCTGATTCCTTTAGGGGCAGAGGACAGACTAAAAGAGTGAAGGTTTGTCAACACAGCAGTCATTGGTATCACAGCACTATTTTGATCAAGGGGATTGACTGATGATGGGATAGTAATTATCTATTTATTATTCTATTCTTTTATTTCAAGGATAATGGAATAAGCACCCATGTGCTATCTTTACATCAAGTCCCCATGCACATGCAGTTTTGCCAGTTTTGTCATCCGTTCATACAGGCACACAATAACCTACTCTTCCCAAAAGCGGAACGGGTTTCATTGTGTGCTCAAGATGTTTCTGCGTGCGTTCGCACACAGGACCTCGGTTTATAATCTCAGCCGAAGGACTTTTGCGGGGGAGTGGAGTCTGCACTGATTTTGAACTCCAGAGGAAAAAATATCTTGATAGATGGAAGGACAAGTGGACAGACAAATAAATGGATGGTTGGTTATTAACTCGTTGATTGATTGAAAGGTGAACTGGATTGACCAAATGGATGATTGTTGGAATGGCTGGATGGCTGGCTGGATGGAATTGGATGAATGAATGGACGGGATGGATGGATGGATGGACAACAGATGTACAGATTGGAGAATTGACTGGTTAGTTTGCTGACTGTTTGATGAGCTGTCTGACTGATTGTCTGGATGGATGGTTGATTGGTCGACTGGGATCAGGAAAGAGGCTAGCTTGTGTGTGTGTGTGGTGTGTGTGTGTGTGTTGTGTGTGTGTGTGTGTGTGGTTGTGTGTGTGTGTGTGTGTTTTGTTAGTTGAATTTTTACAGTGGAAAATGATATCATACTTTAAAAAACCCTTTCATGTCCTCCATATGGATCTTTTTTCTCTCAGATTTGTTGATAAAGTATATTATTGTATAAAATCGTGTGCACATTTAAGTTTTCTGAAACCAGCTACTTGATAAATGTCGGAATTACATGCGTGTATGCTTCTTACTCTGATTATCCCTGTCTAACTGGAGATCAAAATCCTTGGAGTGCTTATATCAAAAGTATCCAAAACAAAATACCTAAAAAACCAAACAAAAACAACTAAAAAAACAAACAAAACTCAAAAAGAAAGAAAGAAAAGCAAAACAAAAACAAACACACACAACAACACAACACACACCACACACAGAAAAAGCAGCACAGACAAAATTGAAGAAGAAGAAGAAGAAAAAGAAGGAAAAAAAAAAAGAAACTGAGACTAACAAACAGAAACCACAAAACAAGCCAAGAGGCAGAAACATGACGTCAACAAGTGAAGGAAAGCCAAGAAATAGGAACACTGGGGGCATGATGTTTACTCCAGGAAGACACAATTTGGGGCAAGAAGCAAGAAGCTTTGCTTTATATGCCTTGTCTGCCTGTAGCATCAGATGCTCACAGCAATGTTCCCTGTGTCACTTTCCGTGGTGTCCTTAAATGTGTATTTTGGTCCTTAATTGGATGAAGGCAGTAAACTATGTGATAGGATTCAAATGTATCTGGATTTATTTTTAAAACTGCTTAGTTCATCATTTTATATTATGAACACACATGAAAACATGACCCAAAATCATGGCAATAAAAAGATATTTTACCAAAATAAAATCTCAGTTGAAACTGTGAATGTAAGATGAGTAATTCTTAACTTTCCTGGAAAAATCTGTTGTTTGTACGTAACTGGCACGCTCACGAAGACAAAAAGGAATTGTCAGGTTTGAATCTAACTGGAAACAAAAGCAAGCAACCAAACAGAAAAAGCAACACAGACAAAACTGAAGGAGAGAAAAAGAGAAGAAAATGAGACTGAAAAACAGAAAACAATTTTCTTGCAATTTGCAGTCTGTGCATTGGCACCTACCTCGTGAAAGAAAGCAAAAGGTAAGTTTCCACAAACCCAGGGACGAGTTCTTATCTGTTGAGTTTGTCCACCGTGAGGACAACACCCACTTTAGGACACAGCACATGGGTTTTTTTTTGTTTTGTTTTGTTTTCCATTTCCTATCACTTCCTGAAAGAGACCGCCATGATTTTGTTTTGACAAGGAGCAGACAACTGCTGACGTAGGAATGGAGGCGATTATTGGGGATTTCACTAACAAGCTTTGCCATTGGATGAATTTGATAGACAAACAACCACACAGAAGACCACTCTGTGACATGATGATGAATGAACTTTGTATTGGCTGCATGTCTTGAGAAGGGCCATGGTTGACAGTTAGCACTGCTAAGCAGTAGTTGTTTTTTGTCACTCGACATCCTGACCTCCTGACCTAGTTCTGTAGAGGAATGAGAAAAGAGAGAGAGAGAGAGGAAGAGAGAGGAGAGAGGAGAGGAGAGAGAGAGAGAGAGAGAGAGAGAGAGAGAGAGAGAGAGGATCAATAAAGAATCTCCAGGAATCAATTGAAGACAACGTTCTTATCAAAAAAGAGAAATTATTTTCGGTGCCCCTTTATCATTGAACTGATCAAAAATGAAACTGGTTTAAACATCATTTAGTTTCTATGAGAAACTAATAAGAATCATGGTCTCAGCCTCTGCATAAGAAAACAAAAGATTTCTAAATGGCCTTTAGGTCAATATATACGCACGCACCCACGCATACACGCACACACACACACCACACACACACACGCACGCACGCACGCACGCACGCACGCACGCACGCACCACACACACACACACAATTTAAAACTAAGAATGTAACCTAAACTCACAATGTTTTCAGGTCAAAACGTCCTTTGTGAGATGCAGTGTCCACTGTTGAAATATGAACTGGATCCAGCTGACTTCTCCTGCTGCTTATCAAAATTACCAATGTGTCTGCCATCATCTTGTGGAAGGAACATCTGAAATACCAATGTCGTCTGCCATCATCTTGTGGAAGGGACATCTGAAATACCAATGTCGTCTGCCATCATCTTGTGGAAGGGACATCTGAAATACCAATGTCGTCTGCCATCATCTTGTGGAAGGGACATCTGAAATACCAATGTCGTCTGCCATCATCTTGTGGAAGGGGAACATCTGAAATACCAATGTCGTCTGCCATGATTTGTGGAAGGGACATCTGAAATACCAATGTCGTCTGCCATCATCTTGTGGAAGGGAACATCTGAAATACCAATGTCGTCTGCCATCATCTTGTGGAAGGGACATCTGAAATACCAATGTCGTCTGCCATCATCTTGTGGAAGGGAACATCTGAAATACCAATGTCGTCTGCCATCATCTTGTGGAAGGAACATCTGAAATACCAATGTCGTCTGCCATCATCTTGTGGAAGGGAACATCTGAAATACCAATGTCGTCTGCCATCATCTTGTGGAAGGGACATCTGAAATACCAATGTCGTCTGCCATCATCTTGTGGAAGGGACATCTGAAATACCAATGTCGTCTGCCA
The DNA here is from genome assembly GCA_030674155.1 of Stramonita haemastoma. Classification (NCBI taxonomy): domain Eukaryota; kingdom Metazoa; phylum Mollusca; class Gastropoda; order Neogastropoda; family Muricidae; genus Stramonita; species Stramonita haemastoma. The sequence goes on along the minus strand of CM060320.1, from coordinate 59,438,189 downwards.
TCATCTTGTGGAAGGGACATCTGAAATACCAATGTCGTCTGCCATCATCTTGTGGAAGGGACATCTGAAATACCAATGTCGTCTGCCATCATCTTGTGGAAGGGACATCTGAAATACCAATGTCGTCTGCCATCATCTTGTGGAAGGGACATCTGAAATACCAATGTCGTCTGCCATCATCTTGTGGAGGGGACATCTGAAATACCAATGTCGTCTGCCATCATCTTGTGGAAGGGACATCTGAAATACCAATGTCGTCTGCCATCATCTTGTGGAGGACATCTGAAATACCAATGTCGTCTGCCATCATCTTGTGGAAGGGACATCTGAAATACCAATGTGTCTGCTATCATCTTGTGGAAGGGACATCTGAAATACCAATGTGTCTGCCATCATCTTGTGGAGGGGACATCTGAAATACCAATGTCGTCTGCCATCATCTTGTGGAGGGGACATCTGAAATACCAATGTCGTCTGCCATATCTTGTGGAAGGGACATCTGAAATACCAATGTCGTCTGCCATCATCTTGTGGAAGGGACATCTGAAATACCAATGTCGTCTGCCATCATCTTGTGGAAGGGACATCTGAAATACCAATGTCGTCTGCCATCATCTTGTGGAAGGGACATCTGAAATACCAATGTCGTCTGCCATCATCTTGTGGAAGGGACATCTGAAATACCAATGTCGTCTGCCATCATCTTGTGGAAGGGACATCTGAAATACCAATGTCGTCTGCCATCATCTTGTGGAGGGGACATCTGAAATACCAATGTCGTCTGCCATCATCTTGTGGAAGGGACATCTGAAATACCAATGTCGTCTGCCATCATCTTGTGGAGGGGACATCTGAAATACCAATGTCGTCTGCCATCATCTTGTGGAGGGACATCTGAAATATCAATGTCGTCTGCCATCATCTTGTGGAGGGACATCTGAAATACCAATGTTGTCTGCCATATGTTGTGGAAGGAACATCTGAAATACCAATGTGTCTGCCATTATTTGTGGAAGGGACATCTGAAATACCAATGTCGTCTGCCATCATCTTGTAGAAGGGACATCTGAAATACCAATGTCGTCTGCTATCATCTTGTGGAAACATCTGAAATACCAATGTCGTCTGCCATTATCTTGTGGAAGGAACATCTGAAATACCAATGTGTCTGCCATCATCTTGTGGAGGGACATCTGAAATACCAATGTCGTCTGCCATGATGTTGTGGAAGAACATCTGAAATACCAATGTGTCTGCCATCATCTTGTGGAGGGAACATCTGAAATACCAATGTGTCTGCCATCATCTTGTGGAGGGAACATCTGAAATACCAATGTCGTCTGCCATTATCTTGTGGAAGGAACATCTGAAATACCAATGTCGACTGCCATCATCTTGTGGAAGGAACATCTGAAATACCAATGTCGTCTGCATTATCTTGTGGAAGAACATCTGAAATACCAATGTCGTCTGCATATATCTTGTGGAAGGAACATCTGAAATACCAATGTGTCTGCCATTATCTTGTGGAAGGAACATCTGAAATACCAATTTTCGTCTGCCATCATCTTGTGGAAGGAACATCTGAAATACAATGTTCTGACATCTTGTGGAACAGCCATTTTTGCCATGACAAGTAATATTCTATTTAAAGTCTGATAATCTGTGATTCG
>CM060320.1:59431516-59434016 GCA_030674155.1 Stramonita haemastoma | reverse complement strand
CTGATCTGTACTTACCTATCATTAAAATGTGATCATAAGGCACCTTTCTTGATGATTCAATGGGTTAAAAAAAAATCAATATGAATAGAAAAAATCTCATAAACAAAAAAAAACAATACCTCACACCTAAAAATATTCATTCCAAGATAAGGAAAAAAGAGCACCAAGCACAAGTTCAGAAATAAATCAATAAGTAAATGCCAACCTTAAACTCCAATTCAAAACTCTTACATCACTTTCTTGATTCTATCTGGCTGTGAAAACTTTCAGATGCTGTTATAGTATATAAAAAAAACCCCAAACACCCCTCACAAAAAACCAAAAAACCCACCAAAAAACCAACTTCTCAACATATATTTTTCTGTGGTTATGGTTTTGAATTTTGAATAATATCAAAAACAATATCAGATCAGTTCTGACAATGAAAAACATCATAAAATGATTTCTGCTCTCTCTTTTTCCTTTCTTCCATAAAATGAAGGTCAGAACTGAGACAGCTATTTCAACAAAGCCAGTAATCATGAACAAAATATGACACTGTTTAGAGCCCAGCTGACCTCGAGGGCCACATGATATAAGACTAAAGAAATTCAATGTCGCAGACCAAATCCAAACAAAAGATTTCTCACTGACTGGCCTGAAAATGTGAAGAATGGCTGGAAGGAAAATGAAGCAAATCATAAGAAAAAAAAAATGCACCTGGCTTCTATGAAATCTTACCTAGGCTCTAAAAAATGTAAACTGAAACAAAACAACACAAACACAAGAAGCTCCAATCAAACACTTATTTTAATGAAATATGTTATTAATCTTATTTGTGAAGTCACATGCATGTGAATGATTTGAATGCAAGTGCTTTGATTTGTTTGCTTTACAAGATTCAGCGCTGTCAAAATGCAAAACATATTATCATAACCTAAGAAAAAAAAGAGAACATGCAAGTATATATTTCTACAGATATGAAATGTGATATTTCGTATCTTTGATTACGATTTGTATATTGCCTGTTATATTGTAATTGTAATTGCCCTTCAGGATGATTAAAGTTTTTTGACTTGCTTGCTTGTTTGTGTCACCAACTGGACAACATGTTTTCTATTCTGTTATGAGAGAGATAGAGAGCTTATTTAGGTGCAAACAATACGTACAAAATGGCACAAACAAATAAAGGTTTAATCATACACAAAATTCTGATTGTGAACTCTGGCGCCATGGCAGTTTGTTCCATTACACAGAACACAAAACGTAAGTACAATAACAAATGGATGATATGTAATGTATAGTTCGGTTTCACCCACAACCACATCTTCTTCCTGATAGATAAAAAAAAAAGAATACTGTTTAGCAATAAATCAGAAACAATATGTACACAGCACATAGCAAGTTGCATAGTCTGACAAGATGTATTGAACTGGTTACCTTGTAATTAAAAAAAAAACACACAACATACAACCACCATCACCAACATAAATAGTGAAATACAAAAAGTGAATTGTGGAAGAAGCCATAAGTAAAAAAGAAGCAAGAAGAGGAATGAGAAAGAGCAACCATGCAGGTGGCCAGACAGAAGGCACAGTTAAAAAGAAACAGGCAGAACAGATTGAGGAAAAATGAATAGTTAGATACAGAGTCTGAGAGTGAGAGACATATCTACACATCATACAGAAACAACCAGACAGTGAGAGGCATATACATGTACATAAATTACACAGAGAAACAACCAGATTGATTGAAATGTCTTTTTTTTTTTTAAAGCAATATAAATACTTGAGACAACAAAATAGACAATGCCAATTTCAAACAGTGTTACACGACAAGACGGTGGGAATGATTATTATATATCAACAGAAACAATAAACAGAAACGAGGATTATGTTTACTCATTACAGGATTACATATGATGATCTCATTTCAACTATCTAAAAAACTCACTTCATATTTAATGAAAACCAAGCCACAAACAGGTGAACCTAGTTGAATCTCAGATCTAAGGATAGTACGACTTTTCAAATATACTATTCCAAGGCTTAGAAAATGCTTAAAAAATTACCACAGTGGAGATATAAACAAAGATGGAATAAAAAAAAACCCACACAAACAAATACACAACAACAAAAAAGGCGAATTTACATCCCAATATAATGGTGTGGTCATGGTTCAACAGCATTGTAATATTTACCATATCACTACCTTACATTGTACTGAATAATCACAGTCCATAGTCCGCTGATTTTTTACATTATTTTTTTCCCTTCTTGCCACAAAAACTTAATGGTCTCTCTTTGAAAAACAAAAATTAAAGGTTTAGTTTCAGTCATGAAGAACTTAATGGTGTTTTTGATAATAAAAATCTTTGATCAACTGCTGTCAATTCAAAGATGACAAAAACTGGTCCAAAAAACAGGAACCCATAGAAAACCATCACATTACATGCACAATAATCTCATGACTTTTTGTGTTTGAACATTTTTTTAGTTTTGTTTTCCGCCGGTTTGATTTT
>CM060320.1:59406516-59421516 GCA_030674155.1 Stramonita haemastoma | reverse complement strand
CCATGAAGAACCGCGAGAAGATGGTGGAGGTATGGGGGGAAGGAGGGTTGGGGGGGGGGGGGGGGGGGGGGGAAGGGGGGGGGGTAGGTGGGGTGGGTGTGGGGTGGGTTTGGGGGTTGGGGTGTGCAGGGGTGTTGGGGTGGGTGGGGGTGTGGTGTGTGGGTGGGGGTAGGTGGGGTAGGGGGTTGAGAGGGTGTGGTGGTGAAGGTGTTTTTTAGAAATTTTTTTACTGTCTTTTTTCTGTCTCTGTGTCTATTTGTTTCTTACCTTCTCTTTCTCTTTCTCTTTGTGTGTGTGTGTGTGTGTGTGTGTGTGTGTGTGTGTGTGTGTGTGTGTGTGTGTGTGTGTGTGAGGTCATAAATCTTTCTCTATCACAGTTTTTTTCCAAAATTTGTGTGGTCATAGTGTGTAGTGTAGTATTAGTTTCACATACACAATATCCATGTCCTGTAAATATTTTGTATTGTTTTCATTTGATCTTTTCATTGATTGCATTCATTTCTAGTATGTGTTTTTGTTCCCTACACCTCACCTGATGTGTCCTTGTGACTGGGCATAAAAGCTCATCACAGTAAACATCATTATTGTCTTAGATGCTGAAAGAAAGAGGGGGGCAGGGGGTAGGGGGGGGGGGGGGTGGATGGTGTGTGTGTGTGTTGATATGCGATTTTCTGTAAATTTTTTCAGGTTTTCCTGAACAAGTAATCTACATAAGTATTTACTACTACTACTACTACTACTACTACTACTACTACTACTACTACTACTACTACTACTACTACTACTAATAATACAGGGAATTTATATAGCACTCTATCTTGTTAAAACAAATCAAAGCGCTTGCATTCGACCTACACAACACACAAGCAATCAACAACAACTTATAGTTTCAGCAAAATCGAATGTACACTTTCTTTGCATGGATGTGTGGTGTTGTTTCAGGTGATGTTTGAGAAGTACCAGTTTCACAGTGTTCACATAGCCATCCAGGCTGTGCTCACTTTGTATGCTCAAGGTAAGTGAAAGTGTGTGTGTGTGTGTGGGGGGAGTGGTGTGTGTGTGTGTGTGTGTGTTGTATGTGTATGTGTATGTGTGTGTGTGTGTGTGTGTGTGTGTGGTGTGTTGAGAGAGAGAGAGAGAGAGAGAGAGAGAGAGAGAGAGAGAGAGAGAGAGAGAGAGAGAGAGAGAGAGAGAGAGAGTGTGTGTGTGTGTGTGTGTGTGTGTGTGTGTGTGTGTGTGTGTGTGTGTGTGTGTGTGTGCATGGGCGTGTTCCAGTGTCACAAAATGCCTTGTACATTAAATTATCAAAATTTTCAGGAACAGATTACTCAAATACTTATAAATGTAAGGGCACTTACAAACCAGTTCTGTGATGCTGTGTCCATTTCAGTGGGCTTTTCTTCTTCTTTGAACACTCAGACAGCAACTATTGTTTTTTTTCATATGAGTGAAAATGGGTTGCACTGCCATTAAGTGCTTGACATGCCAGGCCCAATGCATTTGACTTCGGCGTTGGAGAGAATAGTTATACAATTCCCCAAACATAATGCCCTTATGCTTCATTGTGGTGCTCTGAAAACTTCTTAGGGAGTGAAGGAAGAAGTCAGAATAGTGCTGTTTTAAAATTTTTTTTTATGTGTTCATTCTTTTATTTTGTGGATAGTGCTTTTTTAAATTTTTTTAATTTTTTACAACCAGTTGTATGCAGTTCTGTAAATTTTGTCATCAGTTACCACAATCACACAATGGCCTATTCTTTGAAAAGCAAGACCCGGTTTTTACGTATGCGCAAGATGTTCTGCATGCGTTGACTCACAAGACCTTGGCTTATAGTCTCATCCGAAGGACTTTTGCGAGAGTGGAGTCTGCACTGATGTTAACTCGAGGGGAAAAGACCCCCTTGAAAGGGATTCGAACCCGAGTCAACAGATAACAGGCACAGTGCACAACCCTCTAACCAACCAGGCTATTCCATCCCTCTGTGTGTTGTTTGTTGTGTTACAGGTCTGCTGACAGGAGTGGTGGTTTTTGTTTTTCTCACCTGTGTGTTGTTGTGTTACAGGTCTGAGAGTAGGAGTGGTGGTTTTTGTTTTTCTCACCTGTGTGTTGTTGTGTTACAGGTCTGAGAGTAGGAGTGGTTGTTTTTGTTTTTCTCACCTGTGTGTTGTTGTGTTACAGGTCTGAGAGTAGGAGTGGTTGTTTTTGGTTTTTCTCACCTGTGTGTTGTTGTGTTACAGGTCTGAGAGTAGGAGTGGTGGTTTTTGTTTTTCTCACCTGTGTGTTGTTGTGTTACAGGTCTGCTGACAGGAGTGATTGTTTTTGTTTTTCTCACCTGTGTGTTGTTGTGTTACAGGTCTGAGAGTAGGAGTGGTTGTTTTTGGTTTTTCTCACCTGTGTGTTGTTGTGTTACAGGTCTGAGAGTAGGAGTGGTGGTTTTTGTTTTTCTCACCTGTGTGTTGTTGTGTGACAGGTCTGCTGACAGGAGTGGTGGTGGACTCAGGTGATGGGGTCACTCACATCTGCCCTGTCTACGACGGTTTCTCCCTGCCTCACCTGACTCGGCGTCTGGACATTGCTGGCCGTGACATCACCAAATACCTCATCAAGGTGAGGGGGTGGGGAGTGGGGTGGGGGAGGGGGGGCGATGAAAACTCATGGTGCATATGGGGTTAATTTTTGTTGACTGTTTCTTTTGGTTGGTCTTTTATGCATGCATGCACATACGGACACGCGCGCTTACACACAAGCTTACTCACTGGCTTACACACACTTTTAATCCTTTGGATGAGACTATAAACAGACGTCCCATGTGTGAACACACGCAGAACATCTTGTGCACAAGTTAAAACCAGTTTTGCTTTTTGGAAGAGTAGGCCTTTGTGTGCCGGTGGGAATGGATGAAAAAACTGACAAAACTGCATACACATTGGGACTAGATGAAGAAAAGCTTTAAGCACATGAGAACTTAACCCATCATCCTTGATATAAAATAATAAATAAATAACAAAAATAAATAATAAAAATACCCCCCCTTCACACACACACGCACGCACACATACACTCACACCACACACACACACACACACACACACACACACACACACACACACACACACACACACACACACTTGTTAACATGTCAACATATTTACATTTTCCACTAATTCTTTTAACCAATGCTGACAAATTTTCCCACAGTTGTTGCTGCTCCGTGGCTATGCATTCAACCATTCTGCCGACTTTGAGACCGTGCGTATGCTGAAAGAGAAGTTGTGCTACGCTGCCTACGACATCGAACAGGAACAGAAACTGGCACTGGAGACCACAGTTCTGGTGGAACCTTACAAAGTAGGTCACTTTGGGGAAAATTGTTTTGAAAGAGAGAGAGAGAGATAGAGAGAGAGAGAGATAGAGAGAGAGAGAGAGAGAGAGAGAGAGAGAGAGAGAGAGAGAGAGAGAGAGAGAGAGAGAGATTTGATTTGATTTTGATTTGATTTGATTTGATTTGATTTGATTTATTCTTTAAATCGAGGATAATAGAATAAGCACTCTTGTGCTTTTTTACATTCAGTCCACATTTGAGAGAGAGAGAGAGAGAGAGAGAGAGAGAGAGAGAGAGAGAGAGAGAGAGAGAGAGAGAGAGAGAGAGAGAGAGAGAGAGAGAGAGAGAGAGTGAGTGTGTGTGTGTGTGTGGTGTGTGTGTGTGTGTGTTAGTGAGTGTGTGAGTGAGTGTGTTGTGTTGTGTTGTGTTGTGTTGTGTTTGTTGTGTGTGTGTGTGTGTGTGTGTGTGTGTGTTTGGTGTGGTGTGTGTGTGTGTGTGTGTTTGGTGTGTGTGTGTGTGTGTGTGTGTGTGTGTGTGTGTGTGTGTGTGTGTGTGTGTGTGTGTGTGTGTGTGTGTGTATGGTGATGTGTTGTGTTGTGTTGTGTTGTTGTGTTGTGTGTTGTGTTGTGTGTTGTGTGTGTGTATACATACATACATGCAAACATGCAGAAGATCAAATATGCATGTTGAAGATGATGATCCCATAATTCATGTCAATGTTTGGTGGGTTAAAGAAACACACAAATACACCCAACATACATCCCTGGAGACCGAGTGTGGCTGTCTTCATGGTGGGCAAAAAATGGTCAGATACACAAAATCTCACCATTAGTGAAGCTCGGAGCTCTGAAGAAGAAGAAGAACAACAACAAAATACAGATTACACTTAATAGACCCAGACATCACATAACCCCTCCAAACCTTATATAAAAAACAACAACACACACACACATACACAAAAACCAACCTCCAAACCATCTCATTCAATGTTCAGCTCCCAGATGGCCGAGTGATCAACGTGGGGAGGGGAGCGGTTCGGAGCCCCCGGAAGCCCTAAGCCACTTTCTCACAGTCTTTAATTTGAAAACCTCCCCTCTGGGACATAAATACAACCTCGAACAACAGAAACACAACCAAAAAAAACCAAACAAACTCAAAACAAAAAAAGCCAGATGACACTCAGTAGACACAGAACATCTTGCGCACATGTCAAATCCTGTTCCGCTTTTCGTAAGAGTAGGCCATTGTGTGCCGGTGGGAACAGATGACAAGATCTACACAACTGCATACACACAGGGACTGGATGAAAAAAAGCACATGGGTGCTTATCCCATTATCCTCAATATAAAAGAATAAAATAAAATAAAAAAATAAATAAAAACTACACACCCCCCCCCCCCCTAAAGACCTGCTCTATCCTCAGCTCCCAGATGGCCGAGTGATCAACGTGGGGGGTGAGCGGTTCGGAGCTCCTGAAGCCCTGTTCCAGCCTCATCTGATCAACGTGGATGGGGTGGGCGTGGCGGAGCTGCTCTTCAACACCATTCAGGCAGCCGACATGGACATTCGGGCCGAGTTCTACAAGCACATCGTGCTGTCTGGAGGCAGCACCATGTACCCTGGCCTGCCTTCCAGGCTGGAGAGGGAGATCAAGCAGCTGTACCTGGAGAGAGTGCTGAAAGGGGACACCTCCAGAATCTCTGTAAGATTTTTTTTGTGTGTGTAATTCATTTGGAATTTTAAGTATCAAGCAGTAATTGGTGATTCTTGAAGATTTGGAATTAAAAAAAATATCTGTGAGTTTGTAGGTTCTGAGCAGAGTTTGTATTTTGATAATATGGGAGCAGGGGGTGGGATGACTTAGCGGATAGAGTGTTGTGTTCGTGATCTGGTGGTCTGAGATCAAGCCACAATGGAGATGCTTGTTTCAGGGGAATTTTGCTGTGGAGTTAACATCAGTACTGACTTCACTCCAATCCAGTCCAATCCAATCATATTGTTTATAGCCCCGCTGACCACACAGGCCTTATTAGGGCTGTCAGCTTGTTAAATTTTAAATCTCAGAATAAAATTGTGCAACTGTATACAAATTAAAACACCTTGAAAGTCATTGATATATATTTTGTGCTGGTAGGAATTGATAACAAAATTGAAAATAAAACACATGCACACAGGTTAGACACCATCCCCAAAGTTGGAAAGCAGGTACCTCAGTGGTGGGTTAAGATGGTCGCATACACACAGTCTCACATCAGTGATTCTCTGCACTCTAGTCAAGAAACAAACCAAAAAAAAAACAAACCCCAGACTTTAAACAACTCTTAAACTAAACCGAACACATGTCAATGACTCTCTTTCAGAAATTCAAGACTAAACTAACACATCTCAACAACTCTGTTTTCAGAAATTCAAGATCCGCATCGAGGACCCTCCACGCCGCAAGCACATGGTGTTTCTGGGCGGGGCGGTGTTGGCCGACATCATGAAGGACAAAGACGACTTCTGGCTGCTGCGCAGCGAGTACGAGGAGAAGGGCTGAAGGTGCTGGACAAACTGGTCAAGCCCACCAACAAGTGATGAGGGAGGGAGCAGCAGGTGTGGAGAGAGAGAGAGAGAGAGGAGGGAGGGAGGGATTGTGCTGGACCAGCTTCGGTATAGGTTTTTGATTTTTTGGGTTTTTTTGTGTGTTTTTTTTGGTGGTCTCTCAGGGGAAAGGGATAAAGTATTTGATGGAGAAAAAAAAAAATGCTGGTTTTTTTGTTTGTCTTACTGGAGGGAGGGATTGTGTAGGACCAGCTTGAATATGTACTTTTGAATTTTTGTTTTTGTTTTGGTGGTCTCTCAGGGGAAAGGGACAAAGTATTTTGTGGGAGAAAAAATGCTGGTGTTTTGTTTTGGTTTGTATTATTTATTGTTTTGTTGTGTGTGAGAGTTAAGGTGTTTTTTTTTTGAGAGGCATTCCATAGTGTGTGTGTGTGTGAACAACTGTGTGTGTTTTGTGTGTGTGTGTGAACATGTGTGGGAGTGTTTGTGGTTTTTGTGTGTGTGTGTGTGTGTGTGTGTGTGTGTGTGTGTGTGTGTGTGTGTGTGTGTGTGTGTGTGTGTGCACTCATGTGTGTATATGGGCCTGAGCAATTCATTAAATGATTTTTTAAAGTTATTTCTTGCAAAGTTAAGTATGCAACGACTAGAACTTTAAAAAGGAAAAGTTTACCAAATTTTGATATTATTTGTCTGTATCAAAACAGAACAGAAAGAACATTTCAATTCAAAATGCTTGTCATACAAAAAGAAGTGATGGATTCACACCTATACCAAGAGATCTTAACTCACTCAGACCTGCAAAGTTAGCTCAGACAGCAACTATTGTTGTCTGTCATGTGAGCTGAAAATATGTTGTGCTGCTGTTGAAACGCCTGATAAGTCAGACCCAGCGCATCCAACTTAGGTGTGTAAAACTTAGCAGATTTGGTCAGATGCAGTTTTGTCTATGTACACAGCATGTAAAAACTCCACATCTCCAACAGTGGGGTGCTCCATAAACATGGTTTTGATTCCAAACACTGCTAGCAGTTATACAAACAAACACTCTACTTAAAAATGTCATTAACATCTAGTCTGTTATGACTCGGGTCTACAACTGTGAAAAAGTCCACAAACATTTTAAATTCAAAGCGCTGTTCCGAAAATGAATGCATCATTCTAAACTTCCGAACTTTCCAAACATTGGAATTAGAAAAGGAACAGCTACGATAAGGATCTCTCTTCTGGGGCAAGTTAATGCCAACACATTCCATATGTGATGTGCAGTTAGAATGTTTTTATTGAAGTGAAAATTGTATTCCAGGTTCTTTCTACAAGAAAGAGTAAATGTTGCTGGAGGAAAAACTGCACAGACTGGCTGAGATTGCAGTTAGACTTACACCCGTTTCCCAAGCTATTGAAGATGCTTTGTTCTGAATCTTGTTGTTTGACTTTATGTGTGTATGTGTCTGTAAGTGAAGAAGACATTTCTGAATTGAGATGATTTGGTGTGACATGTAAAAACTTTGAAATTGGTATACTTAAGTGGGTGTCTAGTGAGAAATGTGTTCAAAGTTTGTTGGGTTCTTTGGTTTTGGAGTTTTTGTTTTTTGCACTGCAATGTTAATCATCATTCCTTCATACTCCCCAAAGTCAGAATGCAGCTACCTTCATGGTAGGTAAAAACGGTTGCATGCCCAAAATCTCACCATTAGTGAACCTCAGAGCTCTAGCTGAGGAAAAAAAGCAACAAAAAAAACCTTCATACAAGTCGGAGTCTGAAAGTCCTTTCCATGCATTTGAATTCATTATGTTGGCTGTTGTAAAGGTGTATGTGTCATGTCAGTGTTGATGGTAATGGTTACTCAATATGAAGAGGCAATTTTCATTGAAAATGTGCACATGTACAGACCATTTTATTTTGTGTATCTTAAAATCTACTGATTTGGAGTCCTTTGTAATACTGACAGGGGTTGGTAACAGACATCATTACCAGTCTTTGCCTTTGGTGCCTTATTATCAAGTCACTGGTATTATTCACTGTTTATTTCACTGTGATTTCAACAGGATTTTACTTTTTTTTCATAGGGATATGCAGGTTTTACTTCGACACAAAAAGCAAGCATTTTTACAACGTGTCTCAAAAATTTTGAAGCATGTTTACTTTTTTCATAGGGATATGCAGGTTTTACTTTGACACAAAAAGCAAGAATTTTTACAGTGTGCTTCAAAACTTTTGGAGCATGTTTGTGTCAAAAATTTTGGAGCATGTTTGAGACAGTGCAAAGTACGTCAAAATAGACATGAGTTGGATCCTTCTAGACACTAAGCCACCTTCTCAAGTCCCTAAAGCAGAAATCTCTGCTAGGATTAAATACAATAACATCACCATATGAATTTTATTTCTATGGACAAATTTAACAGTGTTCTAATGCAAACCAGCTTTCTGCATATTTTTCTCAGCAATATAATATCATTAGCAAAGGTTTACCAAAATCGAGACAATCTTGACATCTAAAAAATAAGTGTTCAAAAACTCATATTATAAATATCCTTTCCCCCCCATTGTTTTGGGCATTAAAACTGCTGCAGATGAATAGTACAGGCAGTGTAGTTCTATCATTATAAAATGCAATGAACTGTTGGTGTATGTACTGTCATGCATTCCTACTAGCCAGGATTCTCAACAACTTTTTGCAGCAATGTTCAACTATGAGTTCTGACCTAGTCTTTCAGATCAGACAATTTTTTAATTTTTTGTTTAATTTTTGACTCAATGCGGAGTGCAATTTACTGCTGTGCTGTTTCCTCGTTATGCAGGTCTTTGATCTTTGTCCTTTGTGATAATTCTCAGCATAACGTTTCGTGTTTGATGGTGTCGTGCTGGTGGATTCGTACATGTATGCATGTACTTGTAATTATTTGAGGAGTTACATGATTATTATATCATAAGTTTTCAGTATGCCATGATGATATACACTTTGCATGAACGGGCTTAGATTACAAATGCCAAATGCTTGCGCACATATCTACTAACAAGTATTCTTTACGTATCAACTGTATGGATATTTTTAAATATGACAAGTATTCCAAATGTATAGAAATGTATTATCCTTAGAGAAAGAGAAGTGCAATTTTACTTCCACCTCTTACATTTCCCAGCAAGGAGTTTGAATTTTACTTGCCACATAAAGTACTCGTACATGAAATTTTACGACCGACATGTTTTATTCAACAATTCAGCAAATGGTATTGAATATTGTCTTGAATAAAATCTGAAACTTCAAAACTATCAGTATGTGAATGTATGTGACTTTTCCTGGTTCTTTTCCTTCTTCTTTGTCGAACACTCAGACAGCAACTATTGTTGTCTGTCATATGAGCGAAAAATGCTTTGTACTGCTGTAAAGTGCCTGACAGGTCAGGCCTGGCCCATCAGACTTTGGTATGGTACTTTTCTGGAAACAATTGTCCTTAACCCTCTTAGTCCCGAACTGGGATTTGCCGGGATTGAATAATTGCCCCCCTTGAATCCCGAACCTTGATTTGCTGAGATTTACACACAGTAGTTTTCCATCAGGCAGTGACCTTCACCGATTGCTACCATATGCCAAAGCTCTATCAGGCCACATGCACAAAGCCTGTGGTAAAGAGTCTGGAAGTAATTATAGCTGCTGGTATGTACTTAGAAGGTGGAAAAGGCAAGCGAGCATGTGTGTCTGACCTGATTTCGTGATGGAATGCGAAATCTTGGGGCGGTTTGTGTTCAGAGAGTCTGAATGCAAGAGGGTTAACCTCCTGAAGAGTTATTAAGGCAAGGTGACAATTCTCCCTCATGTGTGGATGGAGGGTACGTTGAACCTGACAAATAATAATAATAATTCATGGAATTTATATAGCGCTATATCTTGTAAAAACAAATCAAAGCACTTGCACTCAACCCTCACAACAAACAAGCAACCACTGACAATGAATAATTCTAGCAAATTCGAAAGCATGAGCACACACACACACACACACACACACACTTATAGAGGCTATACATTTAGGCAGGGTGAAGGGAATTTCAAATGTTGAAGGCAGGGACAAATAGGAAATGAAAACAGAAGGCAAAAATCTTAGGTTTGAAACAAGTGTGTCTTGAGGTTGGATTTAAAAGTGTCATATGTAGGCTTTTGCCGAAGGGAGAGAGGGAGGTCATTCCAGATTGATGGACCAGAAATAGAGAAAGAGCGGCAGCCAACGGTAGATAGGTTGAATCTAGGTATCTTTAAGGATAAGGTATCTGCAGCCGAATGCCAAAATGACAAATCCCCATTCTTACATTCTGCTCATTCAGTCTATAGAGTCTCAAGCACACGGGACAGAAGCCTGGTGAGTCGACTTGCTAAAAGAGCATTTATTCCACAGTACAACTGGCTGTGCACCTCTGCAATCCACAGCAACCCAACAGTGACAAAACACAAACCTAAAAATTGTACACAAGATTTCCAATAATGCAAAAATGACCTTCCACCATAACTGACTACTGAAAAAAACAACAACCACCCCCATGAAATAAGCATGTTGGTAAGACCCATTAAAAAATATCCGTGTCTCCTTCCCCATGAAAGATAAATAAAACCAAAAAAAAAAAAAAGAGAAGCAAATAGATCGCTTACTTAAAGGTTTTTATATCAAAAAGAACCTCAAGTGTTTGTGGTACCAACGTACTTTTACACAAAGATAATTCTTATATCTTGTCTTGGGACAACACTTTTATCAAAATAGCTTGAGTGCCTACACACACACACACACACACAGGCAGGCGCACACACACACACACAGAGGCAGGCACACACACACACACACATAGAGGCAGGCACACACACACACACACACACACACACACACAGAGGCACACACACACACACAGAGGCACACACACACACACACATATGCACACACACACACACACAGAGGCACACACACAGGCACACACACACACCTGCGCACAGAGGCACACTGACACACACACAGAGACAAATTTGTCTTAACTGTAACCCGTCTTAATGACCTATTCTTACACTTTATCAAAATAGCTTGAGCGCCTACACACACACACACACAGAGGCACACACATAGAGGCACACACACACACACATTTGTCTTAACTGTAACCTGTCATAATGACCTATTCTTTCACAGACGATGGACAGGACTTTGCTAGCTGTGTGTGCAAGATGCCATGAATGTGTTTGGTCTTACATGAGACCTTGGTTTATATAATAACATTGAAGAAAAAAAAAAAAAAGGGAGAACATACACAGAGGCTTTCCATCATCTAAGTGCTTGCAGACGAGACTGAAAACAAGTCTATACCTAGGTGTTGCATTGCCACAACAGGTACATGAAGAGTAATTTTTGACATTTTCACACATTTATATGCTAGAAAATTATATTTTTTCAATTTGTTTTATTCGTGTTTATTTTCAGACCGACTTATAGTGCTTTCAGACACTGATCCGAGGGCCATGTGAAGAAAATGGCCATTTTAGTACACATTTACTGTGCAAACTGTTTGCATTTGTTTATCAAGTTTGAAACATGAATTATATCAGGTTGCAGACTAGGTGCAGACACCTTCAACAATGTAACAAGATTACTGGTGAGAATCTGCCGATTCTGTTGATAGGCCATATATATGCCAATGTTTGTGAAATCAGTATCATCGTTACAAACATTTTGAAAAAGAAAAAAAGACATTTAAAAATGGATTTTTGCGTGCATGTCGAGTAAATGAACAACAGTACCATGAACAGACCTGTCTATAGGTTCAATCCAGTCTAATCTTGTTGTGAACCTGAAAATGTGGAACACTGAACATTGTTAAAACTAGCTCACAACACTTCTAAAAACCTTGTACAGTTGTAGGCAAGTTTTTTTTCTCATTGACTTGATATGCCTTTAGTGGGAGGGTGTCACACCCATTTGTAAAGTCCTCCCTTCTTTATACCCTCATCCATCATTAATCATCCACTATTTGTTGTGGTTGTTGCACAATCCCCAGCTTGCCACCCTGAAGGGTCACCCAAAATGTGCACTCTGACTCACTCATCCCACCTGGGAATCACTGTGAGATTGAAACTGCATATCCGATGAGAAGTTTGCATGCATGACTCTTTTCAAGTACCTCGCCATATAGGCAGCCATACTCCTCCGACATAAGAAGATATCCACTGTTTAAAAATGCACTGCTCTTTTACTTTGTATCTCCTGTTTAAAGAAACACTCCTCTTTTTACTTTGTTTGCAGTCATCAGAAGCAATAAGTTTTCCTGGATTTTTCTACACACGTCTCAGAGAGAAGAAGTTAAGGACTGGAAAAACTAGGGTATTTCTTGAAGCAGATCTCAATCCTTCAACCTAAGGGATTACTGACTGTCCCATACACAACAGAATTAAAATGGATTCTTCGATTCAGTCTCCCCCCAAACAAGACATCTTCATAACAGAAAACAGCATTTGAAGAAAAAAAAAAAGGTCTGAAAGGCATTATCAAAAAACCCCAAACAATAATGAAATAACATATTTACTAACCGTCAAGTCTTCTACGCATATAAACACACAACCCGTACACACAGGACCTGCATAAACTACGAGATTTCAGCTACTTCATGTCATTACATTGGTCCATGATTTCCAATGGTCCATAAAAATTTCCAACAAGAAAACTCGATATCACTTACAACGTGACCCTCCCTCCCCTTATACCACAAAAACCACCCACATCATGGTGACGCATAACACAGCTTATACACTTAAGTGTATACATAGATATAAAAAAAATAAATCGAGAAAACAAAACGAAAAACAAACCCCCAACCCAAACCACAACCTCTAAAAAATGTCACCACACACCATTGCAGTAAACAGTAATTCATAAAATCACAGGCAGTGACATAACTCCTTGCATTCAAATCACAATGAGCGTCCACCAAAAAAAACAAACAAACAAAAAAAACCCAACTGAACAATATTTACCAGCACTCGTGTGGCTTGCACATTATTGTTATCTATACAGGAAAAAAAAAAAAGAATGATAATAATAATAATAAGGAAACAAACGTTGTGGTGAAAGACATTATTTCTGTGCCAGCAGACGACCCAGTGCAACAGGGGTGATCATTAGGAGCACATAGTACAGGGAGTACAGCATTCACTCAATCGTCCCTTTTCTTTCTTTTTTTTTTCTTTTTCTATGTGTTGGTCTTTTGAGTATGAGCCCCATGTGTTTTTATTTAAATATTCACTATTTCATGTAGAAACCAAAACATGTTCTTATATATATATATATAATATATATATATAATAATATATAATATATATATATATATATATATAATATATAGCCAGTTCAGCTCATTTCATGAACAACAAAAAAATAAAATAATAATAATATGCCGATGAATTTAGATTACATGTCTTTGAGGTTGAGATAGAGAGTGGAGAGAGGGAGAGAGAGAGGGGGGGAGAGGGAGAGGAGGGGTGGTGATGGAGAAGAGAGAGAGAGAGAGAGAGAGAGAGAGAGAGAGAGAAGAGAGAGAGAGAGAGAGAGAGAGAGAGAGAGAGAGAGAGTGAGTTGAGCAATTTGCCAACAACCAACACTATCATGTTATGTTATATATGGTTGGCTGAATTCAAACACATAACACACACTCACAAACATTGTGCTTGAAGATAAGATGGAAGAGAAACCAAACATTCAGAGTTAAACCTCTTTAAAAAAAAACCCAAAACGATAAAATAAAAGTTACCCACAAACCCCATCTCATGAATGTCCCCCCCCCCCCCCTTTCGCTCTGCTATTCTTTGTCCAGTATTAATTTATTCACTTTTTTAACCTTTGCTGTATAAACTATAACATTTTGCAGTGTGTACACAAACTAGGTAGAATTCTACCCATCCTTTAAAATAGATCTATACTTATTAAAAAAAAGTCAAATAACCAATCATTTCTTTTGAAATCATTCATTCCAGTTACATGTGGGGGGAAAAAAATGAGTGAAAAAGAATACAACACACAAAAGTGTTCCATACATGATTAACTAACCACAGAGGAGATTTCTGAAAGATCCATCTTCATGCACAATCATTCAATTTGAGAGAGAGAGAGAGAAAGAGAGAGAGAGAGAGAGAGAGAGAGAGAGGGGAGAGAGAGAGAGAGAGAGAGAGAGACAGAGAGAGAGAGAGACAGAGACAGAGAGAGACAGAGAGAGAGACAGAGAGAGAGACAGAGAGAGAGACAGAGAGACAGAGACAGAGAGACAGACAGACAGACAGACAGGCAGACAGAGAAACAGAGAGAGACAGACAGACAGACAGACAGAGACAGTATAGAGAGAGACAGAGAGAGGCAGAGAAAAGCAGACTGAACAGACTGGATTATATCAAACCAACAAGTTCCAGTGCATCAACTAGGCAATCAATTCTATTTACCAATACACTGATCCTACACACTTCAATGTTCTGATGTAAATCCACGCTACATTACTTCATAACAACACACTGACATAAACCAATCAAAATCCATCTCTGATTTGCATGCTGAATTGTTCAATAATATAATAACGTAACAAATCAATACCAGCCATTGACAAAAAAAACCCAATAGTGCAGCTGATGAGTGTATGTAATAATTATGATTTTTTATTATTCATATAACATGAATCAGAAACTGAGACCCGTTTGTGAAACAATAAATAAAATGTATCAATACAGGCAAGATTACTTTATTGTATATTGATTAAGACATGTCCAACATATTACTGTAAATGTGTGTGTGTGTGTGTGTGTGTGTGTGTGTGTGTGTGTGTGTGCGCGCATGCAAGCATTTGTGTCGAATCAAATATTTTTCTTTTTGTGGATAATGAATAGGCATTCAATACATATACTTTTTTTTAACATATAGTCCCCAGTGTGAGAGAGTGTGTGTGTGTGTGTGTGTGGTGTGTGTGTGTGTGTGTGTTGTGTGTGTGTGTGTGTGTGTGGTGTGTGCACATGCACATATGAGTGTTCACGAGACACTGTCTCACTAAATCATTCACAAAGGTTTGTGCTGAGATCACCTAGTCAAGGAAACAAACAAACAAACAACACCCCCCCTCCCACCCTAAC
>CM060320.1:59356516-59401516 GCA_030674155.1 Stramonita haemastoma | reverse complement strand
AAAAAAAAAAAAACCCCTTTTTTTTTTTTTTTCCCCCCAAAAAAAAAAAAAATTTTTTTTTTTTTTTTTTAAAAAAATTAAAATTTTATTTGGAAAAAAAAAAATTTTTGGGGGAAATTTAAAACCCCTTTTAAAAAAAAAAAAAACCCTTTTTTTCCCCTTTTTTTTAAAAAAAAAAAAAAAAATTTAAAAAAAAACATTTTCCCTTTTTTAAAAAAAAAAAAATTTTTTAAAATTTTTTAAAAAAAAATTTTAAAAAAAAAATTTTTTTATAAAAAAATTTTTTTTTTCCCAAAAATTTTATTTTTTTAAAAAAAAATTTTAAAAAAAACCTTTTTTTAATTTAATTTGGGCCCCCCAAAGGGGGGAAAAAAAAAAAAAAATTTTAAAAAAATAAAAAAAAAAAAATTTTTTTTAAAATTTTAAAAAAAAAAAACCCCCCCAAAAGGTTTAAAAAAGGGAAAAAAAAAAAAAAAAAAAACCCCCCCCCGGAAAAAAATTGGTTTAAAAAAAAAAAAAAATTTTTTAAAAATCAAAAACCCCCTTTAAAAAAAAAAAAAAAATTTTTTTAAAAAAAATTTTTTTAAAAAAAAACCCCCCCCCCCCTTTTTTTTTTTTTTAAAAAAAAAAAAGATGATCACAGATCCAATCTAATCCAACCTTGTTTACAGCCCCACCAACCACAGAGGTCATTCATATCAGGGCTGTCACCCTTGTAAATTTTTAAATCACAGATTCAAACTATGCAACAATATTTAGAGATTAAAACAGGCTATAAAATCGTATCTGCAGTTGTTCTGTGTATCGACCGCCCTGGCCAACCATAAGGGTAAACCAAAGACGGTCATGTCCTTAGTTCATAAGAGCAAAACCACCATGCAGAAAGAAATCAAAGATATTGCACAAAATCTCCCTGGATAACAAAATATACGAGTACATGTTATTTCTAGTGGACAAATAATTGTCCAAACTAGATTTCCTATGCGGATAAATCAGTAAAACTGTGTATGATCCTGGAGCATACTTTCAGCTTGGTAAAGAAAAAAAACTGCTATAAAAATATGCTTTTATTATAACTCAGATCCAGTGACTCTACGAACAGACAGTAACTTACAAACACTCAATAAACAATAATAGCCTAAAAAAATCCCTGTCTACCCACCCTGATTTTATGGGAAAAAAAGAGAAGAAATTCTGCCAATTTCATGTATCAAATCAACTCCTGTTTGAGAACAAGACGACACAACATATTACCTCAGAATGTAACCAGAAATGAAAAAAATCACATAGGCTTAAATTCAGGCAGGTAAATCTGAACTTAACTTTTCTCGATGAATGCAATACATATCCACAAATACCATTTTTAAAGAAATGAAAACAACAAATGTGCCCATCTACACACACACATACACACACACAACGCACACGCACACACACACACACAGACAATTGGAAGAAATAAGAAAACAAGCCCAAGCTGTGTTAAAGACGAAAACCGGCAGTAATGTTAAAATTTCTGCAGAAAGAATCCACCTCGTTCATCATCTACATGTATGAACATCCTCTGTAATCATCTAGCTATGGCAACAACAGAAACTAGTCATCTTTCCAATCAGCAGTATTCTGAGTATATAAAAAAAAGAAAAAAGAAAAAAAAAGAAAAGAAAAAGAAACTCAAGATTTTAAATAATTTTTACGCATCAACACAAAAAAAAATCCCCCAATAAATATCACTCACTTATGAAAAAAACAACGAAAAAATGCACCATCGGTCTTGCCATTCAAAAGTGTAGCATCAATACACGTAAGTTATAATTAACAAAGTGACATAACGTCCAACATGACGACCACCACGACGACAACACACTACAACAGACATAATAATAAGAGTTATGAATAAACATGACCCGTGTTCAATTTAAGAAAGATACCATTGCAGGAGTTCGTTCTGTTCTGAGGGAGGGGGTAAAGGTCGACGACAGAAAGATTCGACCCTGCTTCAACCCCTCTCCACTTTGCTGTATGGCAGAAGACTTAGCAGCGCGCGCTGCACTCATGCCTACGAAGGGGGGGGTGTGCCGATTTTTATGCAGTCTATAAATAACACATCGCTCATTCATTCAATAATAATGAGAATCATGACACTTTCACCTTTTTTTTTTCTTCTTGCAGCTAACCCAAATAACGAGTCAACTTCCTGTCATCTGATTCAAGACAGCCAAGCCTGGCAAGACTCAAAAAAAAAAAAATGAAGCTCAAATGTCACAAATTCCAAAAAAGAAAAAGAAAAAAAAAAAAAAAGAAAAAAAGAAAGAGACCACCACCACCCAGCCTACCTTCAATGTGTTCATGAAATGCCACAGCTTAGGGTTGATCAACTCATCATGCTGCCGTTTCACTACATACAGTGCTAATACTGACGGTTGTTCCAAGGATAGGAGGATAGGTACGTTGACACAGCGTTTTCCTCAGCACGGCACAAGGATGACACACTGACTGCACCCCATCACCTCTCTGCATGCAGACTTTCTCTGTAACCACTCCTATAATTATCAGGAGGGAAAAATAACAAAACCAAACAACCAACCCCCCAAAAACCTGCCAGCTTCTCAACGGTCTTGTAATTATTCTTATCAGCTATCCATCCTTTCATGTTCTTTACAGCTTGCTAGAACCCGTCCACAGTCTTTCAAAGACAATTCCCTTCCAATACCACTTACAGACAGATATGTCAAGCATTCTTTCAGGATTTACAATATTTTATTTAAAAAAAAAAAAAAAAAAGCAACTACAACTGTGGCTGTTTTGGGGAATGGAAAGAAATGACAGGGGGTGGTGGAGCAGATGAGAGGGAGTATCTTCACATGGACAATTAACTGAATTCAATCTCCTTTTTTTGTCGTTATGACTGATCATCACAAAGACACACACAGAGAAAAGTCCTAAAATAAAATAAAAAAGTTTCAATACTCGACAAGTTATGAGTAAGGGGATAGATCTCTCAAACGCCTCCATTTACAAATAACTAAAACATGAGCATTATGTAATATGTATATTCACACCAAATTAATCCCTCAAACGTTAGCCGAGAGGAAAAAAAAAAAAGTCAGAACGAACAGCAATCACAAGCAAGTATCCTAACTGGCGCTACGGCCGGATGAATGAGGGATGGGAGGACAGTGGGGGTGGGGTGGGGGGAGGGGGGTGGTCGAAGAGAAGCAGGGTGACATGATCGCAAGTGGGCGCCCCGACATCGGAGGCCCTTACAGTACCCGTGTGGAAAATATTCTCGGCAGCCGCAGACCGCCAGAAACAACAAAGATGACGCAGTTAGTCCACAGTATCCATGGATCACCACCGTGACCACTACCACCACCGCTAGAGTCAGGCAGTCAGGCAGTCTTCTTGAGCTATAATCAGTGAAGACGTACGTCCATCCACAGAAAAGCCGGCTGCTGGTCATCAGTCCTCACAGCCAAAGTTCACAGACCTTGCAGCTAGACTAGCTTCCTTCACATGGAGAACTAATGCTCTTTCCTTCCTTCCTTCCTTCCTCGATCACGGAGGAAAAGGATACTGGACAAAAAAATCATATACTTTGCCATCATCCCTCGATGGCAAAAAACAGGGCACCGTGAAAAGTTTTCTCCAATGTGGAAAAAAAGTGAGAGAAAAAAAAAGAAAAAGAACACATCACTGAAGATGATGATAACCCGAAAGCATTGCCTCAACAGTCGTGTATTGTCTCCCCTGTCTGTTAATTTTTTCTGTGTGGCTTCTCATTCTTCAGAACCAGCCATGTTTTGTATGGCATGCAACGATGTCCGCAGCACGGGGAAGCTCATTCCCTACTACAGCTGTAGACGCAACGATCACCAACACACCGCACCACACACTAGAGTGTTCATTCCATTCTCACACAGCACCAGATTGACTGTAGTAGAACCTTCTGACAATTAGTGTCTGTGACTCCCTGTGTACATACCTGTAATTTGTACCTGGGGTGTCTAATACTGGTCTGGAAACCGTACTACTGCACCTGTGTCCATGGTGGGTGGGTGCTGCTCCAGCAGCAGACGATTTCGTTCGTGGATAATCAACAAAATGTGCTTACACCAAAATCTGCAGGTTTTTGTGTTTTTGTTTTTGCTTTTTTTTCTCCCCAAGTTTTCATCTTTCATACACACACACACACACACACCCACTGACACAAAAGTACAGGTACTCATCATAGAGATAGAAATATGTACAAAAAACTGTGCATACATGCACTCCCCCTCCCCCACAGACACACACACTCACACCTGTATTTTATCTGTGTAAAACAGACCTCCCCCAAAAATTGCAATGCAAGTGCATTCCTGCCATTCAAAGAAAATATTGACCCACAAAACATGAATAACCCCTGTGCCGCCCCCCTCCCCCCCCCCCCCCCCAAAAAAAAAAAGTATCGGCACTTCTTTCAAATTGCACGGCACAATCACACATCTTCGCCATGTTGATCCCCCCTTCATTCAAGTTCTTTCCCACTATTTCAAGATTTATCATCTTATAACTTATCCACAGGAGAGACAGACAGACAGAAGAGAGAGAGAGAGAGAGAGAGGGGATACAGAGAGAGGGGAGACAGAGAGAGAGAGAGAGAGAGAGAGAGAGAGAGAGAGAGAGAGAGAGAGACAGAGAGGGAGAGAGAGACAGACAGACAGAGAGAGGGAGACAGAGAGAGACAGAGACAGAGAGAGATCACACGCTGGTCTCAAGTGGTATACAACTACTCCAGCGACAGATTTACCATTAAAATCATAACTTTACACACTGGCCTCTGGCATATAACTTATAAGAGTCTCCAGTTGTCCGTGCTTGCACACCTCAGAGTCCTTGCCTAGCACACAGCCGCTGTTTTGGCAACACAAATTCTGGAGTGGTCTTCTTTTTTTCAAATTACCAGATCAGCACGAAGATTTTTGCTCCCCCCCCCCCCCCTCCTCTGAAGAAAGAATGATCAAGGCTTGTTACAGCACAAGGTGAGACAGTACAGGTGTCGTTTTCAGAGGTCAGGTGACGAGGATCAGTCACAACAAGGTGTGGTGTGCTGGCCACAGCAATGGGCAACAAAATATAATTATACATGTTCACTTTTCTCACAAACCTCACCTAGGTGCACTGTGACTGCCACAATGTTGATCATGCTGAAGAAGAAGAATCTTGAAGAAAACACACACACGTACCAGAATAGATCTCCAAAACCAAAAAAAAAAACAGGGATGGATGTACTTTCGAGGATAAAAATCATGCCGAAATTTTTCTCCTTAGTTTTTCACAGAAATGGGTGTTGTGTATTTTGAAAAAAAAAATCACAAAGAATTTTCTCCTTAGTTTTCCACAGAAATGGTGTTGTGTATTTGATTAAAAAAAAAAATCACAAAGAATTTTTCTC
This sequence comes from Stramonita haemastoma, assembly GCA_030674155.1. NCBI lineage: Eukaryota > Metazoa > Mollusca > Gastropoda > Neogastropoda > Muricidae > Stramonita > Stramonita haemastoma. The sequence continues at coordinate 59,396,079 of CM060320.1, read as the reverse complement.
CTTAGGTTTCCACAGAAATGGGTGTTGTGTTCTTTGACAAAAATAACGCAGAATTTTTTCTTCTGTTTTTCACAGAATTGGGTGTTTACTAAGTGCAAGATGTAGTACATACAACAGGATGGAGAGTTTGTGAACTGAGTGGGATGAAGCTTACATCTGATGAGACAGAATCGTGCGCGCACACATGTTCCTCCCTAAGTTCAATAGCATTTTGTGATCTCTGGCTCAAGATGTTGAAGCACGCTCAGAGACTCAGCAGATGTTTCGCAGTTGTTTAACAGATCATGCTGTGAGGAGGAGGAGGAGGAGGAGGAGGAGGAGGAGAGGAGGAGGAAGAGGAGAGGAGGAGGAGGAAGCCTTGTGTGGCTTGGCTCTCAGTCCAACATCTTTCTTAACTCCAGCCTCCTGCGACTCTGCACAAGGCAACGAGGACACAAGGCAAACAGTTAATCACTGGTAGTGTGTGTGTGTGTGTGTGTGTGTGTGTGTGTGTGTGTGTGTGTGTGTGTTGTGTTGTGTGTGTGTGTGTGTGTGTGTGTGTGTGTGTAGTGTGTGTGTGTGTGTTTGTGTGTGTGTGTGTGTGTGTGTGTGTGTGTGTGTGTGTGTGTGTGTGTGTGTGTGTGTGTGTGTTGTGTGTTGTGTGTGTGTGTGTGTGTGTGTGTGTGTGTGTGTGTGTGTGTGTGTGTGTGTGTGTAGGGTGTGTGTGTGTGTGTGTGTGTAGAGGTGTGTGTGTGTGTGTGTGTGTGTGTGTGTGTGTGTGTGTTGTGTGTGTGTGTGTGTGTAGGTGTGTGTGTGTGTGATGGTGCGTGTGTGTAAGCGCTGTTGATGTTCCTTTTTTTCCACTTCAATGTTTATGGATGTCACTATGGTTCATATTATCCTTTCAAGATGAAGAACTAAAGCTTCAACAAGCAGAATTTTTAGTGTTTTTCTTGTGTAAAGTTTTTCTTCCATATGAATGACCATTTTGATTAGCATGATGAAGGCAATGCAGTTTCATTATACAAAATAGCCATAGATTTCTGGGTTTCTTTCCCCCTTCCCTTTTCTCTGCCAAATCTTCATGGTCATTTTCACCAGCGAAAAACTTAATAGAAAATTTTGTTCTCCAGTCAGCTTGAATAAGAGCAAAATGTAAACAATTACTTTAGGCAGTATGCATAAAGGTTTGCAAAAACAGCTGCAGTAAATTATCTAGAGTGGCCAAGAGTAGTTAGTAGTGAATGAACTATGTCCAAAAAGACTGTGGTGGCTACCTCTGCTCAAGCATTTCTGATTGGCTGGAAGCTCTATGAATATAGGCGCAGCAGTAATACAAGTTTGTGCTTATCTGTCAAATGGTAATACATTTTTGTTGTTGCTCTCAGCAGTAACAAAGTTTGTGCTTATTGTCTGTCATATGGACAATACATTTTTGTTGTTGCTCTCACAGTAAAACGTCTGTGCTTATCATTTTTCAAATGGACAATACATTTTTGTTGTTGCTTATATAGTAACAAAAGTCTGTGCTTATGATGTGTCATATGGACAATGAATTTTTAGTTGTTCACAAAGCATTATTATTTTTAGGTGAGTTTAACTAATTTGACGCACATATGTAACCTTTCTGAAAGAGGAATGGTGGAAAGTTTTACATACCGAGAACAAAAGTATTTTCTGTGTCATCCATGCTAATTACAGCCATCATGTTCATACTTTCCTGTAGTGTTACTGATTTTCAAAAAAAAAAAAAAAAAAAAAAAAGCTTCAAGGTAAACTTCACACCAGCAAGAACACGGAAATTTCAGCAGCCATGCTCCACAGAATAAATAAGTGGCACTACCACACAAGATGAAGAAAGAAAAAGAAAAAAAAAAAACAGCCCACACTTGCCAATAGCATAAAAAACAGGATTTGGGTTAGTAGAATCACAGCCCACCCACCCAAAAAAAAAAACGAAAAAAGTTCACACCAGTGATTTGAAGAAAAAAAAGTGATTACATGGGTGAATAAATATGTCCACAGATGTGCTGACAATACACACATGAGGAGAGCACGTGAGTGAGTGAATGAAGGAAAAAGTGTTCACGGTCAATCAATCAACGGCCCACAACACACACGCAGCTCTTCAGTGCAGCCAACACTTAACACTCACAGAAGAAGAAACGAGGAGGAGTGATCGTATCAGACCCCCCCCCCACAAGACACACACAGAAACTCACACACACACAACATGTCAAATTCACCACTCTGACATGCTTGTGGTGTACCACCAAACCCCACCGTTGCTGCTTATCATTCAAGCACAAATGATGCCAAAAACTGCTGGAGATGAATGGAACATGAGGAGCCGTACAGGCAGAGTACATTCTTCAGCAACACAAGCCTCCCTCTCTCTCCTGGACGTCCTGCAGCAGACACTACTCACAAGAGTCCGTGCAGAACATACAAGTGACCTCAACACGTTGCACACAAGTATGGCAGAAGAAAGGAGAAGAAGAATCAGCGTGCACAGAGAGTATATATATAGATATGAAAACAAGTGTAAAACAACATGAAGATAGGTTTGCAAGTGGTGGAACAGTCAAAGTGCACACACAAGTTTTTTGTTGTTGTTGTTGCTTTTGAGACATTAACTAACACAGCTGGCACCACAGTCGGTCCTGACGACACGTTCAACGTTTTGAGAGTTCATCACCATCAATCTTCACACAGGGTCAACAACCTGTTTTTGTTTTAAAAACTTTTTCTTCTTCTTCTTCACTTCCAGGAGGGTCAGGGAGAGGAGAGGGGTTGTGGTTGTGGTTGTGGTGGTTACATTCCTGTGCTGCCCCCGATGCTTAAACTGGGCAACTTGGGAATGATTGATCTGGTCAGCTGTGGAAAGTCAACACCTGTGCTCAGTAATGGGTACAGCAATGTGTGTCACAATACATCCACATCTTTTCCTTCAAAAAAATTTATGTGTGAGAATTTCAAAGAAACATTTACCTGACTTGTTTATTTCACTATAGCGAAAAAAAGTACTTTCCAGCAGAAAGCTCATACCTTCTTTTCTTCTTAACTGAATCTCGACATAACTGTTGTTGTCTGTCATATGAGCAAAAGATGTTGCACTGCTGTTAAGGCCTGACAGGTCAGACCCAGAGATTCCAACTTCGGCGTGGGAGAGAATTGTTATATGTTAAATCTTTCTCTAGAAAAGGCAGGAGAATGGACCATGAAGGCAGAAAATAGACAAGAAAGAGGTGATAAAAAGAAAAGGAACAAGGCAGAGCCAAAGAGAGGGATAGAAAAAAAAGGGAATTCCTGGCACTGAATTTCTGGAAGAAAGGAACAAAATCAAAGAGAGGGATAGAAAAGAGGGAATTTCTGGAAGGAGGGATGCTGATTATACTGACAGACCTCCAGCATCCCCACAGGTGAAAGCTCATACCTGTCATCAAAGGTTCTGCTGGAAAGTATTTTGTTCTCCCAATGATATTGTGGTTTATGTGAACAATGAAAAGCACACATACAAAACAACACACATTTGCAGTTTATATATAGGAAAAAAGTTATATGTAATAAACAGTTATTGAGATAAAAAGGTTGCGTATATGGCACACCATACGATGCAAACTGGATACATCACCACACACACGAATCAAAGCATAGTCACTCAAAGCTATAATTGTAAAAACTGTAACTATCATTAACTGTTATGGTTACTTTCATCAGCTCTACAACTTCCAAGCTCACTACCTTACATACATGGACCATTGTGTGTGTGTGTGTGTGTGTGTGTGTGTGTGTGTGTGTGTGTGTGTGGTGTATGCGTGCTGCGTGCGTCCTCACATGTGTGTGCATTGGTTTGTTATCTTCAACAAAACTGATTACAGAATGTCCTGCTTTATAGCTTCCCCAAAATAGTAACTTCATCCCAAATAGGACAGGTGTCCCACAGACAAAACACAGGCTGTAATCTTTCATGTTTTCCTAAAAAAAAAAAAACAGCCTTGCTTTTCTTTTCAATGTTTAGTCCTAGTATCATAAGTATCCTTACACTTAAATTTGGAATATTGCTACAAACTATGAGAACTTTGAATTTATTATTTTCATGTCCTTCCCAACACACACACACACACACACACACACACACACACACACACACACACACACACACACACACACACATCAAAAACAAAAACAAGAAAAAAATCCCCTGACTTTATCATTTTATTACTTTCAATAATATCCACACCTCTTGGAAAAACAACAAGTAAATAAAAAAAAGAAAAGAAAAATAAACAGTAAAATCAATGTCAAATCTTAACAAAGGTAAATATTGCACATGCCGTTAACACTTGAAAAACCAAAACCTCAAAAAACATTGAGAAATACACACAGAAGTCAATACTGAAGGTCAAGCAACAATATCAAAAGCAGTAACAAACACAAGAAAGAACATAACAGTCCCCCGTCCCAGAATCTGTCCAAAAATAGACTTTTATCAAAGCCCATAAACAAAAACTTGGCTACCCTGGCTACTGGTACAACTCATCTCTACCCTAACTCAATGTTCCTTTGTGTAGACCTCAGAATCTCACTTTGATCAAGGCCCACAGAAACTATACTCTGCGTATTATTACTATCAGTCCTCTCCCCTCATTCCGTGCTGCTGAGAAACAATTCACACTCATCTACTTCAGTGGAAACCAGAAACAGATAGACGGGGGTGGGATAGCCTAGTGATTAGAGCATTGCACTTGTGATCTGACAGTCTGAGTTTGAGCCACCACTGAGGCACCCGTTCAAGGGGATTTTCCCCTAAAGTCAATAATCAGTCCTGACTGCACTTTCTGAAAGTCCTTCAGATGTGACAGTTAACTGACGTCTCATGCCTGATGCACGCAGAACATCTTCCACATTTAAAACCAGTTCTGCCTTTCAGAAGAGTAGGCCATTGATTTCCTGTAGGAGCAGATGTCAAAATTAAGAAAACAAAACACATAAAAAATGCATGCCCCTACTGTCATGTCTAGACATCATCCCTGAAGTTGAAGCGATCTTAACCCAAAGCAAACAAAACACAAAAATTAGTATTGAGCACAACTTCCAGAATAAACCAACGATAATAACAAAGCAAAAAGCAGAGAAAAAAACCAATCATACCCCCCCCCCCAAAAAAAAACAACAACAACCCAACAACAACACAACCCCAAAACAAAAACGAAAATCCGAAAAAAAGAAATGCAAGAAATATTGTTTTACACTGTTCTTGGCTTCTTTCGCTGCAATAAATGGAATAAAACATAAAGAAAAAGAAAAACAACTTACCAACTAAAAATTCATGAAGCCGATGAAAACAAAAGAAAGAAAGAAAAACAACTTAACAAAATAAAATTTCATGAAGCAAATGAAAACATAACAGAAAGAAAACTTACGAACTTAACATTTATGAGGCAAATAAAAACATAAATACAGAAAAAGGATTAATTAAAAATTCACAAGGTACATGAAAACATAAAAGAAACAAATAACTTTAAAAAATCATGAGGTAGATGAAAACATAAAGAAAAGAAAAACAAATTAAAAAATGTACAAAGCAAATGAAAACATAAAGAGAAAGAAAAACTTAGCAACTGAAAATTCATAAAGCAAATGAAAACATACAGAACCTAACTAAACAATCATGCAGCAAAAAAAACAACAACATATACAATTCAAGTTATATACATCAATTGGACAGGCAAGACTGGATGGCAAATAATGACAGCAAACAACACTTCAATGGAAGCTCATAGACAATAAATGAGCAAAACTGAATACCCCAAACCCTGACATATAATACAACTAATAATAATGTATGGAATTTATACAGCGCTCAATCTTGTAAAGCAACAAATCAAAGTGCTTACATTCAAATCGTTTACACACACACAACCATTCATGAATAAATAAACAAATATCAATATCACACTAACACACAGCATGCCTAGGCAAGGTGATATAAAAACAATAGCAAGACACACTAACACAAAAACTAAACATAATTTTACTACACATAAAGCTGAACTGATAACAAAAAACTTTTGCAACCCCACATAAATTGGCGCTGAGTTACAAGCACAGAAATACACACAGCAAAATAAATCAGCCAACTGAAGGTCTGACAAAAAACCTGCTGATGTGTGCAAGCTAAAGAAACTTTTTTTTACACTTGCAGATTCAAGACTGAGAATGAGGAAAAGCACGTTATTTTCTCTGTTCCTGTTGGGTGTTCCGTAGCTAAACACTCTGGAGGTTAAACTAGAATATACACTCTGTCTTACTCACTACACCTGGCAATCAGTGTGAGACAATACGTACACACTAGATGAGAAGTTCATGTAAGTCTGTTTTCAAGTATTTAGCCGTATAGGCAGCCATACTCTGACTTGAGACAGCGGGGACTAAGGAGAGGGAGTTTCTTTCCAACCCTGGTCCTTCACAATTTCCCTTCCTCTCCAATACCAGATTACAAATAGAAGACAACCTGTGATGTGATATGATATTTCATATAGCATAACTCTTGAAAAAATATTGAACCCAAAAGGTTAGAATACAAAGATGAGGCTGGTTGACAGTGCAGTCCCTAAATTGGAAGTACCCACTAGGACTTTGATATAACAAAACCAGCCCATAAGTTTGTGTAGTGTGGCAGGTCTATGAAACATATCAACTAGTACAAGATTTTACATACTGTTTCAGAATTCAATTAGACCACAGTTGTACCTAACTGCCAAATGTCAGACTTCAAAAATAATTATCAAGGCAAGTGTAGGATGAAATTATGACCACATGATGATAATAAAGATACTTAAAAACAAAACAAACCAAAAAACCCTTCAAAATTCTCCTAAAAAATCTAGTAATATCATCAAAATCTGCCCAATTTCTGCTAAAAAGTATTAGAAGGGTTAGCTTCCAACTCTCTCTCTCTTTCTCTCTCTCTCACACACACACACACACACACATTTACACCTTACATACACACAAACATATTACATACATAACTCCACTCACACTTTCCCTGCAATACAACATAATGTTGCTTCCAAGTAAAACAGCTAATTCAAGATTAGGTCTTTAACACCTCAAAATTTTCGACAAAAATATTTGCATGAATACAATGTATCACTGTAAATGGGTGCTCATTCAATAAATATATCACAGAAATGTTTAACAGTCATAAAAGTTGATCCATCCAACATATGATAGATATCAAGGTCAATAAAACAAGTTGCTAACATAAAACATGATAATTTTAGTAGGATTAAAAAATTTCACAACATAAAATGTTGATAGCATGACAACAGAGATATGATTCATATCCAACACAACAATAAACTTATTCAAAAACACAAAATCCAAATCATTCAATAGTCAAGCCAGCAACACAAACAAAGCAAGTAAAAAGAATCAACAATATAAAATTGCATGCAATTGTTCCCTTTTCTCAATCCGTTCACTTTAACCCTTATCATTTGCATATGAAGAAAACTGGCAAATGCCTATAAAATCACAAACATATTTGCCCTAGAAAAAAACATAGCAAAAGTCACCATCTTTTAATGAGCTTTGTTATTGAGCATCTATGAAATTATACTTGTTTATTCTTAAAAAACAACAACAACAACATAACACTTGCTTTCTATTTGTGATATCTAAGGAAACATGATGTCTGCATCTTCTGTAATTTGGGTACATTCAGATAAATTTGTAAACAGCTAAAGGTTTACTAAAAAAACAACAAAAACCACCACACTAAAAAGAAATCTCAAAATACAACAACAGGACAAAGTGGAGAAGGCTGAAGTGGAAGATTACTCCACAAAAGTTAAGAATGAAGGCTCTAGAGCAAAAACAGTTTTACAGGGCATAAATGTACGTCTACTCTCTCAGAACTGGAACTATTTCCGACCGCAATTTCTTCTTATCCAGAACCATAAACCAATTCCTTCAAAAGTGTCAGCTCTATCTAAACTACTTATCCAAAACCATAGACCAATTTCTTCAATGGTGTCAGCTCTATCTAAACTACTTATCCAAAACCATAGATCAATTCCTTCAATGGTGTCAGCTCTATCTAAACTACTTATCCAAAACCATAGATCAATTCCTCAATGGCGTCAGCTCTATCTAGACTACTTATCCAGAATCATTATTTAAAAAATTCTTTCAATGGTGTCAGCTCTATTTAAACTAGGACATACTTAAAATATTGGGCTGAATTTTTTATCATATTGAACTAATGATGGAGGCGATCACTTCTAAGAGTGCAGCACTCAAATAAAAAACCCCAGCAGATATCTCACTATTACTTCTCTTTCCACCAGAATGGATGATAGACAAAATAGTGCAGTTGCAGAAAAAATGAGTGCAGCACTCAAATAAATAAAGTGCAAATATCGGACTATTTCTTCTCTTTCAACCAGAATGGATGATAGACAAAACAGTTTAGTTACACAAGGTGACACAAAAACAATAATGACAACAAAGCCTATGCAACATTCTAGCAAAAACAACGTCTGTGCACAGGTGGCCAGCAGCAAATAGAACACAGTGAACAAATTCAACATCACTCAGTCAAGAGTGTTAAATTTAGCGCACTCCTTCCTTTTACTTAGTCCAAGTGTGGTCAGTTCCTGCTATAGTTAGCACCAGCTGGCCCCAGCTGGGCTGGGATGGGATGGAATAATTAGCAACCGAGAGGAGCTGAAAGTGGGGAAAACTGACTGCTGTGAGAAGGGTTTTAGAAATATATAAGCAAGATCAACATAATCGCAAAATAAAAACTGTGGGTACAAGCAGTTGTCAGCTTTTTATTGTTTGTTTTTATTTTTTCGTTCCTTGGCAGTACTACAAGGTTCACCAATGTGAGATTTTGTGTTGCAACTGTTTTTGCCCACCATGAAGGTCGCTGCAATCTGACTTCTGGAATGTGTGCTGAGTTCAATGTTTATGTTTCCGTAACCACTGAACACTGACATGAATTGGGACTATAATGTGGCAATCTTATTTTTTAAAATTGTTAAAATTGCTATCTATCTTCTGTATGTGTATATATACAAAAGAAATTACGGCCCTGACAGGTCTGGTAGTTGACTTGAGGATCGCAAAAATCCCCACCTGTATCTCACCACTCTGCTAAGATTTGAACCCATGACTTATGGACCCATGGGATTGAAGTTGAACGGTCTTAACCACTCAGCTAGACGTCCATCAGTCTCAACACAGTCTTCACCTCTTGGTTTCCCTCACTAAATATTTAAAAAAAATAAAAGAGAAATAATGGGAAGAGCTGAAAGCTATCGCACACGACTGTTTATCATTCCCTACACCTAATGCACAGAATTTTTGTTCCCAAAATAAAACACATTTAAGAGTCTTGAACAGCTACAACTGATCCCATAATCCGACATCCAAAAGCTAAAACACAAAAAAGACATCTCACATCAGCAATAATCACAACAGCACCAAGCAGTTAAGAGCACAACACAGATAATTACACAGCACCAAAAAACAACAACAGCAAAAAAAAAAAAAAATAAACTGCACCATGCTGAGATCCAGATACATCACCACTGAGTATCAAGAATTATTTACACAGCCATCCTAGACAACAACGACCACAGCTGCTGTGGGAAAAAAACTGAAACTGCACACAGCTGCTGCAAGAATACTAAAACATCAAGTGCAGCTGCATTGACCTATAAGCTAATGATATCAAGCGCAGCTGCTGCAGGTATAAACTTACAACAAAAGCACAGCTGCATCACCTATAGGGTAAAACATCAAGCACAGCTGGTGCAGGCAGTACACTCACTGACAATACACCAGCAGGCAGTACACGACAAAACAGCACAGACAACTAGTGTTTGAACAAAGCCCAGTCACTGGCAAAGCCATGCAGGTGTCTCACTTTTTTGCGAGTGCCACTGAGGTATTCCTTGTACTGGTCCGACCGCAGGTACCGGCTGTAGCTGTCGCTCTTCATCAGCTTGAATATATGATCCTGCACACACACACATATATACCATAAATACAAGCACACATATTTCACACATTCTCAAGGTGTCAATGCATACAGAATATTCGACATATGCTACACTCTACTGACTAGGTCAGCAGGCGTAAATCTCCAGGAATCCACTTACGGTTACCTACAAGAATCAAAACAAAAAAAGACAATGAAAGAAATATACAGTTCTTTAGAACATTATCAGTTTTCAAGGTCCTCTGTTCACGCCTGTTCTGACCCAGTAACTGCAAGATGAACTGACTGCATCTTATGTACAGAGGCCTAGATAGTTACAAACAAACAGAAGCTGCTAGCTTTCTATAAAACATCTTGAAAACAATTTTACTTCTCGATAAGCCCTCTGCCCATCCCACAATTAAAGCAAAAAAACCAAAACAACCCCCCCCCCCCCCCCCAAAAAAAAACAACAACACCCAAACAAGAAGACTTCAAAAGTAAACAGAAGCAACCCTGAAACCACAAGCAAAAAAGATTGTTAAAGGAAAAACTAAATAAACACACACAACAAAACCTGACTTCTGCGCTTTAAAATGCATGTATTTTTGACGACACAAAGTCAGCAAGAATATTTAAACGAATAGACCCTCACAATTCATAATAACATGAACTTAAAAAAAAAAAAATCCCAACCCTCCCTGCTCCCAGAATCCATTTACCTTTGCTTCCTCAAAAACAAAAATGTAGGGGTTGTTTTTCCATTTCAAATGAACAATAAAAAAATATAAAAAAAACCCAACCCTTCCTGCTCCAGAAACCATTTACCTTTGCTTCCTCAAAAACAAAGTGTGTGGAGTTGTTTTCCATTTCAAAGAATTTAACCCACCCCCCCCCCCCCCCCCCCCCCCCTACCCCCCTCCCAGCACCTCCCCCCCACCCCCAATCCACTTACCTTTGCTTCCTCAAAACAAAGCGTGTGGGTTGTTTTCCATTCTTCGTCGTACCAAGTCCATGATCTGACAGTCCACGTTGACAGGGTTGTGTGCTCCCGGTGCAAGGAACTCTCTGTTGCACAAAAAAACCCACATACTCAGCAAATCATCAAAATGTAATCTGCTCAGCTTTTGTTGTGTTTTGTCCTGAAACTGCTTTATCAATACAGGTAAACAGTTACTGAGAATCCACTGTCAAATAGCAGAAACACCATCCCAGCTAAAATACAGGACTGAAATGAGAATTTCTCTAGTTTGAAATAAAGTATTCGAATTGTAATGAATTAAACTGAAGAACTAGACTAGCATGATGAGCTCTAAATAAACGACTCTCAAGTGCAACTTCATTATCATGACCAAAAACAAAGAATAGATTTCAAGATCTGTAATGCATACCTTACAAGTCACACTATTCAGAAAAAGACTTTTAGTTTTTATCTTCAGAAACGGTTCAAATATGACAAGTAAAAGAATACACTTATACCATTTTCTAAAATAACACATGTACAAATTTTAAAAAAAAACATGAATCCATCCTGAACCAGTTTCAAACATTAATCTGAAAAAAATCCAACCCATCACATGTGGTTATTCAAGGATCAGCATTACAAGAGGAAACAAGACACTCACGAGAAAATTTCATGCACTTTCTTGTTGACCTCCCTCAGTGGCAGTCCTTTCAGCTCTTGACAGGCCAACCAGAACCTGTTCACACACACAGGACATCCTGAACCTGTTCTATCACACACACACACACATCTTCAATTTGAAAACAGACACGTCACAGAATTTATATATCCTGTTTTCAGACTGTAACAAAAAATATACAGCACAGGCCAAAATGATGATTAGTCACATTGGAGAGGTTATCAATGGGAGGGTAATACCTGTTGTTGGCTTTCTTGAGGAGTTTCCTTCACAATCCTTGTAAAAATAACACACACACACAAAACCCAACCCAAAGAGGTAACAAGAGTTCAGTTTTGATGAATAATCATTGCCAGTGTGATCAAAAGTTTACTTGAGCTGTTTAACTCTCATGTCAAGAGATAGGGAAAAAAAAGCTCACATGTTAATGTCTTGCCAGTCTAAGTGGACACTTGAGGTAATTTCAGCTGAATTTGTCATCCATTTACAAGTAACAGCTCATATGGTGAATGACTCTTGTGTAGTGCTACTGACATTTATACTTGAGATTCTATTCACTAAAACGAATTGTCCAAACAACACAGGTTACTGACTATTGCAGAGTAACTGCAAACTTACATAGATTCTATCCAGTGACAGCTATGTCCAGAAACAGGTAACACGGGTTACACAGTGATGGACAGTTACAGTGTAACTGTGAACTTACTTGAGGTCCTATCACTGAACGCACTGCCCAGAAACAAGCAACACAGGCTACCTGGTGATGTTGCAGTATAACTCTGAATGTCAGCTTCTAACCACTGACCGCTTTGTCCAGAAACAAGTGACAGAACTTTTTTTTCTTCTGCTGCCTCATGTTGTGACGTCCCCAACCTGCTGTTCCCATCCGCTCATTTCAGTCTGACCACCACAAGCATACCCAGATTTGTTGTCTCATCTTCATGGTTGGGAATCCATAAGAAGCCCATCAATATCAGGCCACAAGCCAGAGGGCCTGCACTTCTGCTGGGTCACTTTGGTGGTGTTAAGTTGTGCCTGCCTGTTCTGAGCTAACATATGCAGGACACCACCTACTAAACCCCCTACTAATGACAGTATTAGCTCAGTCGCGGAGCCACACTGAGTGAGTTGCCCACCCGAGGTGGCGACCGCCACAACGTCCCTCCATCAACCGTCCCCCCACGAACCTCCAACCCTAAAGGCTTTGACACAAACTCATCACAGGCAGGCATAGAAGTGTATGGGGACAATGCCCGGTGAACTTACTTGAGGTTCTCCCCACTGAACTCCTTGTCGAGGAACTTGGTGAACTGGTCCCGACCCGCAGGATCGTTCAGCAGCTCCTCTATGGAGAACGCCCACCGCTTCACTCGCCGCTGCGGGATCTCTCGGGCGTTTCTGAACAACACACACACAGACACACAGCACAGCTGTCAGTATACCCCACTTTCAGCTCCTCTCCTCTCAGCTGCTGATTATCCCATCCCATCTGAGCCCAGGTGTGGCCAGCTGGTGCTATTAATAGCAGGGGCTGACCACACATGGACTAGGTAAAAGGAAGGAATGCGCTGAATTTAGTACTCTTGACTAGGCCTTACTGAGTGATGTTGGATTCGTGCACTGTGACACACACACACACGCATACATACATACACGCACACACAACACGCACACATACACACAAACGCACGCACACGCACGCACGCATGCATGCATGCACACACACACACAACACATACACACACAACACAACACAGCACACACACAAACCACACACACACACACGCACGCACACACACACACAACACAGTACACACGTGTGCACGCATGTGCATGCGCACACACACACACGCCCACACACATGCACACACACACACACGCAAAGCAGGTAACCATGATTGATAAAGTCAAATACAGAAATTCATGTCTTCTAAGTCGGAATGCAGCTTCCTTCAATGGTGGGCAAAAAATGGTTGCATAAGCAAAAACCCCACTACTGGTGAACCTCTAGCTGAGGAAAAACAAAACCAAAAAATAATACCCCCCCCCCCTCTCCCCCCTACAAGACCAGAAAAATCAAAAGAAACAAAAAAAGAACAAAAAAAGGAAACCCAACAACAATAACAAAATGACTGAGAGATTAATTAATCTGTCCATCACGATGTTTACAACCCAACAAACCACACAGCCCATACCACAACCAATGCAGTCATACTGACTAAACAATAAAATTTTAACAGGATAAAAAATCAAATGATATTCATACTGTCAGAGACAGGTGTTGTCTCTTAAATCAAATTTCCTCTAGACAATATAACTTAACTCTGATTAGTACAGAGCAGAGCGAAAAACTGTCATAGACCGCCAATGGGTCTAAATCATGTGAGAAAAGCAAGGTCTACAAGTACCATTTCAAAACAAGGTGAAGGTAAAGGTGCTCCTTTAACCTCTGCAGTCATTGGGGAGTGAGATGTCAAGAGACCTCAGCTTCTCTAGGGGCCAGCATTTTGAGGGCAGCGTCCATCTGCTCTCTCTCTCTTTCTCTATCTTGCTGCTTTTATTTTCCTTGTCCCTAAAGAGGGCAGGTATGCATTTTCAACTGGGTGAACTGGGGGGTACTCTACTGAAGCAAAGTCGCACTCATCCAAGAGGTGATCACACTCAATACTGCTTAGCCCTAGCATGGATGAAAGAGAGTGGTCTGACAACTGAACTACGTTGTGCGAATGCATGCAAAACATCTTGCGCACATGTTAAGGGGGACCGCGGCATAGGTTTTCACCAAAAAAAAATTAAAAATGACTTTTGGGATTATGGTTGCATTTGGTCAAGTAATGTGTCAACTTTACATTTCTGTCACTCATTTTGTTTGTTTTGACCGATTTCATTGCAAATAAAATCATTTTCTGAGGTAGGGGTGGGTGAATTTAGAGCAATTGTGGCCCAAAAACGCGAAATTTGCTTCAGTTTGGAGATCGTCGCGCTTGCCGACCAGTTTCGCTACCCCCCCTTCTTTGGTATCAATGTGAAGGTCATTCACTGACCTACTTTCTGACATCACCTCTCAATGGATAATTTCACTCACGGAAACACACGAAGAGTAAATCCGAAGGAACCCGAGAGGCATTTTCTACAGGCATACTGTTGAGTCGAAGTCTCTGATTGGCTTGTGGCCGTAAAAAAATAGCTGATTGGTTCTAAGAGTCATGTGACTTTTATCCAAGATGGCGGATGTTTACATCTCGAGTCTGTTCGATGCACGTATTCGACAGGTTTTCAGCCAAAGTTTTTTACTGAAAGTCTCAAAAATGCCAAAATATGCCGAAAACAAGTGTTGGACTACCAATGCCTTTGGTAGAAAGAATGAAAAACAGAAGAAACGGAAAATAGACTGGCGATCGCTGGCTGGAGTGGTGACCTAGTTTTGCTGTGCCATGCACATCAACTCGCGATGTTGCCGATAACCACTCGCTTACTTCATTGATGCGAAAATTGAAGATTTTCTCCGAAAAAAACGTGTGTCAGTGGCTGACAGCGACACTAGTTTTGATAAAGACTCGATGCGCAAGAAAAATAAACCGATCCGCGGGCCCGCAACTTCAAAAACGACAGAACATCATCAGTGATGTGTCACTTTTGGAAAGTTGGATGACAACATAAAGGTGCACTCCGTGAAATTACAAACTGCAAGCGAAGTTTGAAATAGCTACATTTTCCATCGATTTATTACTGTTTTGGGAACATAGTGGGGCACTTTTTTTTCCCAATAAGTTATGTGTTGTTGGGACTTAGCAGGAATGCAGTAGTTCCTGAATTTCTGGTTTGCAGTCTACTCTTTGACAAGGGCTATTCAGTATACACTTTTTTCCCATATTCTCAGTTTTATTTTTTATTCAGTTGTTTGTGTTTTCAGAGGCAGTTTTAAGTTTAATGATAATTCACAAAAGAATTGTTTTTACTGAGTTTGACACAGTGAATGGTGTTAGAAAAGAAAAACCTTCACCCATAATTTTTCTTCTCTCCCCCCCCCCTTTTTAATTTTTTTTTTTTTTTAAACTTTCTCCTGTATTTTCCACAATCACACAGTTGTTTTGCATTCTGTTTTGCATCCTCACACATCTTAGTTATCACATTATCAACAATGTATTCAAAGCTGAGATGAAGAAGACAGTCAGCCTGCAGTCTGGAGGCGAGATACTTTTCCAGCAATATTGTGCTTGCTGGACTGGATTTTGTGGCAGTGAGCAATGCAGAAGTGTTTGTAGATAAATCAGACATTCTCAGAGTAAAAACAGCCACTAGAAAATCATCTGATAGGGCCAAAGAGAAGAGGAAAAAAAAAAAAAGAAAGTGTAATGCATGCGAACATGAACATAGCCAAGCAGGCAAAGGGGGGGTGTATGCCCCAGGAGCCTCCTGAAAAATTTATTCTATGAGAAAAGCTGTTTCTAATCACTCAGTAGTGTTGGCCTATTGTTATTTTACCATGCATAATTTTTTGGTAATGTTTAAACATGATTTTCATTGATTAAATTGTTAACTAAATCTTTACGGGCATTTTTCTCAAAACATGGTTTTTCGGCCGCATCTGTTATTTGGCCCACCTGTAACTTCTAACCTAATGAAAATAATCCAATGAAATTTGGTATGCTGGTGTAGAAATGTGTGCTGAGTGCAATGAGACAGTTTGAACACTGTAGCTATTATAGTTTTTCAATACCATGAGATAAAAATTAAAAACCTGGAGCTAAATTTTTTGGGCATTTTTGAAAAAAAAAAGAAAAATATATTTTATGAACTAAACTATATTTTTTTGTGATCATTGCACACAGTGATGTCAAATCAAACAGGAAAAATGATAAACTTCATTGTGTATAGCATATTTTGAAAGCAGCAGATGGGCCAAACACTGACCCGTATTTTTTTGGAAAAATTATCACATTATCATATCTGTTGGACTTACATACTTCAAACTTTGCACAGATAGTTTTATTAATGCACTTAGTATGTGTACCAAATTTCATGAAGATATCTTTAGTAGTTTCTGAGAAACAAAAATTTGTAAAAGTGACGCAGTGGTCCACCTTAAATCCTGTTCTGCTTTTCGTAAGAGTAGGCTATTGCCTATCTATTGCCTATCTATGTGGGAACATATGATTTACAAAACTGCATACACACGGGGACTGGATGTAAAAAAGCACATGAGAGTGCTTATTCCATTATCCTCGATATAAAAGAATGAATGAAATGAATGAATAAAATGTTGCCACAAATGGGTAGGCGCTGCACTTGTGGCGATGCGCTCTCCCTGGGGAGAGCAGCCCGAATTTCACACAGAGAAATCTGCTGACATAAAGCGGTACAAAATAAAATAAAATAAATAAATTCGAGGACAGCAGAAGAGCCAAGCAGAAGACTCACAATGTGCGTTCTTGGTCCCAAGACTCCGTGCTGTCGGCAATCCAGGGATTGCAGGGGTCAGGACTGGTGATAAAGGCATCGTATTCTGCATATTGCTGGAAATAGGCCATAAAACTGAAACACACACCACAGCAGCCAAGTGTCACCTTTGGGAGTTACCAAGAATCACAGGCGCATGAAACAAAGTTATCAAGTCCTATCTTTCTGTGACGGCAGAAATCTTGTCAGCATGTTCAACTTTCTGAGAATCTCATTTATGATGTAGGATTTACGCATGTATACCAGTGTAGATGCCAACCCCTGAACAATGTCCAAAGGAATTTTCCAATCTTGAACATTTACTACATCAACTACTGTTCTAACTTGTGTGTGTGTGTGTGTGTGTGTGTGTGTGTGTGTGTGTGTGTGTGTGTGTGTGTGTGTGTGTGTGTGTGTGAAAACAACAGTCTTCCCTTACTGGCAGATTCATTGAAAGCAATATATCTTCACAATTCTACTGTAGTAGACTCACACAACTATGACAAAGGTTCCAGATGTAAGGAGTACAATGGCCAACAGACAGGTTGAGATTTTTTTTTCACAAAAGAAATATCAGAAGAGCTGAGAACTGTTAATTCAATGTCCTGTTTTTTTTTGTTTTTTTTTTTTTAAACAAACGAGCACTAAACTACCCCCCCCCCCCCCCCCCAAAAAACAAAACAAAAACCAAACCCACCCCCAAACTTATTCATAATAAAAGCAGAATGAGGAAGAGGCATGTGGAACAGATGTTGTTGAAGGCAGAAGGGATGGCTGTCCTGCCCTGTCATAACCTTTATTTTCTTGTTTTGCTGTGGACCACTTTATCAGCATGCTTTTTCCACTGTATAGACATTTTTCAACATGTCGAGACTAAAATATCTTTATGTGCTAGTTATACAATGCTGGTCATAAAATGCACAACAGCTCATATTACTGTTAGTGTCAAAACAGCAAAGTCTTCTAGTAACTCATAGTAACCAGTAACTCACAATGTAAACAATGTTTTAAAAAATAAACGGTAAAACAAGCTTTGCAAAGTAAAAAAATAAAATAAAAAGAGAGATTATTCTTACAGCAAATCATACAGAAAGTCTCTGTTTTCAGAAATAGCTCCACAAAGTTTGAACAATATTTCTTTGGGACTAATTATTTTGACACTTGTCAGTAGGTCTGAGGTTCATATCAGTATAAAGAAAGAACATCAAAATCTAAGCAGGTATGTATTAATCAAAGACAGGAGTGTCAATGTGCTGTTCACAATAAGCTTTAAGAATCTTTGAAAGATTTTCATATCACTGCTTGCTGATTATGTACGTTTTCCCAGCTACAAGACTATGTCAGATGAACAATTGAAAACTATATATTTTTTCAAAACTAAACACACAAAAAAATTAATGAGATCAAGTGTGATTTTTTTTGTGAATAAATACAAAAATGTTCAAACCATTCTGTAACTTTGGAAATTTTCACCCGTCGCTTTTCAATCTTTTGCCGCAAACCATCAATCTGAAATTAAAATACAAAGCACGATTGTTAGTAACACCCAACTAAACAGACAAAAAAACCCAACCAAAAACTGAAAACCAATGATTGTGAGTAAAAAGAAAAACCTGATAAAAAAAACCCAACCAAAAACAAATCAAGGATTGTGAGTAAAAAATAAATATCTGATTAGGAAAAAAAAAGTCAAACCTAACAAAAAGAAACTGCTATATCACACTCACAACATGGTTACAACATAAAACAACGTTTCAATTCTAACACATGTCAGATAAATTTAGAAACCATCTGTTACATTCAACCAGGATTCTAATAAAACCAAACCAGGCTAGAGCAAAATACACACCAGCGACAAAGTTTTCAAATTTCAAAATACAAAGGCGCCCACTTTTTATAAAAACATGACTGGGTTTGCCATTGTAAGGTTCATACCTGCATGTCTGAGTGTCATGATAGCTAACACTGATTCTGATTCTGTATAAAATCAACTCCTGTGGTACTTCAAATTCCGGTTTACAATGAACAGTTTGTATGCAAAAGCCTAAGAAATAAGCTCGAACTCTGCAGTGTTTGAAATAAAGCCAAAATCGGCTATGTTTTATTATTCTATGAGGAAGGATCAAGTCTTATAACCCTTACAGATTCTTCTGCCAAGGTAGGTATTTAGTGCTGTAGTTTTATTGAATTAGTTTTACCTGACCATCAAACATATTTTTATGTTAGTTAAGGCACCTGTAACAACAGAAAAAGGACCCCCCCCCCAAAAAAAAAAAACCAACAACAAACACACACACAACAACCCAAAACCAAACAAACAAAAACAAACAAACCCCAGTGATTTATGGAGAGGAGACAGAGAAAGATTGTATGAGATAATTCTCACCAAAAATTATTTGTATATATATATTAGCATCATCTACTTCAGCTAATTTCCTTCCCTCCACCCCTACAACAAACACACACACACTAAATCTATATTTCTTTATATGGCACAATATTATTTATATAATATGGAATTCAGTACATAAACCAGCACACAGTCTTACACCTCTTTATAGGCTGTAAGAATGCTTCAACAACAGTATAATAAAAAGTGTTACACAACAATAACACTGTGTGAAAATTTACTAGTCTCTCTACACCACTTCACACTATTTCTGTCCCATGTAAATGCACTTCCTTTACGACTAAGCTGACCACAAAGTAGTGGTCTCAGAGCTATCCCTTTGCTGACAAAAACAGATCTAACAATTCAACACACCATTAATGTAATCAAGAAAAAAAATTTTGAGAGAGAAAAAGAAAAAAAAAAACAAAGAAAAGGCGTAAAACTCACATAGGTTTTTAATTTTTTTTTTATATATAAAACTTTCATGACCCAACTGGACTAAACTTCCAAACAAACTATACACCAAAGACTGTATGTATGCAATATAAACACATACACTTGTAAATAACCTTATCCAACAATCTCCTATCAGACAATTAGCTGTAAAGCCATGGATCTTGTGCCAGAAGAAGGTACAGAGAAAGCAATGGTTCTAAGAATAATTTTCCCCCTAAAGAAAAAAAAAATCACAATATTTTGACGATAGAATTTTCAGGGATCATGTTTGGTTCCAAATTTTGGCTTGAACTTGATTTTCTTTCCGAGTGCATGAAAAGCAGGGATACAAAAATGTTTTGATATCTTACAAATTCTTCATCCTTAGAGGGTGGGGGAGATTTATCACGTTTACAAACATTCATTCCTCAAAGTCAGTATTTCTGGTTAGGCCATGAAAAGAATACTACCATCTCTACGAGACATTCTAAAATCTTTCAACAACCACTCAATTCCTGCTACAACATTTTTTTCAACTAACTAGAATCCCAAAGAATTAAAAACCAGTCAGTACTAAACTTCAAAATGATAAAACAAGCCTGCCCTCATTAGTTAGTAAGACATCACGGAAAAAAGAAGAAGAAAAACACAGCTGAAGGAAGGACTGAGGGAGGGGTGGTGAATTGTACCTCGTGTTTGATGGAGTCTGTGGGGTTATGGAGATCAGCTTCTGATATACTGGGGCTTATCCTGCCCCCTGGCACTGCGTAGTTTGGCTGCACACAACCAACCACCACCTTCTTTACATGTGTCATGAAAACCTTTTTTTTGTTGTTGTTGAAAAACAAATCATGCCACAAGTGAACCAGCTTCACCTACGCAACTTTTTTTTTTTTTGCTGCCTCATCTTCTGTGACGTCCTCGTACTGCTGTTCCCATGCCGCTCATTTCAATCTCCCCGCCACAGCCATACCCTGATTCGTTGTGTCTCATCCTCGGGATCGGCAGTCCACAGGGACCTACACAACTTTTATCCTTTCTTGTAACTAACAATGCTGAGCTTCTCTGAGAGGATGCCAGGGGCCTGTCGGTATAAATAGCATCCCCCACATTCTAGAAATTCTGTGCAAGAAATTTCCTCTTTTCTATCACTCTTTTTGTGTCTGTTTTGTTCCTTTTCTTCCTGTCACCTCATTCTTGTATATTTTCTGCCTGCTTGGTCCATTCTCCTGCTTTTGTGGAAAGACTATAATTAAGATAACAGTTCTCTCTTATGCCGACTTGTCAGGCGCTTAACTGCAGCATGACAGATTTTCGCTCATATAACAGACAAGAATAGTTGCTGTCTGAGCATTCGATGAAGAAGAAGACAAAACCCACAAAGGCTCACATAGCACAATCACTCTCACAGCAAACCCACACATGACACAAACACTCACAGCAACCCCACACATGACACAAACACTCTCACAGAAAACCCACACATGACACAAACTCACAGAAAACCCACACAGGACACACTCTCAAAGAAAAAACATACAGGACACACACACTCTCACAGACCCAAAAGTCTGGTTCCTGCCTTACTTTGCTCATCTTTGAATGTCTGTTGATGCGGCAAGCTTTCTTGATGTCCACTTCTGTTGTGTTCACACACCCAGGCTGCACAGTCACCAACACAGACATGTAACTAACACACTATGGTCAAAATTCTGCAATGCCAACAAAATGCACACTCTCTTTGAGACTGAAATCTGTCCTAAAAATGTAACAATATGTTAACATTTTGGAATACCAACAACAGCAACACTCTCTTTGAGACTTAATTGTCCTAAACCCGTTTTGAACCTTTTACGGGAAAAAAATGACAGGGGCAAAGGGTGAGGTTAGATGCAAAGTGATGCCATAAGTGGCCATTCTTTTGTATGTAATGTGTACATGTTAAGGAATTTTGTCACCTAAAACCGATCCAAACTATGCAAGTTTTTGTTTTCGATGATGAACGGAAAACGAGTTTTTTTAACCTTTAAAACTAAGAGATTTTTCTGCCAAGGTAGGTATTTACTATTGTTGTTTTTATGAGATGAGTACTACCTACCATCAATTGAATTTTTATGTTAGTTAAGGCATCTATGTACACAGCAAAATGTAAAGAACTGCATATGAAGGATGTGTATGGGTATAGGCATGCATGCAAGCTTCTGAGTGTGTGGTGTATCTTGTGGCAAATGCACATGTATATTTGTTTGATGAATGTTTGCTTTCCAAATAATGTGCGTGTGTGTGTGTGGGGTGTGTGTGTGTGTGTGTGTGTGTGTGTGTGTGTGTGTGTGTGTGTGAGCGTGTGTGTGTGCATGCATGCATGCGTACATGTGTGTGTGCATGTGCTGTGCATGCGTACGTGCGTGTGCATGCATACGTGCGTATGTGTGAGCATGTACGTGTTTGTGTGAGTGCGAGAGCATGCGTGCATGCTAGTACATGTAGTGCACACATGTAAAATCTTTCCATGTGGCAGTGTAGGCAGTTACAGGACAGAACTCACCACAGGCCTGTGCACATCCCAGAACGCTCGCTCCTGACTGTCTAGCACCTTGCGTTCCAGCTTGTCTCGCTTCTTGTCCACCCTAACACAGAATAAATCATCATAAATATATATAAATAAATCAATAATAAATAAATAATCATAAATTTTATATAAATCAATAATAAATAAATAAATAAATAATCATAATAAATTTTCCCTTGGAGTTCACATAAGTGTTTGACTCCACTCTCCCAAAAATCATTTGGATGAGACTATAAATCGAGGCCCCGTGTGCGAACGCACGCTGAACATCTTGCGCACATGTTAAATCCCATTCCGCTTTTTGTAAGAGTAGGCCATTGTGTGCCGGTGGGAATTGATGACAAGATTTACAAAACTGCATACACACAGGGACTGGATGTAAAAAAAGCACTTGAGTGCTTATTCCATTATCCTCAATATAAAAGAATAATAATAAAAAACAAACCCAAAACATGTTCAATTCATTACTTCTCATTGATACATAGAATTTTTTTTTTTAAACCTACGTTCTTCCAGTTTTTATGCTAATATTATCACATCAAAAGTTACTGCATTATTGTAGAATACTGTGTAAAGATTACAGAATCTTAAAAGATATCATCATCTTCATAAAAAAAAATCCATAGTGCATTATAGCAACGAATGTCATATTCTACACAACATAATTTCAAGTTAAGTCAATATGTTTAATTTCTCAGTACATTTTTAATACATATCAAATAAACAAGAACAAAGTTTTTAATTTTTTTAAAAAGGCATTCCAGACTTCATCCCCCTCCCCCCTCTTTTTTTTGTTTGTTTTCTCTGTGTGCAGATATAGTCCAATTCTCTCATGCAAATTTTTGGCCAACATCACAGCGATCATTAGTCTGGGAGGAATACAGGAGTTTGAAGAACTCAGCAGAGACAGAGAGAGATGGCGAACCCTGGTGGCATTGTGTGGAGCTTCTACAGACAACAGTGGCGATAAAGACACAAAACTGAACTATGTGAATTAATTGTGATGACAACAAATTGACTATTCCTCTGTTACTCTATACCCTTTAGTAATGGTTCCTCAAAATACATTACTTCACTGCTGTCAATAAAAAGATGCTACAAAATGGAATTATTGATAACAGGTGTGATTCTAAAAGAATACGAAGGGAGAACAAATGCAAAAAAAACCCAAACATTACAAAGAGGTCAGACACTCACACCACGGACTGTCACTTCACCAGCAAGTCTAACATCACCGAGAAAAAGACTTCATTTTTTGTATTTTACACCACTGTTATGTCACAGCAGATTTCTCGGCGTGAAATTCGGGCTGCCCTCCCCGGGGAGAGCGCGTGCCACATGTGCAGCGCATACCCTTTTTTTCCCCCTGCATGCAACTGTATTTCTTTCCCTGTCAGAGTGGCTTTTTTCTACAGAATTTTGCCAGGGTCAACCCCCTTGTTGCCGTGGTTTCTTTTACGTGCGCTAAATAGTGATGTGTAACACACAGGACCTCGGTTTATCGTCTCATCCAAAAGACTAGCACCCAGACCACAACTCAGGGTCTAATGGATGGGGAAAAAGTTTTGGGCCCAAAAGGGTACAAACCACCGACCTGGACTTTTTGCTTTCTAGGCAAGGCGCGTTATCACCTAGACCACCGATTCTAGTTACAAAGAGGTCAGACACTCACACCAAAGACTGTCACTTCACTTTCAAGTCTAACATTACCAAGAAAGGACTTTTTATCTATAAAAAAGCTCAGCTCACTTGGCCTGGGCCTCTGCCTGCATGAAGATGAACTCCCACTTGCGGGAGAACATCTTCTGTAGGCGCGCCAGGTTCTCGGCCTCGTAGTCTGCCAGCTCCAGCCTCTGCTTGTTCTGCATCGTCCGCTTGCACAGGTACACCGCTGTATCACACACACATATAACATATACAGACAGTCACACACAGACACACTCAGAGAGAGAGAGACACACACACACACACACAGAGTCACACAGACACACAGAGTCAAACACACACAGACACACAGTCATACACACACACACACAAAATGAGTACAGTATATCTTCACACACTGTGTATTTTCAAATTTTATCACTATACTGCTTAATTAACTCGTCTGATTGCTTAGAATTTATTTCTTGAAAATTATTTAAAATATAAAAACACACAACCATGTGTTTTGCTGTGGTACACTCCAAATCTCATCTCAAACCTTTCTTCCTTAAAAATCTGACAATAAAAACTTCATAAACTGACATTAACCCTAGTAGCGCTGAAATAACGGCAGCGGTACTAGGTGCTGCTGGCTGAATTAACAGCAGCCATTGTTGATTTGCAGTAGGGTGGGGTCAAACAACTCTTGATATTGATATGTAAAACTAAACTAAGTGTGTAAAGTTGTAAATCACTGGAAAGCTTAGATAACAAGCTTTTAAAAGAGTGAAATTTTATAGCAGCATGTAGCGTTTATGATAATGTATAAAATAAAGTAAGTTTAAAAACTGCGCGTGCACTACCAATCAGTGTTGTGATGTCGGTGACCCAGATTGATTTTAATACGATATGCAATGTTGTTGCGGTGCAAAAATGTCATGATTCGATAAATACTGTCTCTTGACATAAGTTTTGAAAAAATAAAGAGCTTCCGTGGCTTTATCGGTCGTCAAATACTCGGAAAAGTCCAGCGAAATGATCGACGCGATCGCGATGAACACTTTATTTCGTGCGAACTGGCGGCGTTCTATGACGAAAATACGACAATCGCTTGATTTCGTGTGATGCAAAGTACTCGACAGCATATAGAAATGACTTAAAAACAGTTATTTCGAAGCCATGTTGCGTTAAAATAAAGTAAAACAATGTATGACATCGAAATCGCCCGGTAGCTATGAAGTGCTTTGGACAAAACTTGGCACCGCTCGATTCAGTCCGATCGCGATCAATTTTTCCGAAGTTTTTCAAAAATATTTCACAATCCTTACCTTATCGTCTCTATTATCGTTTAATTCAACCAAATCCAGCCTCTAAAACTCCTCATCGCCGTCAATATCGTCAAAAAACTCGAAAAATACTTCGAGTGATACGAGTGCAAACACTTTGCCGCCATTTTGTTTTCAGGCGATCGACGTTCGTCCAAAAAAAAAAAAAAAAACACCTCTAAACCAATCAGAATCCTCGTTGCTTGCGACTGCGGACGACCTTCACCCATTTCTGCGGCCCTACAATGGCCTTCACGTTCATTGGATGACCTTTGAAAGCGAAACAAAGCCTTCAATTACGATCACCGACGTCATCCCGGAATATTCCGGGAGCCGCCAGAAATGCTGCACTACGTCATTCCGGAGTAATCCGGGAACAGCGCTACTAGGGTTAATTAAAAAAGAAAAAAAAAAGGTTCTCTTACTCACCATAGTCTGTATTTTCAGGTTCTCCAGATCGTGATGGCCAAAAACAAGGAGTCTGAAACAACACAAGTCAAAATCATAAGGTAACTTGTCATAACTTTCCAATTCTGCACTACACATTAAAAAAACCCACCACAAAACTTTCAAACTATGCATATCATTTACACAGACATACAGCTCCTTTTCAAAGTGTTTCGTTTCTGTACATCCCTCACAGTTCCGTAAGAATAAAAAAAATGTCACACTGCATTTACTAAAACACTGCATTTACTAAAACACGAGCCTGAGGCTCAGGCAGAAACAAGAGATCTACTTATGTTGGCTGTAAGAAGTCAATTAAAGCCATGACACTTCTACTTGTTCAGTTGAGCAGAGGAAGAATTCCTGTCACATCTCATATCACGTGAGGTTATAGTTTTACAGACCAGTAAGACTTTAATTGTCTTATTTAGACGTGGTAATGCCATGTAAACGACTAATAAGACAATGTCCAAATTTTCTGTTCTACCCTCATTTTACACAATCACATCTCTGCTACATTCATCATATACCTTTTATGAAAATGTCAATACATTTCAATTCAATAAAAGCTGATATTCAAGTAACATTACCGATCACCTTCAACAAACCATTCACCTTATGTTTTGAAACTGAGGTCGGAGCTCAAGTTGACATCAACTAACACTACCTACCACATTCAACAAACCATTCACCCTATGCTCTGAAACAGAAGTCGTGGCCCAATCGGGGTTCTTACTTACTTGAAATCTGTAGTAGGTGTTGTCGTTTTTGACAGTGAGCATGTGGTCATCGATGGGGAAAAAGTATCCATGGGAAGCAATGAGTTGAGCAAGATGAAGGGCCTCCCCTGCACACAGAGAGTCAGAATTTCATGTGCCTGTCTCTGCTCTTTCTGCTGCTGTCTTTGTCGCTTTCCCTCATAATGAACGTCAGCAAGCTGAATGTTAATTTTCCTTTATAATGTTTTCATTATTGTTTCTGAAGAACAATATCAGTAAGATGTTAATTTTCCTTTTTTTTTTTTCTCATTAATTACTGTTTCTAGTGAACAATATCAGCAAGCTGAATGATGATTAAAAAAAAAAAAAATCTTTTCATTAATCATTCTTCCCCAAAATCTTATTCAGCAACAAGAGAAGGCACACATGAATACCCTTCATAATGGACAATATTAATAAGCTAAATGTTAATATAATTTTGTTTATTTATTTATTTTTATTGATTATTGTTTCAAAAGAATGATTTTAACAACAAAAGAAGACCCACATGGCTACAGTCAACAACAAAAAGAATGTGAATGCTTTTACACATAGACACATATCCCCACATAAATTTCGCTGTTACAAATTCCCTATAACTTTTCACTTTGAAATTCTTTTTCAAGTGATTTTTGCACATTATCTTTTGACTGGCTATAAACCAGTTATACGCCTGTACAAATATTAAAATGTATAAAATAAAAGGAAAAAATTCAAACAATGATTTAGAAACCCACAGAGACACCAAACAACGTCAGCAGCCTAATGCCCATCTTTCCACAACTCACCTGGCTCTTCAACATCCAAGTTACGCATCATCCAGAAAATGAGATCAGCTCCTGCAATAACACCAAGTATGTATACATTATTAGTAAAACACAAAACAACAGCATGAAAGGAAAATGAGCAAATCTTACCACATAAATTTATCATGAATATATGAATATATAATTTACATAAATTAATCACGAATACAACACAGAACCCACAGTTTTAAAACATACAAAATCTTTGACACTGGGTAGTGTGTTAACCAAATTGTGTGGTGTGTGTGTGTGTGTGTGTGTGTGTGTGTGTGTGTGTGTGTGTGTGTTGTAGCCTGCGTGTGCTTGCACGCTCGCAGAGTGTGTGTGTGTGTGCATGAGTGTGCATGAGTTTGTGTGTCCTGCATGTGAGTGCATGCATGTGTGCGCACATGTGATGTCACAAAGCTTTCCACTGAGTTCAACACTGGTCTACTTTACAGACATCACTGCAGATCATAATTTGTTTAAATTCTTAACTCCAACATCAAAGAAACTGCTGCAACTATAAAGAATAAGACTTTTTCTTTGTCAGTATCTTTTAAAAGTGAAGATACCCAGAAAAGCCAGAAACAAAGCGAAGGACCTGTGAAAACACTTGGCACTTTGGACATGAAGCTCTTCACGGTCCTCACTGGCACTCCTGTACACTCATCCTGCATTCGCTCTATTATGCCCTCCATCTGCAACATCAACACACAAAAATCCAGTGTCACTCACCAGACTGACAAGTACACTTATGAACTAAAATAACTTATTCTCCTGAATGCTCTTGTTTCAGTTTCAGATGATCAGAAATCGATATCATGTAGAAATTTGTAAGTAAGTAAACATAAACATGGAACAATTTCATTAATGTAACAGAGTGGACATATTTGATGTCCCATCTCTGCACAAACCTTGGGAACATGGCACAGCCAGACTGTTTTAAGATGTGACCTCTAAAAAGAGGTTGCATAAATTACATTTCACAGTGAAGGTGAAGTGTGTGCCATGGAGGTTTTTGACCATCAACCCACGGAAATAGACCATTACATAATTTGCAGGTGTGTCCTGATTTAGAAACACGAAGCTGCAATTACTGCACTCCAATCACACGGGAGACAATCTCCTTACCACCCCATCACATTATCATACAGGGGAAGATTACTGGACAGTTGATCAACACGCTGTGTGTAAAATCCAATTCTCTTCTGAATTAGTCGCAAAAGGGATAAAGGCAGAGAATAAGGGAAGAGACTAAAGGAAGAGAGGTAGTGGGAGAGAGAAACCGTTAAAGAAAAAGAGAAGAACAAAAATTGTGAAACCCAATAAACTGAGTAACAGAATTCATACCCAGCTATAATCAGTGAGGATATTTTAAAGCTGAACACACACAATGTACAAAATAAAGGATATGATGAGTCTCTCTACTGTCTATCACTCATCAATATCAAGAGTCACAGAGCCCTTGCCTCTTTCCAATCTGGAAAACTGGGATCCACTTTTAAAGCCAAGTCTGATTTTAAAGTCCATAAGATCTGACATTTGCTTGAACTGTTAAATGAAAAACTCAAGGGTTTTAAAATGTTTCCACTCGTCACAACTTTTCTTAGAATGGACATGATGCCATCTGTCTAAGATGGCGATAGTAAAACATTTTACTTCAGTTACCTGTGACTCAAAATCCAACAGACAAAGAACAAAGTATAACTTATCGCTCATTATACTTATTTATAATAAAGTTATAATACTATCTTTCACTTTCGCTTAGTTTTCAGAGTATTTAACCATCATCCTTTTAAAAAAAATTTCCTCTACGATACTATTATCATTAACAGAAAAGAAAAAAAAATGCACACAAATCGACATGATACACCAAACGTGTACAGTTCTGATAAAAACATAACAAATCAAAATTCCCAATACAGCAGCTGACTCCCCACCTTTTTGTACACCACGTAGTTGGGGTTCTCCTCGTGGGTCTGCTGACCGTTGGCGGGCAGGTAGCTGGGCACGGGGTCAGCTTTCTTACTGTGCCGGTGCGCCATGCTCGTCGACCTCTCACCCTGCTGACCCGACGACAGCTGACGCTCCATTCACACGACGACCACCACCAGCAAAATCAACACCATCGTGAAACCGATGATGACGACGTCGCTGCCAGCCACACACACTCCATCACCGCCAGGTAGATACTGCTCTCTGCTGAAGGCTGAACCCTTGGGTGTGGTCGCATTCCTAGTCGTAGATGTCGAGTGTGTGTGTATGTGTGTGTGTGTGTGTGAGACAGGCCAGCCCCTTCCTCTGATGGAAGCTTTATCGCTGATGGCTGGCTGGTATATCAGACCAGCCTGCCATCTGAAAAAGAAAATAAGTTATTACTTATGTTATAAAATTAAAACAAACATTTAAATAATCATGTATATTTTAATCATTTTTTTTTGTTTTTTGTTTTAGAGCTCTGGGGGTGACCAATGGTGAAATTATTGCACATGCAACTGCCTCCCCCTCCCCCCTCCTTAAAATTCCATTCATGATTCAGCCTTTCAGTTTTACTTTTACTGTTTTAGGAAGCCATATTCCAACTGTGAGGATATTTCTAAACATAAAACTTTTGAAAAAAAAAAGAGAGTGAAAATGCTCAAGTCTTATGAGTTTACTTATAACAAGCCAAACTCATAATAAATTTTCTGAACTTTACTCCTAGCCTCACTGATGTTAGTGATAATAATTAATAGATTTTTGGAGTGGTTTTCTTTTCATTATTAATATTTTCATGTTTTCAGAAGTGAAAGTAGAAACAATTTCAATAGAAAGTTCTGCAATTCTAACTTAATCAAAAATACAGCTAACATGTAAATTAAAATCTGTAACGTCTGTAATACTAATAGTCTAATACTAATAGTGCCAATATATGCTTTTTATTAAGTCAGAAGAAAAGACAGATTTCCCATGATCTACCTATCATAAGTTGCTGCAATTATCATGAGCTTCAGGGAAGAGGTGAGGGTATCCATTATCCATATTAATACAACACTAACTATACCATAAATTTTAAAGAAAAATAACAAAATGTAACTGAATTGTAAACTGTTGACCCTAGATATCTCAGTATAGATATATAAAATGATGATCTAAGGTGGTGAAATTACTCAGATTAGAATGAGCAGCTGGAAATAGTAAGCCAGTATCACAGAGGATGAGGCAGCATACAAAAAAGTGTGTAATTTCGATACCACACATTGACACAAACTACATTTGTAAACAAAACAAATTAAGATAAAAAGAACTATTGAAAAAGTGACATGTTTTAGGGTCTCTGCTTACGGGTATGGTTGAGTGTAAAGCGCTAATACTGTGCTTTTATTCTGGCCATTCACGGATTCAGAGATCAATGTCTGTTCCTGGTGGAATATTATAACTTTATATAAGAGTCAATTTTGGGTACAGTCTCCAATTCAAATTTAAACATGTAGGCCCGCCAGCGCCATCAGATTAACTTTTATTTGGGCAATGGGGACTTAAGAGTCTTAGTTTTATGACAAGACTTGCTATCCTGCTACCTGGAGACAGGTCAGATGGGCTGTGCCAGACCTGTTCAATTTGCCCAAGACACATTGCTTGAAAAATACAGTGGGTACCACAGTGACTCTTCAAGGACTTAATTCTTACAGCACTGAATATCTGCTATTACTTCCCCAATCCTACATTTCTGCCCCGGCACTCTCCCCGTCAGTCCTGTCAGCCGATTTCCAGGCGATAACAATGCCAGAGGAGGGTTTGTTTATAGTGATCTGTCATGCGGCTAACTGGCATCGATGGACTCGGGAAAGAAGTTTTGATACAGCAAACACTGCTTCTTTCCCATGAAAATGTTTATAGAACTTTGTGTGTGTGTACGTAAAATTTACCTAGGTACCTATTTTGCACTCCTCTGCACCTCAGAAACCCAGGAATTGAAGGAAAGTTGGTTTGCGCCAGTTTTCCTCCTTACAGGACTGAAGGGTAGCAGAAGCTCAGACGGAAAACAGGCTTGTCGTATTGAAAGGGTTATGAGAAGTCTGAGAAGACAAGTCTTGTTTGTAAACATCATTAAAAAAAACAAGAGGGAAGATGGCAGAAACTGAGAAAGAGTTTAGACTTCATCTGCCTTACATAGTTTGATAGTAACAAGTAAACCGTGACGGTGTGAAGTTCTAGGTTTAAATCCCAGCCTGGCGCTTTCTTCCAAGTTTGATGAAAACATCAAACTGAATCAGCAAATGTCAAAATGATTTAGATGAGACCATTAACCCAAGCTCCATATGTGCAAAATGCACACAGAACATCTTGCACACACATTAAGAATGGGTTCCGCCTTTTGGAAGAGTGGGCCATTTCGTGCTGGTAGGAGCAGATGACAACATATCAAAAAGGCATTAACACACGACACACATGTCCTGTTTAGACACCATCGCTGGAGTTGGAATGCAGCTACCTAAATGTTGTGTGTGTGTTGGGAGGGGGGGAGGGGTTGGTCACATTTGCAAAATCTCACCACTGATAAACCTCGGAGCTCTTGCCGAGGCACACACACAAAACAAAAAAAAAACACAAAAAGAGAAAAAAACCCATAAAGCAAAACTAGAGTTTACAGAGTAGAGATTGAGACCTAAAATCTAATTTTAACAGTTCTGGACACTTTTTATAAATGGAGGAATCATAGCTCATATTCAGATATTGTCATATCAATTCAGTCGTGAGGCTACCATGGTATAAGTGATACACAAAACCAATTGGTCGAGTGTTTACTAATAGTAATTCATCAAAGTGATTTAATGAGGAAGCTTTCATCTTGCTGTGCTCTCACAGTCACAGTCTTGTCTCATAAGCAGAACAAAGTTTGATTTGCTTGTTCAAGCTGTAATTAGAAATTATATATCAAGGAGTTTTCAGTGAAAACATTTAGAACTAGGAAATTTTCACCACTGCACTATCTCAGTATCTGTGTCCTCTTAGACTTTACACCTCTGGAGTTCCAGTCATATTTTCATTTATAAACATGTGCTTATCTGTTATCAAATACACTTTCTAAACAAACTGAAATAGGCCTAACTGTAAAAATCAAATTTACATAAATCTGTGCATACATAGATCAGTTTTAGCCTCACAGTTATCAGAAAACAAAATCTTGTTTTATCCCCACCCAGTTTCTGAACAGGAAACTATAAGGGAAGGGGGGAGGGAGGGGTCAACTAATCAAGCATAACATAACAAAACTGCTTTCATTTCACCATTTTGACCAGGGATACATCTAACACTTCTGCAGGTAAGAAATCAATTGACATTGATACACATAAAACACATCAGATTGCATTATCACTATCATTCCAGTACTAAAGTGTGCTAAATGGTTTCTAAGAATCTCAGTACCGACGACAGTCTAAATGTTATGCACTATGCAAAGAAACCAGCGAGTTGGAAAAAAAAAAAAAAAAAAAAGGAAAGCAAAAAAGAAAAGATGTGACTGCCAGCTGCTTATTTTACGATCTGTATACGGATGCTGCGATCATACCAGGTTACAGTCTGTCATCTTTGATATCGAATCGCCAGGCACTGTTATGCCTACTGTTGTCTTTCCTAGCGTAGAGACTGCTACCCATCTCAAGGGCTTAGCCTCATGGGGTCAGCAAAGTGAAAGCCGAACAGTTCCACATCATTGCTTCGTGTTATTACGTACACAGACAACAAGCAAGATGTCAGATGTATCTGAATGCATGTGATTGTAATACATGTCACGAAGATTGATTTGCCAAAGCACGATCACGATCACATAAACACAGGAATGGCGGACAAACACAACCAATGCTTATTTTACATGATAAATCACTTGCATTTACCTCCATGTTGAATACGATTTGCGGGAAATTGATAATTCAAGAACTGATTGGTCAATGTCCCCGAAGCGTCATCTGGTAGAAGCAGAAAGAACTAAAAATAGTAAATAGAAGGGGCGTAATGCACATTTGGTTTATAAGACCTTGACGGCGGGGTTAAGTCCCACAAATCAAATGAACTGTCTCTCTCGTTCAATATTTTCATCCCATTCCGCGTTTCGGAACAATTTGTACCCCGCAAGAACTGAAATCACTGTGCACAGTTTGCTGCAGTTCGTTAAGTTAGCGAAATTGATTAGCTTGGTATAAATTCTCAATGAAAGTGTGTGTATGTGTGTGTGAGAATTCATGTACCCATCACTATTTCCGACCCCCCCCCCCCCCCCTACCACCACCACCACCACAGAGAAAATAAGGGTAATGGGGATGTTTATACAATATGCGTATATATATATGGATATCCAAGGAACAAAAAAAAGTAAAAAAAAAAGGCGGGGGAAGGGGTACAAAATTAATATGCTGACATGGATGGATAGAGCGCAAAGCAAACAGACGAATCTTTGGCCTATTCTTTCTCTTTTACTCAAAACAAAAACTTAGGATAAAAAAAAAATATAAAAGACTGACCGATAATGAAGACCAGGTGTGATATCCCCCCCCCCCCCCCACTTTATTTTCTTATCAGAGGAAAAAAATATAAAAAGAAAAAAATGCTCTCTGTTAGAATTATACTAGAATAACATGATAAGTTATTAATGAGTAGATCAGAAAAAGAATACACAATATTTTTCATGC
The DNA here is from genome assembly GCA_030674155.1 of Stramonita haemastoma. Lineage (NCBI taxonomy): Eukaryota > Metazoa > Mollusca > Gastropoda > Neogastropoda > Muricidae > Stramonita > Stramonita haemastoma. The sequence continues at coordinate 59,361,992 of CM060320.1, read as the reverse complement.
TCCTCAGCTATATCTCTGATGTGAGATATTTGCTGTTCCGTCTTTCAAAAGAGCAGGCCATTGTGTGCCGGTAGGAGCAGAGGACAACAAAACAAAAATCCAGCATGCACACAGGTGTAGTGTTTAGACACCACCCCTGAGGAAAATCAGGGAGTTGGAGTCCCCAGGGCGAATTGAGGCTGTATATGGCAACGTTCTGGTGGCTCCTGCGACGGCACTAGAACCATTATTTGTTTGGTGATTGTCTTTCCAATGGACTCTTCCAGCGATGTGGAGAGTGGGAGGGAGGGGAGGGGGTCTGCTGAGTGGGTAACAGCTTGGCCTCCATACTTACCCAGGCTTTGCGCTTAAGAGCCAAGGGAGCAACCCCATAGTCTTCCGAGACTGACGGTTGCCGACTATGGAGCCCGTCCCTCGAGTACGGTAGAGCCTGTACGCATACTGCTGCTCGTGTCAGACATAGCTCGCCCCTGTCTCTCTCACATACATATCTAGGGGATTTTTCACCCTGGAGTTAACATTAGTGCCGACTCCACTCCCCCCCAAAAGTCCTTTGGGTGAGACTATAAACTTGAGGTCCCGTGTGCGAAAGCACGCGGAACATCTTTCGTACACGTTTAAAACCTGTTTCATTTTTGGGAGGAGTAGGCCATTGTGTGCCGGTTGGAGCAGATGACAAAATTTGCAAGACTGCATACACACGGGGACTGGATGTAAAAAAGCACATCCTTGAAATATAAGAATAAAGATTAAAAAAAGAGAAAAAAAGAATAAATAAAATCCCGTAGTCTAGTAGACCGCTGCAGTCTAGTGGTTAGGGCGTTGGACTCGTAATCTAAAGGTTGCAGGTTCGATCCCAGCTTTCGACTATGGCGTTGTGCCCTTGGAAAAGGCACTTAACGGCTATTTCTCACCCCACCCAGGTGTAAAAGGGGTACCAACCTTGTGTTAGGGGTTAACCCTGCGATAGACTGGCGTCCTATCCAGGGGGGAGTCTATGACTCTCAGTCGCTTAACGCCACAGAAACCGGGATAAGCACCGGTCTGATGAGCCTTAGGCTCGGGACAGACTTTAACTTTAACTTTAGTCTAGTAGACCGCTGGGGCACCACTGAGGATTTTGCCACCAGCTTGCCTACCCTTCTACCAACTGTGACCGGGAGTAGGGGTGGGTCAGTAATGTTTCGCTGCATCTGCCATACTTTCTCTTTAGGAGATAACAACATTTGAATTGAATCGATTGAAAAGACATTGTTGTTATATTTAGTTTTATAAATGTTTTGTAAAATCAGTTTATGTATCAGTTTATGTCTCCTGTCTGTTTTACTGAAAATATGTCTGAATTTGTTTTACCTTTCATTTCTTTCTAGTTGGTTGTTTCGTTGTTGTTAATGTTGTCATTGTTTTGTTTTTTGCTTGTTGTGTTTTTTTTTCTTCTTCTTCTTCTTCTTTCTTCTTCTTCTCTTTTCATTCTTCTTCTTCTTTCTTCTTCTTCTCTGCTGCTGTGTGCTACTGCTGCTGCTCCCCTTCCCCTCCTGATCAATAATGATATAACAAAATAATCATCATCATTGTCGTCATCACTGTCTACTTGGCACCACCACCACCACCACCACCACCACCACCACCACCACCACCACCACCACCACACCCTCCACCATTCTGTTTTTGCTCTTGTTTTATTGGATTTGTTGTTGTCCTTCTTTTTTCTTCTCCTTCTTTCTATATTTACATTATTCATTTTTCGTTGTTGAACTTGTTGTTGATCTTGTTGCAATATATATGATATATGAATGATATAATATATACATCATCATCATCACATCATCCATCATCATCATCATCCATCATCATCATCATCATCATCAATCACACCACCACCACCACCACCACCACCACCACCACCACCACCACCACCACCACCCACCATTACCCCCATTCCTCTACCACCTCAACACCACAACCACCACCAAAGCTAAAAGCAGCCCCCACCCCCACCCCCCACCCCCACCCACCCCGAAAAAAAAAGGCTGGTACCGCCGCGTAAAGAATGATGAAAGTGATGAAAGCGACACGGTGAGTGACAGGTTCATTACAACTCGTGTCCATTTCGGCGACGATGATTGACACCTTGTCAAGAGGTCTCGCACCGGTGACATGCTTCGGATGTTGTTACCCTCCTTCCCTCCCCCCTACAGCTAAATTTAGCACACCGGTATTTTTTTTTTTGGTTACTGTCTTTCTGTCGCTCTCTATTTCTCAAGAGAGAGAGAGAGAGAGAGAGAGAGAGAGAGAGAGGAGAGAGAGAGAGAGAGAGAGAGAGAGAGAGAGAGAGAGAGAGAGAGAGAGAGAGAGAGAGAGAGAGAGAGAGGAGGGGGTGGAGATCAAAATTTGTACTTTATTAGAGAAACACAGAAAGTTTGTATAAAGTAAGAAAGAGAAGCACAGAGAAACACAGAAACATAAAGAACAAAGATACAAAAGAAAATGGAAACCACAGAACGGACATAGAGAATAGAGAAGAAAGTAAGGCAAACATAAAGGGCTAACAGAACACAAAAACAGGCAAACAGAAAAAGAACAGACAAAGCAGGCATGCAGAAGACAGATCAGAATGAGAGACAGCAGACAGACAAACAACAGCAGACAGAGAGGCAGCAGGCAGATAGCAAACAGACAGCAGGCAGGCAGGCAGACGAAGACAGACAGACAGACAGACAACAGACAGACAGATAGAGGAGAGCATAAAGACAGACAGGGCAGAAAGAGGGCAGACAGGACAGACAGAGAGAGAGAGAGACAGAGACAGACAGACAGTACAACAGAGACAGACAGACAGACACACACAGAGACAGAGAGAATAAGAAAGAGAAAGAGAGTTGCACTACAAAGAGGGGGTGACTGCACTAGCAGCCAAAGAGAAGCTGTAACGAAGTGAAGAAGCGGTCTGCTTGATGTGGAGTGTGCATATGGCCTGAGGTTAACACACACACACACACACGCCTTGACATCACATCACATCACATCACATCACATCACACAGCCTTTGGAGCCAGGAATTGTATCTGCTAAAAAAAACCAGCAGCAACACGAAGAAGAAAGGAAGCAAAAATAAGGAGGAGGAGAAGAATGTAAAGAAGGAGAAGAATGCGAAGAAGGAGAAGAAGAATTGTGAAGAAGAATAATAAAAATTTGCGAAGAAGAAGAATTGCGAAGATGAGGAATTCGATGAAGAAGGAGAATGCGAAGAAAAATGCAAAGAAGGAGAAGAATTGCGAAGAAGAATTGCGAAGAAGAAGAAGAATTGCGAAGAAGAAGAAGAAGAAGAAGAAGAAGAAGAAGAAGAAGAAGAAGAAGAAGAAGAAGAAGAAGAAGAAGAAGAAGAAGAAGAAGAAGAAGAATTTCGAAGAATTGCGAAGAAGAATTGCAAAGAATTGCGAAGAAGAAGAAGAATTGCGAAGAAGAGGAATTGCAAAGAAGAAGAACTGCGAAGCAGAAGAAGAATTGCGAAGAAGAAATGCGAAGAGGAAGAATTGCAAAGAAGAAGAATGTAATGAAGAATTGCAAAGAAGAAGAATGTAAAGAAGAATTGCGAAGAAGATTGCGAAGAAGAAGATTTGTAAAAAATAAAAAGAATGCAAGAAGAATGGCGTAAACAATAATCGTAACAACAAGAAAAAAGCACACAAGAATGCAAAGATAAAGAATGCAAAGAATGCAAAGAATGCGAAGAAGAAGAAGCAAAAAAAGAAGAAGAAAAAAAAAAGGGGGGGGGGTGGGAACGCAGTTGAAAAAAAACACAACCCAAACAACAACAACAATAACAAAATCCAGAAAAAAATCACAACCAGAAAAAAAGCACAAATAAACAGTGTATGGAGGAAGAAAATGACACCCGCCCCCATAAGAGAATAAAGTAAAGCAAAGTCAAATTCTTTTCTTTATTCGTTTCTTTTCTTTCTTTCTTTTTTAAAAATTATATTTCTTTAAGTCACGGCAGATTTCTCTGTGTGAAATTCGACCTGCCCTCCCCGGGGAGAGCGCGGCGCCACAAGAGCAGCGCCGTGTGTGTGTGTGTGTGTGTGTGTGTGTGTGTGTGTGTGTGTGTGTGTGTGTGTGTGTGTGTGTGTGTGTGTGTGTGTGTGTGTGTGTGTAAGTGCGTGCGTGAGAGAGACAGACTAGAAAGACAGACAAATATGGACAGACAGAGAAGAGACAGGCAGAGAAAAACTGATCATATAAAACAGAAATAAAGGCAAAAACAAACAGACAAACAAAAAAAACAGGCATACTGGTAAACACTGACACTCACACTCAGATAATGTAACAGGCAACACTAGAAATAAAAAAGCAAAATAATATAAAAAAATTAAAAGAAAAAAAGAGAAAAGATAGAAATGAAAAGAATAGAATAGAAAAGAACAAAAAAGAATAGTAAAGAAAGAAAGTAAAAAATCAGGAAAAGAAAGAAAGGAAGAAAGAAAGTAGGAAAGGAAAAAAGAAAGAAAGGAAGAAGAGAAAGAAAGCAAGCAAGCAAGAAAGAAAGTAAGAAAGAAAGAAAGTAGGAAAAGAAAGAAAGAAAACAGAAAAGAAAGAAAGACAGAAAAAAGAAAGAAAGAAAGAAAAAAGAAAGAAAGAAAGAAAAAAAAAAGAAAAAAGGAAAGAAAAAGGGAAAGACAGAAATGAACAGAATTGAAAAGAAAAGAATAGAAAAGAGAGAGGAAAAAAAAGAAAGAAAAGAAAGAACGAAAGTAGAAAAAGGAAGAAAGAAAGACAAAAAGAAAGAAAAGAAGACAGAAAGGAAAAAAGAAAAGAAAGAAAGAAAGAAAAAAGAAAGAAAGTAAAGAAAGAAAGAAAGAAAGAAAGAAAGAAAGAAAGAAAGAAAGAAAGAAAGAAAGACAGAACTGTACCCGCCACCTCCTCAGTCCAGGAACCCTAATCAAATTGCATAAGAGCCTCCTCACACTTCAACACCCCCCCTCCCCCTTGTTAGTTTAATTGTTGTTGTTTTTGGGGGGGAGGGGGCGGGTCTCTGTCTGTCTGTCTGTCTGTCTGTCTGTCTGTCTGTCTGTCTGTCTGTCTGTCTGTCTGTCTGTCTGTCTGTCTGTCTGTCTGTCTGTCTGTCTGTCTTCTCTCTCTCTCTCTCTCTCTCTCTCTCTCTCTCTCTCTCTCTCTCTCTCCTCTCTCTCTCTCTCTCTCTCTCTCTCTCTCTCCTTCTCTCTCTCTCTCTCTCTCTCTCTCTTCTCTCTCTCGTCTGTTTTCTTTCATTTTCTTTCTTTCCACTGTTACAACTGATTTAACCTCGAAGTCAAGCAAGGCTTTTGTGATGCATTGATTCATCATTAGTACACATTAGTTGATAGAAAAGATGTTTATATGATTTTATAAAACAACGTTTCGTTGTGGGAAATATCTACTATTGTTACCCTCCAATGTTTCTGTTCGATTTGCTCACATCCGAATAACCATTTACAAT
>CM060320.1:59341516-59346516 GCA_030674155.1 Stramonita haemastoma | reverse complement strand
TATGTCTGTGTGTCTTTGTTTTTGTCTCCCTGTTGGTTGGTATCTGTGTCTTTGTCTCTGTCTCTCTGTTAGCATTTGTGTGTCTGTCTTTGTCTCTGTCTCTCTGTTGGTTGGTGCCTGTATCTCTGTCTATGTCTCTCTGTTGGTGTCTGTGTGTCTGTCTCTGTCTCTCTGTTGGTGTCTGTGTGTCTGTCTCTGTCTCTCTGTTAGTGTTTGTGTGTCTGTCTTTGTCTCTGTTTCTCTTTTGGTTTCTGCATATCTGTCTTTGTCTCTGTCTCTCTGTTGGTGTCTAGTCTGTGTGTCTGTTTTTTTAAAAAATATTCTTTTTTTATTTATTGTTACATATTTATACCAAATGCAAAACATATAAACGGTTTTGTTGACAGAGTCTGTTTTTGTTTGTCTTTGTGTCTATCTTTCGTGATTGCACCTGTTCGGTTTTTTTTATATCATGCAATCACACACACACACACACACACACACACACACACACACACACACACACACACACACACACACACACACACACACACACACACACACACACACACACACACACCTCTCTCTCTCTCTCTCTCTCCCTCTCTCCCTCCCTCCCTCCCCCCTCCCCCCCCCCCCCCCCCCCTCTCCTCCTCTCCCTCCCTCTCTCTCTCTCTCCTCTCTCTCTCTCTTGTAATTGCCCTTCAGGGATGATTAAAGCGTTTTTGACTTGACTTGACTTCTCTCTCTCCTCCTCTCCTCTCTCTCTCTCATCCTCTCCTCTCTCTCTCTCTCTCTCCCTCTCTCTCTCTCTCTCCTCCTCTCCTTCCTCTCTCTCTCTCTCTCTCTCCTCTCCTCCTCTCTCTCTCTCTCTCTCCCCCACCCCCTATCCCCTGTCCAATAACATCTGCTCCTTACGTCTTCACGTCTCCCTCCTACCCTCCCCTTCCCCCCTTTATTCCTCCCCCTCCCCCTCTCCCCCTCCTCCCCCTCCATAACAAACACTCTCCCCCGTCCACCAACATCTCTCCTACCCCCCCCCCCCCACCACCACCATCCATCTTCTCACGTCACACCTCCTCTCCCCCCTCTACCCCCTCTTTCCCCCCTCCCCCCCCCCCGACCCCCCCCCCCCACTCCGCGCGCCTCACACACATACACAAATAACCAAAATATTTCCGAGGAGGGCAGAGAGGCGAAGTGTTTACATCCCGAAAGCAAGGATCGGTGTAATGGGTCCTCTTGGCACACTGCTCTGGCCACAATAATAATAATAATAACACAAGGCACAGCTTGTCGGTGTCCTTACATAGACTTTTTGTCCCTAACTGGTCTGGGGGGACTGGGATAGCCTTGGGGGTTAGAGTGTTGCGCATTGTGTTCGTGATCTGCTGGCTCGGTTCGAATGTGTTTATTAGGATTTTTTTTTTTTACTCCTGGAGTTAATATCAGTGTCGATTCTACTCCATTTAAAAGTCCTTCAGATGAGACTGTAAACTGAGGTTTCGTATGCCAACGCACGCAGGACATATTGCGCGCTCGATAAAACCTGTTCCGCTCTCTTGAAGAGTAGGCCATTGTGTGCCATTTGGAATGGGTGATAAAATTTACAAAGCCGCAAGTACACAGAGACTAGATGTACGAAAGCACATGAGTGCTTATTCCATTGTCCTCGAAATAAGAAATTAATGTGGATGATTACATGGATGAATTAATAGATAAATAGATCAATAAAAGAATTAAGACGTTGTACTGGGCAAATGCAGTCAACAAGTAACAAGAAACTATTTTTAAACTGCTTAGAGCATCGTTTTCTATCAACACACAAGAGAACACGACACAAAAATAGTGACAATAAGAAAAAGAAATCACTCGAAACTGAGACGAGAGTGCAAAGGCTAAACGAGTACTCCTTAACTTTCCCTGGAAAAAAAGCCTCTGTTGTTTCACCCGATGGCACACTCATAAAGACAATAGGAATTGTCAGATTTGGAATCGTTAGTCTTGCGATAGGCAGTCTGTGTATTGGCAGCCCACCTGGTGAAGGAAAGGAGAAGGTAAAAACAAAGGTAAAGGTGTCCCATAACCTATGTGGTCATAGGGGAGCCAGGTGTCAGAGACCTCAGCTTCTCTAGGGGCCAGCATGTTGACGGCGCCGCCCATCTCCTCTCCCTGCTGCTTTACCTTCCCTGACCCTCAAGAGGTCAGGTACCCATTTACAGATGAAGGAGGAAAGAAGAAGGGTTTCTCTTTTTCCTGCATAGTTTTCAGACCCAGTGGGAATTTCTGATCTCCGTTTAAGCCTGTCCACTTTACGACAGTAGCCACTTTATGACACAACACTCCACGGTGCTGACAACAATGATATATATAGGCTACAGCTCTCTCTCTCTGTCTCTGTCTCTCTGTCTCTCTGTCTGTCTGTCTGTCTGTCTCTGTCTGTCTCTGTCTCTCTGTCTCTCTGTGTCTCTGTGTGTGTGTGTCTCTTTCTCTGTGTCTCTCTGTGTCTCTCTGTCTGTCTGTCTGTCTGTCTGTCTGTCTGTCTGTCTGTCTGTCTGTCTGTCTGTCTCTCTCTCTCTCTCTCTCTCTCTCTCTCTCTCTCTCTCTCTCTCTCTCTCTCTCTCTCTCTCTCTCTCTCTCTCTCTCTCTCTCTCTGCGACTACTAGTCTAGTCAATATTTGCAAAAAAAACAAGTGCCGAGAAAAGAATTAATTGCAATAGTAATGCCTTTGCGATGATTGGATAGAAAAGTAGCTAACTATTAACATTTTCAAACAGTAGGGCGATCTAAGTGTCGGAAAGCCACTTAAAAAAAAAAAGATTTTATGACGTCATAAAATTTGGATTTTACCATATTTTTTAAACAGTTTGTAATATGGTCTTGTGGCATATCGTTGGAAAGCTTTCGACATACTGATTACGAATTTGATAATAGAATCACCATTAAACGCAAGATAAAGCAAAAATCAATGAAAATATACTGCACATATGCTAAATTAAGCGTTCGCAGCCCATAAGCATGCAGAATCATGTATGCTTTCCTGCATTTTACCAGGATTAAACCAAAGTTTACGACCACTGTACAGTCCCCACGGCTGAGTAAAGTGCTAGTCTCTCCTTGAAGGTCAGAACTTCACAATGAGTATAAAATAAAACAGTGCAGGTACAGGCAAACAGCATCAGAGTTAGTTCAAATAATCACTGTGGCAAGTCACTTCAGTCGGCATAATCAGAACATAGTTCCCAACGAAGAATCAGTACACATCTAATAGTTATGGAAAGCTCAGTTCATCTACATAGATAAACAAAACATTTGTTTTAAGTCACACATCACCTTAAGGTTAAAGTTAAACTGAAAAAAGTTGCATCTGTTCATTCAGAACTAAAGATTCTATCAGTGCCGTAAATAGGATCCACTAAATTCAGATCATATGCACACTGACAGATAGAGACAAGAAACACATACAGAGAAAGAAAGAGAAGGACAGAAAGTGAAAGGGATGATGTGACACTGTCACACATACACTGATACACACAAAAGAATAAAAAAAAAAAAATAAATAATGATAAAATAAAATAAAAATTCTTCTCCTTTCTCCTCTCTACACTGCCCTCCTCCAATCTCTTCACTTGACTGCCCTCCTCCAATCTCTTCACTTGACTGCCCTCCTCCTTTCTTCTCTTCTTTTGACTGCCCTCTCCAATCTCTTCACTTGACTGCCTCTCCTACTCTTTTGACTGCCTCTCAATCTCTTCACTTACTGCCTCCTCCTTATCTCTTCACTGACTGCCCTCCTCCAATCTCTTCACTGATGCCTCCTCCTTTCTTCTCTTTGACTGCCCTCTCCATCTCTTCACTTGACTGCCCTCTCCATCTCTTCCCTTGACTGCCCTCCTCCAATCTCTTCACTTGACTGCCCTCCTCCAATCTCTTCATTGACTGCCTCCTCCAATCTCTTCACTTGACTGCCCTCCTCCAATTCTCTTCACTTGACTGCCCTCCTCCTTTTCTTCTCCTCATCTCTTTTGACTGCCCTCCTCCAATCTCTTCACTTGACTGCCCTCCTCCAATCTCTTCACTTGACTGCCCTCCTCCTTCTTTCCTTGACTGCCCTCCTCCAATCTCTTCCTTGACTGCCCTCCTCCAATCTCTTCGCTTGACTGCCCTCCTCCAATCTCTTCACTTGACTGCCCTCCTCCAATCTCTTCACTTGACTGCCCTCCTCCAATCTCTTCACTTGACTGCCCTCCTCCAATCTCTTCACTTGACTGCCCTCCTCCAATCTCTTCACTTGACTGCCCTCCTCCAATCTCTTCACTTGACTGCCCTCCTCCAATCTCTTCACTTGACTGCCCTCCTCCATCTCTTACTTGACTGCCCTCCTCCAATCTCTTCACTTGACTGCCCTCCTCCAATCTCTTCACTTGACTGCCCTCCTCCAATCTCTTCACTTGACTGCCCTCCTCCATAATCCTCTCTTTCCTTGGACTGCCCTCCTCCAATCTCTTCACTTGACTGCCCTCCTCCAATCTCTTCACTTGACTGCCCTCCTCCAATCTCTTCACTTGACTGCCCTCCTCCTTTCTTCTCTTCGCTTGACTGCCCTCCTCCAATCTCTTTCACTCTTGACTGCCCTCCTCCAATCTCTTCACTTGACTGCCCTCCTCCAATCTCTTCACTTGACTGCCCTCCTCCAATCTCTTCACTTACTGCCTTCCTATCTCTTCACTTGACTGCCCTCCTCCAATCTCTTCACTTGACTGCCCTCCTCCAATCTCTTCACTTGACTGCCCTCCATCCTCACTGATCCTCCTCCATTTCACTTGACTGCCTCCTCCAATCTCTTCACTTGATGCCTCCTCCAATCTCTTCACTTGACTGCCCTCCTATCTCTTCACTTGACTCCCCTCCTTTTTCCTTCTACATTCCCCTCCTCTCTCTCTACATCCTCCTGAAGGGTATCATCATATGATGCCCATCTTCAGTTTGCTCACTTCTCTGTCTGAGGAGTATCATTCAC